>CM035429.1:134408491-135008491 GCA_020310875.1 Ceratopteris richardii | reverse complement strand
AACTCTCAGAAGTACTGAAAAATTGTTTACTGAGAAAACTGTAACTGTTAACTAACTTTCACAGTAACATGAAAATTACTCAGATTTCTTCACATACGAAGAATGCACTCAATCTTCCACATGAACATGTGTTTTCTATTAGAGAAGATGTGTACAAAATAGCTTGGCCTCACTTTGCTCATAGCTATGGAAAACTTGTTGGGTGTGTGTAGAAGTGCGAGAGTCACACGAGAAGCACACACAAAGAGCACAAACGCAGCAAGACACACGGAGAATACGATGGCTGGAATAGCTCTCTCTATTGATCTATGAACTAAACTGAAGTAAGAGCTGAATAATATCCCTAAGTACAAAGTACCACCACATATGAGAGTATCAAGTATGTGGTAACATGGGGAAAAAACCTCTAGCCAGCACTAGAGTAAAAAGTGCCCATGTATAGGGAAAAGGTTCACATCAAAGCTACTCGAGGAACACATAAGTGTAACAAAACTCTCCTACTCTGAGTAGTTATTCCTTACCATCTCTCTTAGATGAATACCTGACAGTTCAGGTTTTACTATTCATTTCTACATACGCTATCTCTGGCATCTTCTTCTTCCTCTATGTATTTTCTCTCTCTATTCTCACCTCTTCTATTCCGGTTCTATGCTCTCTCTTATATACATTTTGATCCGAGATTCAAACTCGTAATTCTAGAAGTTTCTACACCTTATATTATAGGCGTGAATTTGTCCCTTCACTAAGGCTTGATTTTTTGAATGTTTTGTTTCTGCTTCTCTTTGTCTTTCTTCATCAATATGTCTGTCTTTCTTCAACAGGTAGACATCTCATATAGTGTGGGAGTGCTAAGCCGATTCATGCATTTTCCAAGAAGACCACACATGGATGTAGCTAGGAGAGTACTTAACTACCTCAAAGGTACAATCAATGAAGGTATATTCTATCCTTACTCTTCATATTTGGATATCAAAATCTATTTGGATGTAGATTGGGCAAGAGCCAAGGATGATAGAAGAAGGACCTTTGGCTACTTAGCATTTATAGCTTCAAAGCTAGTGTCATGCAGTTCCAAGAAGCAACAAAATCCTTTCTGGTTCTTTAGTATTATTTTCTTCTAAAACTCTAGAACCTTCTCCAACTTCATAAGTCAAAACTTCAAGAGGTACTGATGATGGACTAGATAATAATGCAAGTAATATAACTCTCTCTTCGCCTTTATCAAGTGCATCTTTTAGGTTTGAGAAGGTTCATCACCCCCATTATATGGTTGAATGTAAGAATCCAACTTCTTTCTAGAAAATGCATAGTCATATGCTTTTATGAATTCTAAAATCTCTTCCATCTTATCATAAATCTTCTACAATATATGCATTGCATGAGAGTAGGATATCTATTGTATCTCGAACATGGAATCTATATCCTTTGCTCTTAATTGCATAACCATTAAAGACAGCTTTCATGTCTTTTACATCAAGCTTACCATGATCCTTCTTCTCAATGTGAACATAAGTTGGGGAACCAAAAACTTTGAAATAACGCACATTGGGTTTCTTCCCATAATAAGTTGCATAAGCTGTAATGACCTTCAAATATTTTGTGGAAGACCTATTCAGAATGTGATTAGCTATATGTACTACATCCAACTTGGGAGAAAGATTCTTGGATGACATCATTCTACACATCTCAACAAGTAACCTATTCTTTCTCTCTACAATAATTTTATGTTTTGGCATGTGAGCAATAGTGAGTTGATGAGATATACCTTTTCTTCAAGAAAAGACTTAAAGTCGCTTGACATGTACTCTCCTCTTCTATCACTTCTCCAAAGCTAGATCTTTGGCTGACTTTTCATTTTCAACCATATCTAAGAACTTCTTGAAGTAGGAAAATCCTATGACTTCACTTTAAGACCATAAATGCATGAATATCTTAAGAAATCATCAATAAATGTAACGAAGCACCTAAAACATTGAACGAATCTGTTCTTATTGGACCGTTCACATCTAAATGTATGATCTGCAACTTCCTTGTGGCCATGATGTATCCATGTTTCTTGAAAGGAAGTTTGCAAAGATTTCCTTCAAGACATCCTTCGTATGACTCTGCATCATCTGGTAAAGCAAAATAGGCAAACTCTCTACCATACCTTGATCTTTGATATGCTTGAAGAGTTGTGTAACTAATATGACCAAATATAGCATGCCATAACTTCATGTTCTCCTAAAGAGCAGTAGACCTAGCAACATTAACATGACTTATTTGGGACAATACAAGGTATGCCTCTTCTGTTTTCACCTTGAAGTAGATAATGCCCCTTTTCAACACTATTACCTGATGCTTTCTTCTTCTCATTAAAAACTATTTTGCATTGTGCTATGAAATGACCTAGTTTCTTACAGTGATGGCAAACTCTTTTCTTTGAATGCGATGTAGTTAAAAACGTTTCTTTGGGTGTAGAGGAAGCATTAGGAGAAGGACTTGAAGACTTAGGATAAGAAGATTTACTTTCCTTCTTGGATTGTTGACTCTTCTTCTCCTTCTTTGTCTCACCCTTCTTCTTTCCCTTTGAGGATGATACCATGGCTTCATCATTCTCTTCCATACCCTTTTGTTGATCTTCATCTTTAAGTAACAGGACTTGTATCTCTTCAAATGAAAGTTCTCTATCTCTTAGAGAGAGATAAAGAAGTAACAAAAGCACAATATGTAGATGGAAGTGAGTTAAGAAGTGTGTTTACCATCTCTTCATCTGAAATATTTACTCCAACATTGAGTAACTGATCTTGTAAATCTTTGAGCTTCAAAATTTGTGACTAAACTAGTTCATCAACTTTCATCCTTGTCTTGGCTAGTTGTCTTCTTAGAGAAGCTTTCCTATCAGGGTTTCTACTCTGATATAGATCTCTAAATCCAACCAAGCCTGAAGTGAGGTTTTGCATGACCTGATTTGGGGTATATTATGCCTCTTGACTCCCATAGCAATAAATGAAAGTGCTTATGCATCCCTTGAATCCCATATGGATTCCTCTTCTGTAGGAACTAATTTGAATGTAATACCAACTCCTCATGATGAAGTGGTTCCTTCTTCTTCACTAACCTCCTCTTGACAAAAAATAGGAATAGTGATTCTTTTAAAAGATGTTAAACGCGGGTCTTGCCGTCAGAGAGGCGTTTAAACATCTATTCGGGTTCTTGGGAGTGGAAGGGGTCTGTTAAACAGAGGCCCTATACTTGATTTTCCCAAATCAACTCACTCACATGACCGTAATCTAACATTAAAAATCTCTGTCAATACAACTTACTTATCAAGACTGTCTGTACTGCTTCATCCAATTGTGTTCTGGTTTCTTTTAACAAATCACCCAGTGCAATGCAGTCATCTTCTTTATCTTGGGCTAATTGTTTCAAATGCATAATTTCAGCATCAGCAGCACACAATAATTCATCCTTTGCTCTGACTTCGGCTAAGGCAGCATCTCTTTGATTTAAGACTGTCTCCTGTTTGGCAAGTTGGGCTTGTAACTCCTTAATCTGTTCGTTTAAAGCTTGATTTTCTACTTTGATTGCATCTAGTTCTTCCTGAAGTGGGCTAATGTCTGCTTCCAGAACATCAACCTTGTGTTGAAATTCTTCTTGGATGTTATCAGTCACTTCCTTCATTTGTGCTTGTAATTGCTGCGATAGCTGGATCAGCATTTGACCCATACGAGCTCAGAAAACATGGGAATTGATGGAAACAGAAGAGAAGGACGTGGTTGAGATGAAGAGGCTGTCAGAAGTTGATGTGAAGAGGGGGGAGAGTAATTGGGTGAAGAGAATGAAGTGGTAGGTTCCTCAGGGATAATGGGTGGAACAGGGAGAATGGGGTTAATCAGAGGTTCGGGTGGAGGAGTGAGAATAACAGTGGTTGTTTCTAATACCTTTTCGGTGGATTGCTGCGTAGTGTCATCAGGGTTGACAACTAGAGACTCCACTGCTTTAATGAGTTCTTTAAAAATTTCTTTAATAATAGGTTGCCCATCTTCTTGCTTTTCCTATTCGGATTGTTGCTGAGATTCTTCTTTAGAGGAACTGTCTACAGAATCGGCGGTATCATCATGCTCATGTTTCTGGTTTGGAGATGATGGAGCTGATGAATCCTGGTGCATGGAGGTGGTTGTGTCGTGAAAAGTCTCTTCGTCATTGTTGTCGTCTTCATTTCTGGCGACCCGAACCCTTTACTTGGCTATCGGAAGAGCTTATTCTGATATGCTTCCGGCGGAGTTGCTGGAAGATTTCTTCATCATCTTCTTCATCATCTTCCAGGACTTGTGCTGATTCTTCATGATATGCTTCTTGTATGGCCGGAAACAGGAAACTTAGTATGTGGGGGAGACGGGAACGCGGCATATCTCCTTTGTTGACCTGTTTAATTACCGAAACGCATTCTCTGTGAATGCGGCAAAAATAGTAAGAGGCAAAGTTAACAGGCTCTCTAGCAGCCATATCTATTGCTGAGTAGAATGGGCGAGATATACCATATGTATGTTTTTGCAGGTTTAAGATAGCTACTAAGAACTGTAAGGCTGTTCTTTCAGGTTCAGGGCGACAAAGGATAGCATATTCATTAGAAGAATATCGGGGAAACAATTGGATCATTGTGGCTATTGGCAAATTAGGGCCATTCTCTCGACCTCTCGAAGAGAGTCGGAAAGCATCAGCAAAGGTCTATAGAGTTATTACTAATCGAGATGGTAATGAGGTTATTGGCCAACTCTGCTCCGTAGCAGGTGTGGCAGCAATGATTTGGGCATAGAACGGGTGACATTCCACTGAATGCCAAGGCAATTCAGCGAAATTAGCCAATCCATGGACACGCAGGAACTCACCTACATCTGCAGGGAGTCTGTCACGGAACGCAGCAAAGTTTGCTAACGCTTCCATGATGCGCACACGAATAGCAAGCAAACATAGGGAGTACAAGAAATACAAAGTACACAAACACACATACACAATAGCGATTAACAACGAAATGAAAAAGGTTAATTAGATACTTGGCAGCGGGAGTCAATTGAAATTGTTAATCATCGTGCGATGTTGAGATGATAACCTCATAACTATGGTGTGCATGCATGAGCGGAATCGATAAGAAAAGGTGGCGATTATTCATGGTTATGTATCCAAACGAGGAGTTTATGATTATGTAGCAAAACGAGGCTTTTAAGGATTTTACTCAATCAACACGCAAAACTAAAAGGAAAAGAAAAGAAAAGAGAAAAAAGAAAAATATGCGGGCAACCACAGAATATTCAGGACGAATCAGGTGCTTGTTGATACGGCCGCAACTTTGAACCATTTATCACCTTTGGAAGAGGAATTCCGGTCAAAGTAGTCAACCGAAAAGTAGCTGGGCCTACTTGTTCAGTAATCCGGTAGGGACCAAACCATCATAACTTGAATTTTCTAGCAGAACGATTTGATTTTGCATTATAAAATAGCACAAGTTGTCCTTCCGTAAAAACTGGAGTTTTTAGATACCGATCATGTGTACGAGCTTGCCGCAACTGCACTTCTTGAAGAGTCAGAAAACTTTCCCAGCGATGCTCATCTAGTTCTCTAAGTGTGTCCAACCGAAATGGTAAAGAATCTTCGGGTATCAACTTCTGAGTGATGGCTACACGTAAACTAGGCACTACGATTTCCATTGGAGCGATTGCTTCCAATCCGTAAGCAAGTTTGAAAGGAGTCAGTCCGGTGGCAACTTTGTAAGTAGTCCGGTATGCCCATAATACTGCAGGTAGTAACTGATCCCATCTTTTTGGTGAATCCAGAATCAATTTTCGAAGCATACTCAACAAGGTCTTGTTTGTACTTTTAGCTAAGCCATTAGCACAAGGATAATAAGGAGAACTAAATTTATGCAGGATTTGAAAAGAGTGTGTGAGCACTTTCATTAAATTGTTAACAAAATGTGTGCCTTGATCTCTCACAAGTTCCAGAGATAACCCAAATCATGGGAATACATCTTTCATTAAGCCTTTTGCTACCAAAATAGCTGTAGCAGACCGTAAAGCCCAAGCTTCTGCCCATCTGGTAGCATAATCTGTACATGTCAGAATATAACGATTATTACTGAGTATTGTTGGAGGTGTGATTGGTCCAATAAAATCAAGACCCCATTTCTGAAAAGGCTCCAAAGGTAATACAGGTTGGAGAGGGAAAAAATGTCGTTGTAAAGGTTTTCCAGACCGTTGACAATTGTCACACTGTTTGACAAACTGAGATACATCTCTGTACATGGTAGGCCACCAAAGCCCACTTTGCAGAATTTTTCGATGCGTTAAATCTGCTGCAAAATGTCCACCGGAAGGTATGGAATGTGCCAGAGCAATAACTGAGTTTACTTCATGTGGAGGAATACAATGAAGTAAGACTCTAGTGTGATCCATATAATACAATTCTCCAGCAATCAATCGGAATCTGCGACTGTAAACTACAATTTTCCTACGCATTGCAGGAGAAGTCTGAGCAGGTAGATATCCATTAGTAAGAAAGGTTAATAACTGATCATAATAAGTAGTTGTCATAGGAGGTTCTGCAAATTCATCATTCGTTGGGTCAGTAACATAAATTGCAGGTGTGGTGTCATCAACACCGACCAGAGCTTCACCAGAATCCAACCGAGAAAGGAAATCTGCTAATGCATGTGCATTTCCGGGTCGATGAATTACTTCGTAATCAAATTCTTGTAAAAGTAGAACCCAGCGCGCTAACCGACCACCTAAATGCTTCTACCGAACTAGATACACTAGTGCAGCATGGTCTACATGAAAGATGAATTTTTGGCCTAGTAAATAATGCCGGAATTTCTTTACAGAATATACCAAACCAAGACATTCTCTTTCAGTGACTGAATAATTCTTTTCAGTAGGAGCAAGCCTTCGACTTGCATAATAAACAGGCTGAAACCACTTATCAGTTTGTTGCATTAAGACACTCCCAATGGCTATATCTGATGCGTCTAAAAAAACATGAAATGGACGTTCCCAATCAGGAGGTTGTAGAATTGGAACCTGCATTAATAAGCCTTTTAGACGATCAAATGCTGTTTGACATTCCTGAGTCCAAGAAAACTGTCGAGGAGTACTGGTTATTAATCTATTGAGGGGTATTGCCAACTGAGCAAGCCACCGTAAATGTTGACCATGCCATCTGACTTGACCCATGAATCTCATTACTTCTTTCGGTGTAGTAGGCACAGGTGCTTTTAACACAGCTGCAATTTTATCTGGATCAACTTGTATGCCTTGTGCGGATACAATATGACCAAGTAGCTTACCACAAGAAACCGCAAACACACATTTGTTTGGGTTCAGGCAGAGTCTGTATTCACGACATTTCTCAAAGCAACACCGTAAATGATACATGTGTTCTACCATCTTACCGAATAAAGAGAAATCATCTAGATATACTTGCATGAAAGAAGTAAGATAGGGGGAGAAGATTTCCTGCATACATCGCTGGAAGGTGCTAGGAGCATTCCTCAATCCAAACCACATGACTGTACAAGCAAAAACACCCGAATTCATAATAAACGCTGTTTTTGGTATATCTTGCTCAGCCATTCGAACCTGGTTATAACCACTATAACCATCAAGAAATGAATACATTTCATGCCCAGCCACTCTATCCAGCATTGTATCAAGAAATGGAAGTGGAAATGGATCAGGTACGGTGGCCGCATTCAATTTCTGGTAATCGACACATATTCGGAGCTGCTTGTTTTTCTTTGGTACAATTACAATCGGGGAGATCCATTCAGCGTGCTCAATGGGTACAATGAATCCGACTTTTAATAACCTATCAAGCTTTGGCTTTACCTGTGCTGCATAGTTAGGATTCATCCGGTAGTTGGGTTGTTTAATTGGTTTTGCCTCCGTTTTAAGTACGACCTGATGCTGATATATGCGAGGGTCCAGACCCTTCATGTCATGGTAATCCCATGAGAAAACATCAGAGAACTCACGAAGAAGCTGGATCAAATTTGCTTGAAATGCTTCAGACAATCCTTCCTTTATCTTGACAGGTCGCGGATTTACTTCATCTCCTAAATTATAAGTTATCAACTGATCTTCAGGAACATAGAGTTGACGAGGGTTTCCTGAATCATCGACTGACTGCAAAAGTTGCTGTATAGTAGCTTCATCCTTAGCAGCAGTATCCTCTGTCTCTACTTCTTCGGTCACAGGCACCACCGTACGAACTGCCGGATTCCAGTTGTCTACAACAAATTGTAAGTTGATAGTTCCCAAGGAAATCAAATCAATGTTATTCTTTAAAAATTCTTCTTCTTCATCATCGGATAAACCATCTAGCATATGGACCGGTTCTGCTACATATGGTCTAGCATGTAGTTCACAAGGCTGAATAGCATCTAATTTTACAACATATTTTCGGTTATTGTCTTTGAAAGTGAGTTCCTGTGCGGACCAATCCTGTATAACCTTAGCTTGTTTCAACCAAGGACGGCCGAAAAGAAGATTATAATCAAGACTAGACTCCGGTAGTTCTAGATCTACAAAAGTCATCTTAAAAGTGGTTCCCTGCAAAGTGATTGGGACATTCCGTACGAGTCCTACTGGGTGGACTCAGGATTGGTCGGCCATTCTAACAAAAAACTGAACAGGCTCAATTTCGGTCCATCCTAACTTCTTACAAAGTGCTGCAGTGGCTATGTTTACACCGGAACCACCATCAATTAATACTTGAGTGATTTTATGATTTTTCTACCATACCGTAATTAAGGGGACCGAATGATCAACCATAGAATCAGTTTCTGGTTGTACCGTTGCTGTTGCTGGAATGCAGGAAGATTCCAGACTGAGTTGTTGTTGAATTTTTTGCCGAACACCTGGTACTAATGCAAGTAACTGTTCAAGAGGAAGAGTAATGGACGCCTTAAATAAAATTTCCCATGCCTGCTCTACTTGACTTGTACTTTGCACCGATTCTGAAGACGAGGTGTCTGTTACTGGGGTTGAATCTTGTTCCTGTGATTCTTCTTCTGGCAGTGGAACTTGGGTCACCGAAATTGGATCTGGGAAAATTGTAGGTTCTGAGGTGGTCCACTGGCTAGCTTTGTCATACATTCTTTGCTGTTCGCGAATACCCAGTTCAAACACTTCAGCTGCGGGTTGCAACTGCTTACCGGATCTGGTCTGAATTACTACAACTTGTGTTTCTATTGGTGTGATATGAACCATATTTGTCATTGGGTTCTGGCGCTCTTTTTTCCTCTGATCATCTTCGGCTGCATCTTTACAGAATCTTCTGATGTGACCAAACTCACCACAAAAATGACAACGAGGAGGTGGCAAAGAATTACCTTCCTGTGATGTTCCGGTCTGCCTGCGGTTTGTATTGTAGTTATTATTCCTCTGTCCTCGATAATTTTTGTATCCTTGTTGCTGGTTGTTTCTCATCTGAGGAGGTACATAGTGAGTGGCAGGCTACCCTAGTTCTTGTATAATAGCATTTACAGTTGCTGTTCTCTGCACTTTGGCATTATATGCACAGTTTTCGATGGAATGTCCGGTCGTATTACATATAGCGCAATACATCTGATTAAGGGCACATGTGACACTTGTATGCCCTAGATTCTTGCACTTAGTGCAGTACATTTGTCTAGCCGGATCTTCTACAATACTTTTACTGGCTTTTAACCACTCCAGGTCTTCGGTAAAACCTCCAACCTTATGCTCGAGCTGCAAAGCCATTGCAATAACCGCATCTAACGTCATAGCTCCCACACAATGGATGATCATAATCTGTTTGAGCTGCGGAGTCAAACCATTAATAAACCACTGAGTGATGACATCATTTGGTAAATTAGCATGTGCCGGAGGTAGTTGTCTCAAATGAGTTCTGAATAGGGTGGCATATTCCTGCACTGTTTGATTCAGCTTCTGTCTATTGTTTTGCAGGTAATCAAAAATTTTGGCAGGATTCGTCTTTAGACGGAATCTCTACAGAAACGCATCTCTTACTGCTTCATAGGTGCCAAAATGGTTGATATCATATTCTATAAACCACCTGGCGGCTTCATTAACTAGTGTTGACTAGAATACTATGGCCTTGTATGCCGGATCGGGTGGATGATTAAGTACTGCATAACTAATTTCAAAGGTTCGTACATGAGCATCAGGATCATCACCTGGAAATCCACCGAATTTTGTGTAGGTGACTCCTGTTGGAACCGGACAAGGTGGAAGTAGCTGTTGTTGCTGTTGTTGTTGTTGTTGTTGCCGCCCACTCATATTGGTACTGTTACTATTTCCTGAGTTTTGAGGATGTGCTTCCGGTTCTTCAGAGTCTGTATGATTAGACTGCTCTCCTTCCGGTTCGAAAATAGCACTTAACCTCTTACAAATTTCTAATTAGAATAGCTTATCCTCTTCTGCGGTATCAAACATAGGCAAACTTGCTCCGAACAGTGGTGTCCAAAATGAAGATTCACCGAGAAGTATAACACTGTCACCGGAAAATTGTAAATTTTCTGCAACCGAAACCGAAGTACCACCGGAATTAGTGGAACTTTCCCCAATCCAGGGTAGTCTTTCACCTTTAATGACTTCTCTAGGTAAGACAACTCTATTCTCGGACTGATTCGAATCCTGACCAGGCGTTCTTGCAGACTCAAAAGTTACTATATCTTCTTCAGACTGTGCCGAAATTACACCGGAATCTACCGGAATCGCAGAATGTTCCACCGGAATGCTACCGGAATCACTACTAATAGGCTTTGCTTCTTCAATGACCAGACCTAATCGGTGTGCGCTTCTTCCTCCTGGGGGTGTCCTTCGTAAATTTGGTACCACCCAAGGCTGTCTGTACTTCGGATACGACTCACCGGATCGAGTAACCGGCATATATCACCTTTACAATACTTTCGTACTACTTCTACCTTACTATCGTTTCACAATCTATGGATTCCTTCTCACAAACAATCTGCAACACTCTATTGCCACCTTCTGGTGCCACCTTCTGGTGCCATCTTCCCTCAACTATATTGCAAGCCACCTTCCCACAGAGGGCGCTAGTGTTAAACGTGGGTCTTGCCGTCAGAGACGCGTTTACACATCTATTCAGGTTCTTGGGAGTGGAAGGGGTATGTTAAACATAGGCCCTATACTTGATTTTCCCAAATCAACTCACTCACATGACCGTAATCTAACATTAAAAATCTCTGTCAATACAACTTACTTATCAAGACTCTGGTTATACTCTCACAGTCTTACTATCTGTAATCAGACTCTTTCACAATCTACCGATTACACTCCAATCGATGCGTTCTAGACATACAGCGCAGAACTATTCAGTACCGTAATCCAGAATTATGTTGTCCAACTTAAAGAGCTAACCCAAGCACAAACTATTGTAAACAATAGAGACAAGAACAGTAACTCAATTTGTACCGTACAAGTGCAGATAATCAAACAGAACAGAAAGCCACAAAAATAACTCAGAGTTCTCAAACACACCACGGAAACTACACAGACTTCATCAACCAGACAAACAGTCTGGCGACTCCTCTAGGCGTCACCGAAGCGTCTTTTTCATTGATTTATAAAAAGGTTACAACATCTATGCAACGACCTTTCGGTTCGTGCGGAATATAAAAAGAGTCAGACTTTACAATTGCCAATCCGGCGGCTTACAGAAGATGAAGTGGCCTCTTCTCTTACTTCTCTTGGCCTTGGATAAGTGCTATTGACAATGTTTCATAAGTCCTTAGATACTAACAAATTCATCTTCATAAAGCTACAAATTGGATAGTTAGACATTCCTTCAAGCTTGTTGTTGGGGATTCTTGTGCAAAAAGGGACCTGAGGGTTTGTAGGAGAAGGAAGAAAGATAAGAAGAAAGATACACACACCGAAAGATTCTGTAGATTGATTATAAGGAGAAAAGTACAATGATGATGTAGAGTACAATCCAAATGCTTTGTGCAAAATCCCAAAGAGTGCAAAATCAACAAAGTTACAAAACACCCAAGGTTCTTGCTATCACCGGGCTTCTCTGCACTCGACCTCCACCTTCTCCAAGAGCTTGCACTTGTGCACACCTTGTAATCAAGCTTCCAGTAGGGGGAGGGCTGGACACCTTCTGTCGACACACACACAACTTCAATGGGACCTTGTGACCTTTGGTTGCATGGCTTAGTACTTCTCTGCACACTTCTAAGTCACTCTTCTTGCACACCTTGCACTTCACTTCTCTGCCTCGCACACTCACTATATGTCTCTTGCTCTTCTCTCTCTTAGTGTAGACTATGCTTACCTTGCTTAGTCTAACCAAGAATAATGTCTTGCCTTGAGTTGAGTGTCTGTTCACATACCTTCACTTTTTGCCTTTTAATTCTTCAAATGTGCACCTAAGAAAGGGTTCACCTGAACCTTCCAAACACTTTAAAAACACTTTGAACCTTAGAGAAATTACAGAAAGACACTCTGCAACCTGCAACCTGCATCCAACTTTCTGCAACCTGCAACCTTCAAATGTGTATGCTTGCACTTCACATACCTTCACTTTTTGCCTTTTAATTCTTCAAATGTGCACCTAAGAAAGGGTTCACTTGAACCTTCCAAACACTTTAAAAACACTTTGAACCTTAGAGAAATTTCAAAAAGACACTCTGCAACCTGCAACCTGCATCCAACTTTCTGCAAATATCACCTTTGTGAAAAATTAATTATGCACTACCTGTGCACCTTGACAACTGAACTTTGAATGCTTTGACTTTGCCCATGTTGACTTGACCTTGAACATGTTGACTTTGATCACTTTGACATTGACCCTTTGACTTTGATCATGTTGACTTTGACCAATATGACTTTGTTGGTCTCAATAGTTGCCCACCACCTAATGTGCTCTTTATCTCGGAGAGCTAACAGCCAAACTCTCAGCAGAGATGACACCATGATTCCTGTGCCGTAAACATGTGGGTTTTGACCAAAATTCAGAGAAAAAATGGGAATTTGGAAACACTAAGTCAAAAAATGAATCTAGAGATGCTAAAATACATGAAAATAACCCCATGTCTGAAAAGAATCGCCATCCAAGGCGTAAGCTTGAGCAAAACGTAGTGGACCAAGACAATAAAAAATATATATATATATATTTTTAAAGAAATTTTTTTAAAGCCATCTGTGGGGTCTTTGTTGGAGTTAGACGTTTGTAGAAGCAAGCGAACATCACAAGGAAGAAGAAGAAGTTTGGAGCACAACACACAATACTGAATGTATTACTAGAGAATGTACAAAGATAAGTAGCCCATTAGGGCAATAGGCATATATACAAGCCGAGGGAAGAAAACCTCTTAAAGAGGGAAAAAAGTTCCCGGGTGGTCCTAGAGTGTTCACGCACATCACTACCTAAATATATCAACAAATCCCCCCTGGGACTGATGCGGTGAACAAGTAGCTGGTGCTCATGTATAAGGAAGTGCGAAGCTATGTGGAAATCACTCCGCAAAAGGAAGTAAGCCCAAAGCTTTGCGGAAAGCTTCAAACTTCTACCTAGGTAGAGCCTTCATGAAAAGGTCTGTAATGTTCTCCTGCGTGGGCACATATGCCAAGCTGATCTCCCTAGTAGAGAACCTCTCCCTGACATAATGATAATGCACCTAAATGTGCTTAGTGTGAGCATGGAACACAGGGTTCCTCGCAACTAGCAATGTGCTCTGACTATTAGTGAAGATGGTGGTGGCAGAAGACTGACCAACACCCAAATCAGCCATAAGGCCTTTGAGCCACACACACTCAGCAGTAGCTGTGAAAGCTGCCCTATACTCAGCCTCACAACTGGAAGTGGCCACAATAGGCTACTTCTTGCTCAACTAAGATATACACAAGCTACCAAGCATGAAGCAAAAGCCACTAGTGGACACACGAGTGTCATAGCAACCAGCCTAATCAAGGTCAGAAAAAGCATGCAAATCTGGCAGTAGTGATTGCCCCTTGGGATAAAACAAACCAAGTAGCTGGGTACCACTCAAGTAGCAAAGGGTGCGCTTAACCGCTTGCCAATGCTTGAATCCTGGGCAATGCATAAACCTGCTCATCTGTGAGACAAAAAACTGAATATCTGGCCAAGTAATGCATAAATAAATCAAGCATCCAACAGCCTGCTGATAGAGAACAACATCAAATGCATCTCTAGCATCATGAAGACTTAGGCATAAACCTGTTTCCATAGGAGTGGCAATAGGTTTACATTCTTCAAGGCCAAATCGCAGAAATAATGTGTCAATATATTTCGTTTGACACAAAGCCATTCCACCATCAACATGCATAAATTGAATGCCCAAATAGTGATGCAAATGCCCCAAGTCAGACATCTCAAATGAGGCATGCAAATCAGCCTTAAAATCAGCAATATGCCTGTCATGAGGACCAGTGAGCAGCATGTCATCAACATAAACCACAATGATGAGAAGTACATCATTAGCATGCTTAGCATATAAGGTGCTTTCAATTGGACTGTTCTCAAAACCATGTGCAATCAGATAGGCATGTATCTTCTCATGCCAAGCACGTGGTGCTTGCTTTAAACCATATAATGCCTTCTTTAACCTGCACACCTGGTTTTCATGCCCTTTTTGCACAAAGACACGGGGCTGAGAAACATACACTTCTTCATGCAAGTCACCATTGAGATATGCAGTTTTAATGTCCAACTAATGTACATTCCAACAATGATGAGCTGCAAGTGCACAGATGCTCCGAACAGTAGTCATACGACAATGCAAAGGTTTCATCAAAATCAATGCCTCTTTCCTGTGCATAACCCTTTGCAACAAGCCTAGCCTAATACCTATCAACTATACCATCAGGTTTACACATCAGCTTGTATACCCACTTAGTGCCAATGGACTTCTTGCCAGGAGGCAAGTCACATAAAGACCAAGTGCCATTCTTCATTATAGCATCATATTCAGATTGCATAGCAGCCATCCAATTTTCTAAATTTTGTGCTTCATCAAACGAAACAGGCTCAGTCGCATCACAGAGACTAGATGCAGCCATAGCATAGCAATTTGATGCAAAAGAGGCACTATGAGAGCCTGATCGAGTGTGATATGACAAAGGTGCATCTAATTTGCTATCACGCAAAGTCTGCACTAGCCATTTTGGCATAGTTTTTTCCTCCTCAATATCAGCTCTCTCATCAACAAGTGCATCATGTAAATCTGCATCAGAAATGGGATGATTTGCATCATCACATGAAACCTGCAAAGGTTGAGAAGTTGCCTCATTAGGACCAGCACTAGAGTGTCCACTTGTAAAAAGAGGTAGCAAAGTATCATACATGTCTTTGAAGCTAACTGATGTCTCCTTAGTACATGAAAGCAATGGATGAATAACATCTTCCACAAAAACAATATCACGACTAACCAGAATGCATTTAGTCTGTGGATGATACAAACGATAGCCTTTACTTTCAAAACTGTACCCAACAAAAATACATTTTACTGCTTTATCATCCAATTTTCTGTGATGTTGTTAGGGCACTAATGCATATGCCAAACAACCAAAAACACGCAGATGAGCAACATATGGCTTGCGGTCATGCCAAGCCTCTTTATCCCATGTTTAGATAGAAATGCATTAAAATCAGAAGACATATATTCCCCCCCCTCGATCAGAACGGAGGGTGCCCATTTTACATGCTGATAAATTTTCAGCCAAAACCAAATATTGTTTGAAGCACATGAACACTTCGGACTTTGCCTTCAATGGATATACCGATGCATGCTTGGAAAAATCATCGATGAAAGTCAGGAAGTAAAGATAATTTCCAAAAGAAGCTGTCTGCATAGGACCATAGACATCACTATGTACAAGCTGCAACTTCTGGATAGCCCGAACTGAACCATCTTTTGGAAAGGGCGAATGTTGCATTTTGCCCAAAATACAACCTTCACAAACATGTTTTCTAGGTGCCTCAAGTTTGGGCAAAGAGGACACCATTTTAGATTTCTGCAGGCGTAGCAAACTAGCAAAATTCAGATGACCAAAGCGTGCATGCCAAAGCTTTGCATCTGACATAGCCTGGGAATCATGTACTGCACATGCCGAATCATTTACAGATCTTTCATAGTCTATGAGCTTATACAACCCACGACATAAAATCCCAGAAGAAATAATCATATTGCCATTTGATAGACCATGAACTGTACACCTGTCATCAAAAAATTTAACAACTAAGCCAATCTTGGCTAATGCAAAAACTAATAACAGATTTTTCTCAATCCCTGGCACAAACAAAGCATCTGACAAAGTGAAAGAACTACTATCAACAATAGTCAAAATGATCTTACCAACTCCCATAACAAGATAAGAGGAGTTGTTGGTGCATGTGACAGTATTCCGTGTAGGGGCAGGCTCGAGTGAAGATAAAAAGCTGCACTGCGAGGTAATACGTTTGGTCGCCCCACTATCAAAGTAACCAAACATCTGAGTCTACTGCATACATGCACTTCTCATGAGAAGATGGGTCAAAACTGCAAACCTTAGTAAACACTCATTCTTCTTCCTGCACAAGATTAGCAGACTCCATTTTTGGTGTAGAGGCTTCTACAACAACCATTTCAACCTCTTTCTTCTTTGCCTCTTTAGCAGCGAGTTTTGGACAGTTCTTTATGATATGATCATTCCCTTTACATTACTTGCAAAACAATTTCTTCTTTTCTGATTTGTTCTCATCTTTATCTTGGTTCTTTGAATGTGCAGCATTTGCAGATTTTTGCTTACTACTTGAAGAGCTCCATTTTCCTTTGCCCTTTTGACTAGCCAGGAAAGCTTGATCTGCAACTCGCATAATGGACCTGTTCTGCCTAGACTGATCTTCCTGCAATAGAACAGAGACTAACTCCTCAAATGAGAAGGCATTTGGATTGCCTTTCATCATCAACCGCAGAGTAGAAGGCAAACTCATATATGAATCAAGAAGACCATTCAGATCGGTCTACACAAGTGAGCTATCTGGTATAACCTCATCAACAAAAATCAACTGTTCCTTCAAGTCTTTGATCTTTATTAGGAAACTATCCATAGAATCACCTTCATTCATATGTTCACTCTCCAACTATTTTCGGAGGTAAGCAACACGAGCCTCATTCCTAGCTTGCTACGATGTGATAAGTGTATCTCAAGCATCCTTAGCTGTTCTGCAAGAGTGAATGTGAGGAATAATGGCACGTTTGACAGACAAAGCTATCAATGCATGTGCCTGAGCATCTCTGCCATCCCAACAAATCTGCTCTACAGTAGGTGTAGGAGAAACTGCAACACGAACACGAATATGCAGAATATCATCATCTTCGACACCTTTTGCATTAGCTTCAGAACCTACAATTGTAACAGTTGCAGGTGTGATAGGACGTTTTTCAACACCCTGCACAATGTTCCACAGTCCTTTTGCAACCAATATAGGTCGCATTATATAAGACTGCAATGGGTAGTTGGTACCATCCAACTTATCCTCAACAGCCAACATACGAAATACATCACTGCTTTCAGCCATGTCCGGTGACTAAAATATCTTGATGTAGAAAATTGACTGTATCTCAAAAAGTTGAACGGAACTGCCCAGAAGCATTCTGCTAAACTTGTAGCAGACTTTGAGACACTTATACTGGTGAACTGAAACATGTATATACCTTTGGCACAAAAAGATGAAATAGCCTACACAAGCACTGCGATAGTGCGTTCGGAGGCCGAAATGAGCTCATATCGCGATTTCGGCACACAGAGCGAAGCCATTTTGATCTTTGAAACACCTTGATTATGATCACCAAATTTCGTGCAAATCTGAGACTACAACTGGAGAGGTGTAGACGATGCCCTAGATGGAGCGGCGACCTGCTCTGATACCAATTGTTGGAGTTAGACATCTGCAGAAGCAAGCGAACAACACAAGGAAGAAGAAGAAACTTGGAGCACAACACACAATACTGAATGTATTACTAGAGAATGTACAAAGATAAGCAGCCCATTAACGCAATATGCGTATATAGAAGCTGGGTGAAGAAAACTCCTAAAGAGGGAAAAAAAAGTGCCCCGGTGGTCCTAAAGTGTTCACACACATCACTACCTAAATATATCAACAATTTTGGCAAAAATAAAATAAAAAATAAAAAGAAAATAAAAAATGGGGTGGCGAGAGGGGAAGCAGTCCACTTGGGGGGGAGGGGCCCACTTGGGAGGGGTCCACTTGGGAGGCAGGGTCCACTTTGGGGGGGTCCACTTTGGGGGGGGTCCACATGGGCGGGGGTCCAATTTGGGGGGGGTCCACTTGGGGGGGGAGGGGTCCACTTGGGGAGGGGAGGGGTGCACTTGGGGGGGGGATGGGTCCACTTGGGGATGGGGGGATTTTGTTTTTAATTATATATATATATATATATATATATATATATATATATATATATATATATATATATATATATATATATAGGAAAATCAACCACCAAGGGGTTTTTTTATTTTTTTTGAAAAATACCAAAAAAATAGATAAAAATTACAAATAAAATAAAAAAATCAAAACAAAATCCAAGAAAAAAAATCTCAAAAAATTTCCTATATTTCTAGGCCATTTTTCTCCCCCAAAACCACAGAGATCTTCCTTTTTTCTCCATTTTATCAAGAAAATGACATTAAAAAAATGAATAATTCTAGAAAAAAAATTAAAAAATGTTTTAAAAAGGCTTTAAAAATTCCAAAAAAATCTTTAAAAAAATTATTCATACAAAGAGCTATGGAATGGCTTCTAAAGATCAAGTATGAAAATGGATAAAAACTAGTAAAAATTTAGCAAAAAATAGTATGAGAAGGCTATGTACAACCTGGATAGATTTTGCAAGTTCCAGGTGATCACAAAATCTTCACTTGTTTTGATGATATGCCTTGAGCTGTGATATGATGACTAAGAGAAACCCTTTGCCCTCCATAATCTCCAATTGTATTGCAGTTCATTTGGTTTGTCTTCTTTTTGGGCATATTGACCATCTCATAGGGCCACCCTAAATCTTTCATTAGAATACTATCTCCTCCATATTGCATCTTTTGTATCTTTGTTTTCAGTTATTGTGTGACTTAATCTGCAAAATGTCATTTTTACTATTCCAACTTCTTCATCCAATGGAATCCTCTGTTTCCAAAGACTTGCATGTACTCCTTTTTCATCTTTGTAAAGCTCTGCACTTATTACCAAAAAAATTGACATAACAGATGATATCCATACCAATATCCATAACAAACTAGCCATTGATGTAGGGTTTGAAGAAGTATCATCACTGCTTCACTTAAGGGCTTTTCGTTTCTTCTCTCTTCTATGGCCTTTGCCTGAGACTGTTTCACTCAAATCAGTAACCTGAATGATGTCCTCTTTTTCTTCATAGACTTCCTCTATACTTGAGTTTGGAAAAATTCCATAGCAGGGAGATGGGTCTTCTGCATGGAGCCAAGCCAACATGTTTTCTTCTTCATATAAGTTTGCTTCTTCATATAGGTCTGCCTCTAGGTTATCCAACAATTCTTCTTTCATACAAATACCAATTGTCTACATCATGATGGTATGTCTTTGATTGTCTGGTCGTTCTTCTAAAAATATATGTTGCAACTCCTCTCCCTCTTGCTTCACCCACATTGTGTCCTTACCCCAGTCATGCAGCACATTGGCATGCCTTAACCAAGGTCTCCCAATCAACAAGGGGAAACTTCCTTCTACCCATGGCCGCCTTAGAACAACAAAGTTTAGGTTAGAGATGGTACCTTGTATCTCTATTGGGACTCAAGGGACCACTCCCATAAGCCTTACCATGCTTTGGTCTGCCAGTGTTACAGTGAAGTTGGCAGGTCTTGAAGGTTGTAGTCCAATCTTTTTCATGGTATGTTCAGGCATCAAGTTAATGCCAAAACCGCCATCCACAATAACTCCTTGAAACTCATGACCTTTGATAGAGACTGTTAGCCGAGGGCTCTTATAATCTATGAGGGGTGCTTCCCCTACAATTTTATCTTCATGCGAGTTATCTCTATCTCTAGGGTTGTAATTATTACCTTGATTGGGTGTTGTTGCCATTACATTGGTTGGTGGTAGGGCTCCTCCTTGTGTCCAATATGATGTTGTAGGCATTTCTCTTGACTGACATTCATGGGTCTCATGACCAGCTTTCCTGCATAGCTAGCAAGTTACACTTAAAAGTGGACACTCACTTACCACATGACCTTGCTTGCTGCACATGGTACACCATAGTCCATTTTTGATGCCACCTCCCTTGAGTTCTTACAACTGCTGCCGAAGTTGAGCTAGCTCTTCTGCTTGGGCTTCCTCTTCCTTTTGTAACTTCAATGCTTCAATTTCACACCTCAACTGAGTTACTGCGGTCTCCTCCTCTTTGTGTGGCTTATTCCTTTTCAAGATCTCAAGCTCTTTCCTTAGCTGAATTCTGGGTCTTCAGGTTCTACAGGATATGATAAATTGGAAGATGTTTGGGATCCAGCAAAGACCACATCTATGGGCCGTTGCAGGTTTTATGTTACTTTCATTGATAACCATACACACAAAGTATGGGTATATTTCATGAAAGATAAGAGCGAGGTGTTCACTCACTTCCAGAATTTTAAAGCTATGGTGCAAAAGCAGACAGGGAAGTACATTTAGACATTAAGATCTGATGGAGGAGGTGAATACATGTCAAATGAGTTCAGCAGTTTTCTAAAAAATCATGGAATTCGGCGTCAGTTTTTCATGCAGGTACACACCACAACATAATGGGGTTGTTGAATGCAAAAGTAGACATATTGCAGAAATAGCAAGAGCCTTGATGGCTGGAAGAATATGCCTCATTGTTATTGGGCAGAAGCTGTGCATACTGCTATATACATCATGAACAGAACTCCGATTGCTGCTGTACATGAAATTACACCTGAAGAGAAGTTTACAAGTAAAAAGCCAAACTTATCACATCTGAAAGTTTTTGGCTGTATTGCATATGTACATGTCCCAGATGAATTGAGGATGAAGCTTGATCCAAAAGCAAAAACTGTGTCTTCATTGGATACTCCCTTGAGCAAAAGGGATATAAATGTTATAACCCACTCACACGACAGGTAAAGGTGAGCAGAGATGTGGTATTTGATGAAATATCAAGCTTCTATGCAGATGCCAAAGAAGGACTGAGTCTTGAACCAATTGAAAAAGAAAATGCTGAAAACTCAAGTGTAGAATCTCAGGTTTTGAGTGGACCACATGCATCACCAAGCAATAGTTCCAGCTCAAATCCATGGGGTGGAAGATTACGTGAAAATTTCAGTCCACAAAATTCATCAAATACATCCAAGAAAGGTAAAGAAAAGCTTTCTGCTGGTCATAAAACATGTGAAGGTTTTGAAGACGCTGATGGAGATTCAAGCGGTTCAGAAAAGAGTCTTGATGAGGAACTTGGATTGCCCTCTGTGAATACTACAAGAGTAAGAAGGGTAGATGCAGATGATACAAGGAGAAGTGACCCAGGACCAAGAAGATCTAGGAGGATGCGGAATTCAATGCAACGATTGACATATGATAGTTACATTGCTCGTCATTGTGCCTACATGACAAGGGTAATTCAAGATGATGAACCTTCTTGCTTTCAAGATGCAATTGGAATTGCAGATTGGGAAAAAGCTATGGATGAGGAGATGGCTGCACTTTATGGAAATGATACATGGAAGCTAGTTCCATTGCCGCAAGGAAAGAAACCCATAGGCTGCAAATGGGTTTATAAGGTAAAGCATAATGTTGATGGTAGCATAAGCAGGTATAAATCATGATTGGTAGCTAAAGGATATGCAGAGACATATGGCATTGATTATGAGGAAACATTCAGCCCTCTAGCTAAAATGTCTACTATCAGGACACTTGTTGCATTAGCTACAACAAAAGGATGGACTTTGCATCAGATGGATGTGAAGAATGCTTTTCTACATGGTGATTTACAGGAAGAAGTATATATGGACCAGCCACAAGGATATGAAGAATCAAAGCATCCAGAATATGTTTGTAGGTTGCAAAAGGCTTTGTATGGGCTGATGGAAGGCTGATGATGGCATCACTATTGTGGCTATTTATGTTGATGACCTGATTGTAGGTGGTGCTAATGAAGGAAGCATCAAAGAGGTAAATCAACTTCTTATGCAGGAATTTGACATGAAAGATCTTGGTGTGATGCACTATTCCTCGGGCATTGAGATTATATATACAGAAACAGGTATATGGATGTCAAAAAGGCAATATGCCTTGAATATGCTGCAAAAGTATGGTATGGCTAGTTGTTAGCCGATTTCTATGCCATTAGATCAGAATTTGAAGTTGGATACTACATCACGTGAAGCATTGGAAAATGCTACTTTGTACAAGAAAATTGTGGGAAGTCTTATATATCTCACAATTACAAGGCTTGATCTAAGCTATACTGTTGGACTTGAAAGTCAATTTATGCAAGTTCCCAAGAAGCCACGTTTGGATGCTCTGAGGTGCACTCTATGTTATGTGAGTGCTACTTTGGATCATGCATTGTTTTATGAGGCTGGTGTAGATTTCCAGGTTTGTGGATACACCTATGCAGATTGGGCTGGTAGCATTCGAGATAGAAGATCCACTAGTGGTTTTCTATTCTCACTTGGGAGTGCAGCTGTTACATGGGGCAGCAAGAAGCAACCCACTATTGTTTTGTCGAGTACAAAGGCTGAGTATAGAGGTGCTGCAATGGCAGCATGTGAGGCATCATGGCTAGAGATGTTACTTGCAGCTTTAGGTGTGGAAGTGCAAAAGCCTACCACTATCTATTGTGATAATCTTAGCAGCATACAGTTAGCACGGAACCCTGTTTTCCAAGCTAGAACAAAGCATATCGAGGTACATTATCACTTCATCAGAGAGAAGGTATTAGCAGGTGATATTGATCTTGTTTATGTGAGAACAGATGAGCAGGTTGTTGATATTTTCACCAAAGCACTTGGAGCTGAGAAGTTGAAGAAGTTTCGGGAGATGCTTGGATTACAGGATATGGCGTTGAGCTTGAGGGGGATTGTTGAGATATCAAGCTCAACATGTGATGATCTAGGATGGCACGTACCAGTTTTTCGTTTCTCTAACATGTATAGTGGTCACACTCGTATATGTCAGAGATACTTCATTGAGCTTTATTAGATTTATCTATCGAGAGTGATGGCACATTTGTTCCTTGCTAGCTCACTTATTTGCGGACATTAGGTTTTTCCTTATGTACTCATCTTTATATATTGCACTGGTTGTATTCTTGTTTTTGGGTCATTCTTGTACATTCCTTTTTATGTAATAGAAGAGGAAGAAGAAGATCATTCTTCCTTGCCTCAATCTGCGTGTGTGCTTCTCCTTGAGAGTGAAAGTGTGTGTGTGAGCTCTCTTCCTTATCTCCTTTGTCGTGACACCAACATGGAGGCGATCTACCTCATAAATGAATCCATGGAGATGTGAGGATGGTAGGATGATCATGAGTGAGAGGAATGGACAACTGTGAGTGACAAGCAGACTAACTTGCACACACATACACCGTCATGCACACAATGGAATGCTTTGCTTGTTAACTCAAGAAATGATTGCAATCTCTAAGAAGAATCTCAATCCCTAGCTAGCTAACCTGAAAATCGTACCTCGAAGATCAGCTTTCTAGCTCCTTTTATACATTTTAACTAATTTTGGCCTAGTTCAGACCTAGTGTTTGGCCTAGTTCAAAATTAAGTTCCGATAAAAAAAGAATTGGTAGGTCTATTCTTAAAATACTACTCACTCTTGAGGACTCCTTCTCTTGCAGAAAATGGAGTTAAATCTACCAAAGATGGGTATTTACATTGAGATATAGTGGTAAAAATCAATCTTTTGCTTGAAATTAAGCTCGAAAAATTTGTTTGGCCTATTATTTGTCCAATATACAGTGACTGCCCTACCTGCTTTATCCTGTATATGAACCTTATCTTTCTTTCTAGCCTTTTTGCTTGAGGCTCGCTTTTTCACTTAGTCCTCCTTTGCTGCTAACATGCATCCAAATTTATATACAAGCTAGGGGAAGAAAACCTCCTAAAGAGGGAAAAATGTTCCCCACGGATCTTAGGTTTGTTTACACACATCATTATCAAACTAAATAATCAAAAACCACTTTTTTTTAATAGTCTAAATGACCCTTTATAGGAAAAACCCCTCTCAAATTTAGGCGTTGCCCAAAGTTAATAATTATTCATATCCACTTTCACTTATCAGAATGATTTTTCAAATTGCAAAAGTAGAAGGGAATGGCAAATAGAAGGGGGAATTAATAAGGTATATGACTTATAAAGGAATGGAAAAATCCTTTTTCTCTTTATGTTTGTCATTTCACTTTTAAATCACTTTGACAGGTAAAGTAGGAACCTTTGAATCCTAGGTTGTGAGAACCTTTCTTGTTATATTGTTAGTTGGAGATCATGTGGTGAGATTCATTTCATCATGAGTTTGATCATAGCATTTTCAGTTGATGTATAGTGGCATTGTGGTCTCTATCTTGCTTATGCCACTTGGTTATGGATTTACTTGCCAATTGCACATAGTTTTATGAGAGTTGATTTTGGATCTTGGTTGGTAATTGTATCTTTGTTTTCTTTGTAGGTACATGATCTAGATTGGAGCCTCCGTTGCACATTCATTTGTCACCTTGATTGGCTATTATTTTAGCATATGATCATTGATTTGATATCTTATTTGCTAATGTGATTCTTGGCATATGTGGATGGTGATTCCCACATGGTTATTTTGGTTCTAGAGTCCATTTTACAAAGGAGATGCTGCCGAAATTTTGTTGGCTTTTATGCTAGAAGAGAACTCTAGTGGGTCTTGAAGCTTGTTTGATAGCTTTGGATCTTTGCTTATCTCCATTTACTTGGACTTGGTCACATGTTATTTGTGACATATTAGACCCTTGCAAGATTCATTCTTGAGTGGGAGGTGTATCACCATTGTATTGGCATGTATTGCTATTAGTTTTTTGGCATGTGTATTTTAAATTATCTTTGATTGGAATAGTGATAGGTGGTGATAGGTTACTCATTGTTCTTCTTTTATTTGTTATCTTGTTTGCTTGATCAACATATAGGGGATACTCTGTCGATTTTTTTCCAGGATCCTTCAGATCTACTTGATCAATTTGGAGACTTAGTGAGCAGGCTTATGCTCATGGTTTTATATGTGTGCTAGATGCATGGTTATGTGGCAAGTGGTTCACATGGTTTCTTCTCCAGTGAGATATTTATGATGTGAGTTGTGCATATGGATATGCATGTGTGATCCTATTGGTGATAGAGTATTCTTTCTAGTCTCTTGTTATATTTTTAGTCTCTTGGATTTCTAGCATGGTGTCTTCTCGGTTTGATGGCACTGAATTTTTTAGATGAAAAGATCACATATAGCATACATTGGTTCATGCAGGGTTACACTTGTATGTGCATAGAATGCACAGAGGCCTCGTGACATGCCTGACCATGTATGGATGGATATGTATGCATTGGCTAGTTCCACTATCCGATTACAACTTGTGGATTCTATATATGAGTCTATTATGTATGAGGAGATCAGTAGTGCATTATGGCAGAGACTACATGATATGTATGCGAGTCCATTGACTCATGTGAGATATAGATTGACAGCTTCGATGTTGGCACTGTGGTCATGAGGGCCATATTCAAGGACGTTGCTTCAAGCGGATGCGATGACGATCTCAGAGATATGCACGTGATGCAGGTCAGGTAGTGGTTTCAGGAGAGTCTATGGCAGTTGATTATGCCAATGATGGTGATATCACTTTCTCCTATGGTTCATCTTAGGATTTCTCTTGTTCATTGGATAGCATAGACATGGCTTGGTTGCTTGATACATTAGCTGGTTTTCATGTTACTTGAATTGTGAGTGGTTTTGTCAATTCTCAGGTGAAAGTCATGGATATGCGCACATGATTGATGGTGCAACATATGACATTGAGGGTGCAGGAGGTGTATGCCTTATGCTACGTAGTGGAGCATCACTTATACTCATACATGTATGCTATGTGCCTTCATTCTCTATGAGCTTGATTTCCGTTAGCTAGTTACAGGAGAGGAGATGTTATGCATTCCTTGGTGAGCATCATTTTCAGTTGCAGTTGGGACAGCTTATGCTTGTCAAAGGTGCTAGGTTTGGGCACATGTATCCACTATAGATACTCCATGTGAGAGATAGTCATGTCACAATGGGAGTTCAGCCTTATGTGCGATGTGAGACTTGTCATGTCTCATTTTATCTACCTACACATACATCTGTTGACATTCATGATGCACATGTATGGTAGGATTCAGATGCTCAGATGGATGCACATGTAGAGCATGTTTGGATGCTTGTGATGCTTATATAGAGCATGTTTTGGTTGATCATGTCGATGCTCTTATGGAGCATAGTTTGGATTATCAACTGGATTCTTTAGAGCATGATATGGATGCTCATGTAGAGCATTATGATGATATTTAGTAAGAGTGTGATCATCAGTTTGATCTTGGTGTTGATGTTGTGCAATTAGCTCATGTGGAGCATGATGATACACTTGGTGTGGTAGAGCAAGATAGCTCATATGATACACAATGTATGCCAGAGCATACTAGCTCTCAGGGTGCACAACTAGACACATCCTTGGTTGAGAGGATGACTGATTTAGATGTTGATGAGTCAGTGATCATGCAATTATTTTTGGATTTTTTCATGTGAGATGTTGACACAAATATGTCAAGGCATATTGGTCTTGGTTATGGTGCTTTAGATGCCTTGGATATAGAGGCATGGTTAACATGCCTAGATTAGCCAGGATAGCATAGGTTTTGTCAGCATTTGGGAGTTTGATGTACGAGTTGTTATGCTCAAGACCAAATATTACAGTTGCTATTGGAGCATTTGCACTTGGAGTTGTCAGTCGTTCGATGATTGACACAGGCATAGAGCAAGTGGGAGCTTTGCAAGAACTTCATTAGTTCTTGCATCAGTCAGATATGAGCTCGACTCTTATCGATATGAGTCTAAAGTAGTTTGAGGTGCATGGATACACCTTGTTCGAGGTAGTTGGTGTAGGTTGATCTGTATGGGTTGAGATCCAGACTCTTCTTGTACATTACTATATAGTCCCACATCATTCTTTGTATATTTTACCACTTATGGTCACATTGACCCTGAAGTGGGAGATTGGTGGGGATGTAAGGGTCATGTGAGCTTACCCCCATATTCATATATATATATATATATATATATCATTTATAGAGCATTGCCTCAAGAGAGATCATTACGTGGGTTTCAGGGCTCTCATGCATATTTTCACGTCTCTTTTCTCTTCTCTCTCCCTCCATCTCCTCCTTGCTCCTCTTGTTCTACACACCAAATCCCTTCATGCACCATTGTGCGATCTTCATGATTATACCCGATTTCTTCCACTTGTCTTAACCTTGGGCATCATGGAGCTTCAAATGTATCCTGGCCTTCTTCCATTATCCATCCACGTGGAATGGGTTGAGGGTCGTAATCATCTTCAAACATATATTCTACTAGAACTGAGATGGTTTCTTCTTCTGTAGGGGCCTTTGGTGGGGATGGGATCCTTTCGTATTGTAGGACTCGTGTTTGTAATTCTTTGCCTTGTTGTTTGAGTTCCTATAGTGCTTCTGAGTCAATAATGGTTGAAGAGGTTGATACAGTGATTGGGGGATAGCTAGAGTATCTGACGTTCATTGATGCTGCAATTGATCCAATTCTTTTGATAATTTGGCATGGGCTTCGAGCAGGTTAGCATAGTCTTCCAGTATGATTTTAATGTTCTCTAGGGGCACAGCTTGAGATTTTGAGGGACTGATGTATGCCTCTGATGTACTCTCTATGGAAACGACTATATTTTCTTGATTTTGTATCTGCAGTTGTTGGTTTTCCTCGTGAGGTGTGGGGAGGTGGCTTTGTAGTAGTGCCATGTTACATTGTAGTTTAGAATTATGTTCCATCTCTGTTTGTAGATGACCTTCAACATGTTGCATGGCTTCTGCATCTACGTTTTGCAACTTTGCTTCCAGGGTGGTGTGGGATTCTTGTAACATATGAAATTGCATTTGTAAACTCTCATGGACTTCCTCCAATGTTGTGATGCATTGTTGTAATTCTACAGAGTGTGCTTGTAATCCCTTGTTATGTTCCTCTAGCTGAATGTACTTTGTCCTTAGTTGTGACATACACTAAAGCATAGTATCAAATGCATTATTTATAGATGAATATGCACTTTGTACATTGGTGAATGCAAGGGAGAGGGAATGGGGAATGGGGAGTGTGAATGTTGTGTCTACTACAAATGTGTGTGCATGTGAAGTTGGTGGTGGGGGAATGAGGGATGATGGAAGTGTGGGGAGTAGGGGAGGTGTTGTGGGTGGAAAAATGTCCATGCTATCAGATGTAGAGGTGAGAGTGGTGTCTACCATATACATCGGAATGGTAGGTGGTGTGTGTGTGTGATCGTGGTGAATAAGTGTGAAGTGGGTGTTGAGAATGAAAATGGTGGAAATGGCTAAGACATGGGCTAGAAAATTCTCGAGAAAGTGGCCTGGATGGGTTGAAGGATTGGTGGGAGAGAGGTGGGAATGTAAGAGCTTGGAAGTTAGAATGCCATGGATGAAGCTTCAGAAACAGGAAACCTAAAATTGTGGATCTAATGTCTTAGTGGCCTATGACTGAGGTCGTGGAGGCTAGATGTCCTAAGACAGGCTCCATGAGGGATTCTATTGTAATGGTGATGGTATGATATAAAGGGTTTTCAAAGGAGGAAAACAAGGTTGAACTGGAAGTGGGACTATGGAAGATGAAGGTTTTTGTTGCGTGGTTAGTAGTCAGGATAATATTTACAGCTTATGTTCAAGGAGGTAATAGTGGGGTTGTTGGAGGTAGTGGCTCTGTTGATTCTTGATGGATGACCATGGGTTTATGGCCAGGAGGTCAAGTTGCTTGGGAGGTTGTCTCTATCGATTTAGTTGCCATAGTGGTTGCCTCGATAGTTGTGATGGGGATCTAAATGTTTTTGCCTCACCTTGGTTGTGTTTGGAATCTACAAGGATCGTATTGGGTGGGAGGTCTCTGTAGAGTGGATCTTACGACTTCCACAACACCATAGGTTTCGGTGAGCAATAGTAGATTTTCACTAAATTTTGAGTCGACACAACCTTATCCAAGAGCTAGGCCATTAGCATTCTACTGCTCTGTTAAGAGAGTAATTGTTATGCCTGCACCCTTTCCATGATTTGGTATAATCCATGGAGTTTTGTAGTGTAGGATGGGAGCTCAGTCTTTTCTTCTTCTTCTACTTCTTCTTCTTCCTCGTCTTCACCCTCTCGTCGTTCTAGTTGTTGGGATAGGTTCCTCTGTAGATCTTCATCCTAGTGTATATGGTGGCCCTCTGTTGATTTACCCAGTCTTTGGGTGGATGTGCTAGGTCTTTCTATATTTGAAAAGGATTCTATATCTGACAGTTGTGTGTTTTGGAAAAATAATTCAAAATCAAAGGTGCTCATCCCTTCAATGTCTCCATGGTTGCAAATTCAAATTCCAGTGGGACAAGAGGAGCCGATGGGGCAGCTTATTATGTGCTTTCAGATTAAGATCTGCAAATTCGAGTCATAAAGGGAGGCACTATGGCAACCCCTTGTGGTGAGACCTCCGGGGTTATAAGAACTTCTCATGTTTGGACACATGGAATAGTGCTCCTCATTCGCTTGGATTCATGTGTGGAAGCTTTGCATCCTTTAAACATCTCTAGTTGTGATCAGGTCAATGCACACCCGATGGGTACATCATATGATAAGCATCTATAAATGATGCACATTATTGCACAACATCCATTCACCACTAACTTCCTAGAGTACCTTATATTAGCTTTCTACAACTGGTCTATAATCCACATAGGAAGCTTAATGGTTAGTTAGCCTATCTCTACCAAGTAAAGACTAAACCAAGTTCGTTTGTGTGGCTGAGTGAATCTATCTTGGCCAAGAAATGAAAAATGTTGCATGCACATTCTGAGAGGGATGGAAACATTTGGTGTGAGTGCCACCATACCTTTTAAACTTTGCAGTTTCCTATTCTTCATGTTATCAGGTATCAAAGCATCCTTATTGGAGGTCACATGCATGCCATGCATATATCTTACCAGTTCTAGGGGTGAGTTCAAACTTTTTCAAATCATTATTGCTCGATAAAGCACGAATGACAAAGGTTCCAAGTCGGTCCTTGACATCACTCGATTGTAATTTTGATACCAAATACGAACAGTCTAGAAAGTTCGGTTTAGGTAAGGGTGCCTTGAAGTATTTCGCCAGCCCTACATGCTGTTATATGATTTCTAGTTCTGGTGTGTTTTGGAGAGTCTCAAACTTTCTTGAAAAGAATTGGAATCCTACCCATGCCCTGTCATACTCACACTTGGACTCCCATATGTAATTCGCCTCTCCTAAGGGCCCTGGCATGCCATTGGACCAATGAGAGATTGCATGAACTCTCTCCATTATTCCTATGGGAGGGTCCGGCATAGGTATTTGTTGTAGGTGTTGCATCTCTACAAGTCGTTCAGTTGGTGGCAATTCAATAGGTATATTTTCCATATTGACACCTGCTTGACTCACTCGTTCTTGCGAGCTGGGGCTGCTGTCTGTGCCATGATATTGCTTGTAGTTCTTGATGCTTATGTGCTGGAAGAAGAGAATCATATTAGCATTGCATAGGAAACATGATATAACAATGCTCCTTCTACAATACCAACATGATACCCAAAGTGGTTAGGGGTTAGTGGGTGAAGTGTTCGTGATGTTTGTGAATGTCATTTAGTAGGTTAGTGATTCCCCTAGATTCATACTTTGAATGTGCACAATACTTAACATGTATCTACTTTGATGCATATTAAACTACAAAAGTGGGTCAGGGGGTTTGATACAGGGTTTAATTCCCCAAACTTTTATCGTGGGATCATAAATTTTGGTAGTGATGACATATAAAGGTTTTTGGATTAGATTGTGTTGGATTTGGGACTTTTTGGGTACCCATTTCAAGATATTCCTAGGTGTGATCGGGGATCGAGTGTAGATGTTTACCCTGGGATCTATGTTGTGAGTGCTTGTGAGTGTTGATTCAAGCTTGTGAGCTGAGATAAAGCTATTTGAGCTCGGGTCTTGGGCACAAAGATCTATCTAGCATTGGGGAAAACCTTCACTGACCGCTTTGGGACTTAAATAGAAATGGTATGTCTAGATTGATGCCTAGGATACTCCTTCATTGTAGTCCTTGACTAAGTAGTTTGTTTGGTGCATCTTTTAGATCCTATCTCTAGAGTAGAGGGTTGTTCACCCTTTCCTATCTAGATTTGCTTTATTGCATGAGTTACTTTATGTTGCACCAGTCGTTGAGCATGCCCTTTGACTATCTGTTGCATCTGCTTCTTGTGTTGCCTTGCTTGTTTTTCGGGGATCCTCTTTGGAAAAGAAGGGAGTTCCTCATTGACTTCTACACCTCCTTCATGAGTGACATTCTTCTGCACCATAGAACCTTGGACAAGAATAACATATTTATCTTCAGTTGTGCTCTTGGAAGGACCACAAGTGGGTATCATTCCTAGTTCCTTGGGTGCTAGATTTTCTAACTCAATTATGATGAGATTTTGATTTATCCATACCAGAAGAAGTCCACTTCTTAGGTTGAGGTTGACTATATGATCATCGATCTAGTCTTGCTCCAAGACAAGAGGTTCATTGAGATCCTCATCTTGACACACTAGCACTTTGACTCTCATTAGAACGTCTTGAATTTAGAGGGGAAGTTCCACCTCGCCCATCCAAGGGGTTTCCACACCTCCCAATCCTATGAGATATGTTTCTATAGGATTGACTTTTAATTACAATTCTTGACAGTAAGAAATTTGAACTCAATTGGTGGCGGCTCTTGAGTCAATCAAAGCTCTTATAGTCCTTGCACTCTCTCTCTAACCTACCTCTAGGGCCACAAAGGGTCATCAATCAACTATTCTATGGGAACGTACACTTGATGCTTGGCACATTTCCATGTGATATCTTGGAGGATCATGAGTATCAGACCTAGTGTGATCTCTACCCTATCTTTTCAGTTTCATTCATCGGATGCATTCTAAAGCTTTTGCTTGTGCTTCTTCTCAAACTCGCTTTTCCTCTTCCTTACGTTTCTCGACAGTGTTGAGTCGTTTTAACATTTCCTCTGTGAGGGGTTCTTGATATAATTTAACTTTGCATCCATTGATATAACTATGTAGGATGTCACGTTCTAGTGTGGATAATTGGAGTGCTCCACTTGTTGATATTCTATTAATAATCATGGGCCCATAGCCTTGCTTCTCTAGCTTTCTTGCATGTTGCCTCAAGGTGTAAACTAGGACTAAATCTCCCACTTTAAAGCCCTTATTCTTCACATGGGCATCAAAGTAAGCTTTTTGCCTTTTCTTGGCTGCGTATATTCCTGTAGCTTCTCTTAGACTCATTTTAGCTAACCGTTCAAGATCAAAGATCCTTGAAGAAAGTTTGCATATATTCCTGTAGCTGCTCCTATGCTACTTTCAGTGTGGGTATCAAGAAGTCTAATGGTAGCGTTGCATTTTGACCAAGTACCATCTAATAGTGTGTGGCTTGGAGTACCATTTTATAGGCAACTCGATATGCCCAAACAACATGGTGTAGCTATTTGTTCCAATCAGAGCATTTATTATTCACTTATTTTGTGAATACATTACATAGAATCTTGTTTGTGCTCTCAACTTGTTCGTTATCTTGTGGATGATAGGGGGCAGAATTCTTATGTATCACCAAGAATTCATGGAGAAGGTTTTCAATGACTTCATTCAAGAAGTGTGACCTCTATCACTTACTAACTTGATTAGTAACTCATATCGGGTGAACACATTCTCGAATAAGAATTTAGCCATCATGTGAGCATTGTTCTTTGTTGTAGCCTTTACTTCTACCCATTTGGTGAGGTAGTCTATGGCAACAATAATGTATTCAACATGTGAACTCTTAGCTGGGGGATTATTCCCCACTTGGATAATGCACATCCTCCCATCATGGGTTTTAGTGGCATCTCATCCTTCCGTATTGGGTATTGAGTTCGCTGACAAATGTCACACCTCTTCACATAGGTATGTGCATCCATGTGAAGAGTTGTCCACCAAAGACCTGTGAATAGGATCACCTTGATTACACAATCTAGTCCAAAGTCTCCTCCTACCACACCTTAGTGAGCAGTCTCTAAGATCTTGAGGTATTCACTTTCATGGATAGACAATCTTAGGTATCCATCTTTACCGTGCTTGTATAAATTATTTTCAATGAGTGAGTAGTCCAATGCCTCTTGTTCTAAGCTCCTTTTTCTAGCCGCAATCATCTCTTAAGGGAATGTTTTCATCGTCAAAAAGGCTACTAAAGGTTCGCTCCAATCCGGCACTTAAGTCACTTGATATAGAGTGGCATGCTCGACTACTGGTCTAGTATCACAAATTTGGCATTCCTTGAACCATATATGTACATTGGCTTCCATTACTGGACCATATACCCCTAATCTTTGTAGAGTCTATATGGTTTGATGTTTCGAATGGTGTTGTTGTGGTGCACCTACATGTGCTAGTTGCAACCATTTTGCATGCTCATCTTCATCTACACAGCCAACCAGTATGCCTTGATTGGTGTGTTTATACATGCTGCCTGCCATTATGTGGTATTTGTGAGATTTTACCACTTCCTTGTCTTTAGTTCTCAATATAGGATGTTTAGGTCCAAAGGTGAGAATAGGTACTATAGCTTTCGCCAAGTAAGGTACTACTTCTAGATTGAACAAATAAGCATCACGAAGGTCATCTGACACTCCTTAAGGGGACTCTCCAAAAGTTAGTCTAGAGAGGTGCTCCACCCTAAGGTGAGTCTTACCTTTCCTAGCCAAAAATTCAAAGTCATATTTAGTTAGTAAGAGGAACCATCTTACTAATCTGCTTGTATTGTCGGGTTTGTTCACTAGATAGAGTAATGCTTGATGGTCTGTAAAAAATTTAAACTTATTTGCAAGCAAATAATGTCTAAACTTTTTAACTGCATACACCATGCCTAACCCTTCTCTTTCAGTAGTAGTATAATTTCGATCAGCTGCATTCAATTGTCTACTAGCATAAGCTATTGGAAGATCCATATTACCTTCACCAATAGGTTGTGCTAACACACACCCAATAGCATAATTGGATCAAAAGGGAGTACAGAGGCTTTGCAATGATAGCATACATATGAATGAAGCATCAAAAATATCCACAATGCCCCATGAAAGCTTGTACTTCCTTGACATTCTTGGGCCTAGGTAGATCTGCAATAGCTCTAACCTTCTCCTCATCCGTGGATATGTCATTCTTTGACACTATGTGTCCCACAATCTTGCCTTGCCTGACCATAAAAACACACTTTTCTGGGTTCAGGCAGACCTGGTATACTCTACATTTGTAAAAGAGTTGTCTGAGTTCAGGTATATGTGTTTTTCTAATGTTGGAATGGATGCATAGGTCATCAACATAGACTTCCAAGTTTTACACAAGAATTCTTTGAACATATGACACATCAATCTCTGAAAGGTAGCTAATGTATTGGTAAGCCCAAACGGCATTACTCGAAAAGCAAATATGCCCCACTCTGTAGCAAAAGCCATCTTATGCTGATCTTTTGAAGCAATGGCTAGTTGATTGTAGCCTGAGAACCCATCCAGGAACCTCTATACTTCCTTGCTTGCTACCCTCTCTAATAGATGTTCAATGATAGGAAGCAGATAACTATATCTAATAGTGGTTGCGTTAACCTTCTTCAAGTTAATGCCAACTTGTAACTTGATATTCTTTTTGGGCACCACTATAATGGGGGACACCCATTCAATGTGCTCAATTTCATAGATAAATCTTGCTTCTACCAATCGATGTATCTCTTCCTTGATCTTGGTAGCGTAGTTGTCATTATATGTGTGAGGCTTTTTCTTAGAGGGTTTGGCTTCTGAGGTCATGGGAATCATATGTGAGCATATATCAGGATCTACTCCTTTTAAGTCCTTATAGCTCCAAGAAAATATGTCTCTGTATTCTCTGAGCAAGGCTATCAACTCTTGCTCCTCTTCCTCTCTCAAATCATGTCCTATGTATGTGCATCATTCTTCACCTTCCTCTATGGTCACAATGATTTTCTTAGTTTTCTCTTTGTTATCATAGGCCTCTCCTGTTAATGCTTCACATTTAGGCATCCTGATCATGAATTTTCTATCCTCTATCTCATACTTCTTAAAATTTTCAAGGACCTCAAACAAAGATTCTTAATATTCTAGTGAGGCTTCTCTCTTCTTTCTTTTCTTATCTTCACTCTTGGTGGTTACCTATGTGGTTAGTCTTACATCATTCATAACCAGGGTGAGCTTCTAATTCATAAATGAATTCCTCCTTTGATGCACAAAAAGGGTCCATAATGATTGACTCTAGATCTAAGCCACTTGATTCATCAATTTCTTCCATACTAGGTTCACATTCTTCTATATCTGAGTCACACATTATTGGTTCTATAGTCAAGACTGAAATGTCATAGCCATCTTTGTCACATTGTGGTGTAGATTGCTCCTCGTTGATGGCTACATCCATTGTCGCTAGGATTTTTGCCCAACCATGATGTTCAAACTCTTCATCAAGAAATACTACCGGTGCATCATAGGCTAGGTCTTGAATAGATCTATGATTTTCCTTCGCACCTAGTTCTCTAGCTTTTTCTCTTTTCTATTCTTCTTCTGCCACTTTACACATCCATAAGTGAGTGTCTTCATGCATCCATGAGGATCCAGATCCAATGGAATGCGTTGACTTGGTATCTTCTATGGCTATGTGGATGGGATTCCACTGTATTGGGGGCATGTCTCTATGAGAGTAATCCTTGAGATTGACTTTGATTGTGACACCTAAGTTTTGCAAATACAAGGAATTGATTCCCCAATCCGGCACTACTTGCAATTGTCTTGGGAATGGTTTTCCTAGAATCATCTCATAGTCCTAGTTCTTGCTAAAGTCACATATGGAAAAGGTATGCTCAAACTCGACACCACAAGTAGTGAGAGTCATCCCATCTAGCAGTCCTAAGGGTCTTTCTACGTGACCGTCGGCAATTTGTAATTTCATTTTAGTTGGTTTGAGTGCTAGTTTGCCCCAACGCTTCCATAGGGAAGTGGTAGTAATTGCAACTCCTATGCTTGAGTCCAATATTGCTCTGGTTGTGTAACCTTGATGAGTTATTAGAAGATAGGTGTTTCCTTCTTCTCCTTCCCTCATGTCTCCTATCTTATCCAAGGGTGTTTCTAACACTCTTCTTTGTGATCCTGCCTGGGGGTGATTTTTAGCTACTTCTGGCACTTGATTGTCTACATGTTTCCACAATTCTAGCTTAACCTTGAGTAGCTCCTCTAAAGTGAGATTGCATTGCACTTTAGTGTTCATTACTACCTCCGTATTCCTAGGTATGTTTGAGTCTTCATTCCTTATCATGACTGTGGGTGCACTCATACACGTGGATTTTGCTTCCCATGCCCTTGTGAAATGGGGTAATTCCTGCAAAGAATTGGACTCGAAGTCTAACCGCTCACTAGGCTATTGATCTTCCTGCTCTCCAATGGAAGGAATGTCTTGTGGGAATTGGTCATTTAAGTCATCGACAAGTTCAATGGGAAGAGGGTTTTGACTTTCTTTTGCCCATTTCTCTTCTTGAATCTCTCTTAGAAATTTTTGGGAATATTGATTCATGGAAGAAGAAGTATCTGGTTCAGTGGAATTAGACACATAAGCTTCCTTGGGAGGAATGCTCATTTTTTCACTTGCCTTGTCCTTACCCTAGGAGATGGCTCCCTTTCCAGATTTTGCAATTATCATTTCCAATCTTTCCAATAGTCCATTGAAATGCAACTGAATCTTTGTTGAACTAGAGTAATTGAAGATTTGGCTAGCTTCAAACATGGTTTGAGCCGATTCTACCATCTTAGCACAAAGCTTGGTTCGTTCAATCTCTAGGTCAGCTCTAGGGTAACACTTGTCATGATCCGTTATGTTTGGCCCTTTGTGGGTTCTGGCATGATATGCTTTAAGCATCATGTCTAGGTCTTTGGGAGTGGGATATGCTAGGAGTGATCCTAATCTAGGTGGTGGTGGAATTGCGTGATGTCTATTAGGTGGTGATGGTGATGGTGGTGGGGTTGTGTGAGAGTGTGTTTGGGATGTGATTTCTATTATTTTGGCTTTTGTTTCTCTCAAACTTTCCTCAAGTTCACTCATCTTCTTTTCTCATTGCCTTTTCATTCTCTCTCGGCTATCTTTCCATGCTCTCGTCCTTTTCTTAGGTATACTCTCAGTCTCACTTGCTTCAGAATTGTTTTCTTGGCCTAGGCCTTGGTTGTGCTACATTTCTTGAGCTCTAGTAACCACCTACACTAGAATAGTGGAAGTTACACTTCCTGTTGAATCTATTACTAGCTCAATCACATTAATAGGAGTGATCTTTGGTACATTGCTAGGGCTCTTTGGACAGTCCCGTAAGAGGTGCTCTTTCCCACAATCTTGACAAAAACCTTGAATTGTCACTGATTGGGGTTGCATAGGTGCATGTATAGGGCAATCACGAATGAAGTGATCTCCTTGAAATCTATAGCATGGTCCTGTAGGATTTGGGGGTCTTATCTGTCTAGGTTGGGGCCCAAAATTAGGATTTGCATACATGACATTAGCATATTCAGGCTCCCCACTAGATTCACTAGGGTCTTCATAATAGTATGATTCATTATGCTCAGTTGACTAAATATAGTAAGCATGTGGACTATCAATATGAGGTGAGTCAAAGCTATGATCATTCGGGTCACTTTTTGAAAGCAATGATGATATTGGCACTAAGGATCTATCTGGATTTCCTTTAGTAGCCATGTACTTTATAGGGATCACATTGGTTGGAGGTGGAGATTGTTGAGCCAACACGGTCTAAGGCCTTTGTTGAGCTTGAAAGGGTGGTTGGTAGGGTTGTTGTGCCCTTAATATGGTTGTAGTGGGTACTAGTTCTGGTATCTTCCCTATTGTGGATATGGCTGAGGATAATTTTGTCTAACAACTTCTTTGTTATAAGGGCAATCTAATGTAGTGTGATTAGTGTACCTCCATTCTATGGTGCAGTAGTGGCTATTAGGGTTCACTTGGGATTGAACTATGATTGGACACACATTAGCCATGTGGTCTCCTCCACAAGTGTAGCATCATTTTACTAGGGCAAATCTAGGTATTTGTTTGCCAGAGACTCCTAACTTTTGAGCTACCTTCTCTGCAAGTTCCTCAATATATGTGGATTGTTTGGATGTGAACCTAGTAGAGCTATCTGAATCTTTATAAATTTTTGAAAGATCTAATTCCTCCCCTAGGTCATCCTCAATAACGATTCCTTCAACCAAAAAGGTATGGATATGAGTCCACATTTTTTACGAAGCATTCAATCTACTTGGCAAAAGACTCAATTTGAGAGGAACCCTCAACCTATGAAGATGCAAAGAGAAACCTAATTGGGAAAAGGTTGTAAGCTGCCGGATTGGCAATTGTAAAGTCTCACTCTTTTCATATTCCGAACCAAAAGGTCGTTGCGTAGATGTTGTAATCTTTATATAAATCAATGAAAAAAGACGCTTCGGTGACGACTAGAGGAGTTGCCAGACTGTTTGTCTGGTTGATGTAGTCTGTGTAGTTTTCGTGGTGTGTTTGAAAACTCTGAGTTATTCTGTGTCTTTCTGTGTTGTTGATTATCTGTACCTGTCCGGTAAAGATTAAGTTACAGTAAGGATTATCTTAAGTTCAGTACTGAATCACAGTTCTGCTAAGTTTAGTACTATGAGTTTGTATTACGGTCATCTTTGTACTGTGCGTTAGTCACTAAGGAAGTCTTAATATGTGTATGAATCAACATTCTATGAGTAGATGAATCAGACGAAGTCCGAGTTTTTGGTTAGTAAGTTGGATTAGTAAAGTTATTGAACAGACTGTCATGTGAGTGAGTTTGGGAAAATCAAGTATAGGGCCTCTGTTTAACAGACACCTTCGACTCCCAAGAACCCGAATAGATGTTTAAACGCAAACTCTAACGGCAAGACCCGCATCTAACACTGGCGCCGTCTATGGGAATGTGGCACCAGAGCGTTGTAAATTGATTGTGAGAAAGTGGTCATAGATTGTGAATCGACAGTAAGGAAGAGTAGTACGCAAAGTATTGCAAACGTGATATATGCCGGTTACTCGTTCCGGTGAGACGTACCCGAAGTATAGGAGAAACCAATTGTCTTGGGCAATACCTAATTTGCTAAGGACGCCCCCAGGAGCTAGAAGCACAGATAAGTTTAACCCAGTTGTCAAGGAAGCGAAGAACGTTAGTAGTGATTCCGGTAGCATTCCGGTGGAATGTACTGCAATTTCGGCAGATTCCGGTGCAATTTTGGCATAGTCTGTTGAAGATATAGTAACTCCAGAGTCTACCAGGACGCAGTATGAAATTAACTTAACACCATCTGGTCAAGATTCGAATTTGTCTGAGGATAGAAGCGTGTTGGCCAAAGAAATCAGTGAAGGTGAAAAAGTACCTTGTTTTGGTGAAATTTTGACAAATTCTGGTGATATTTCGGTCCCAGTTACAGAGAGTTCACAGTCTCCCGGTGACAGTTTACCATTTCCTGGTGAATCTTCATTGCGGTCACCACTATTCAGAGTAAGCTTCCCTACTTTTGATATCAAGGAGAAAGGTAGCTTATTTGAAGCTAAAATCCGAAAGAGACTGAACGATATTATCAAGCCGAAGAGTGCACAGGCTGACGATACAGATTTTGACGGTCAAGAAATTCAATCTCGGAACTCAAGAGATAGTAACAATACAACAGCAAGCAACATGAGTGGGCAACAACAACAACAACAACAACAACACCAACAACAACAACAACAGCAGCAACAACAACAACATCTATTTCCACCTCGACCGGCTCCAACAGGAGTAACATACACCCAATTCAGTGGATTTTCAGGTGATGATCCTGATGCTCATGTACGAACCTTTGAAATTAGTTATGCAGTACTTAATCATCCACCCGATCCGGCATACAAGGCCATAGTATTCTAGTCAACCTTAGTTAATGAAGCAGCGAGGTGGCTTACAGAATATGATATCAACCATTTCCGCACCTATGAAGCAGTAAGAGATGCGTTTCTGCAGAGATTTCGAGTAAAGAAGAATCCTGCCAAAATTTTTGATTACCTGTAGAACAATAGATAGAAGCTGAATCAAATAGTGCAAGAATATGCCACCCTATTTAGAACTCATTTGAGACAACTACCGCCGGCCCATGCAAACCTGCCGGATGATGTCATCCCTCAATGGTTTATTAATGGTTTGACTCCACAACTCACACAGATTATGGTCATCCGCTGTGTGGGAGCTATGACGCTAGATGCGGTTATTGCAATGGCTTTGAAGCTCGAGAATAAGGTTGGAGGTTTTACTGAAGACCTAGAATGGTTAAAAGCTAGTAAAAATATTGCAGAAGATCCGGCTAGACAGATGTACTGCACCACATGCAAGAATTCAGGGCATACCAGTGCCACTTGTGCCCTTAATCAGTTATATTGCGCTATCTGCACTACCAACGGACATTCCACCAAAAACTGTGCCTATAACACCAAAGTGCAGGGAACAGCAACAGTAAATGCAATTATACAAGAACCAGGATAGCCTGCCACCCACTATGTACCCCCTCAGATGAGAAATAATCAGCAGCAAGGATACAGAAATTATAGAGGACAAAGGAATACCAACTACAATGGAAATCGCTGGCAGACAGGAACATCAGAAGTAGGTAATGCCTTGCCACCACCTCGCTGTCATTTTTGCGGTGAGTTTGGCCACATACGTAGATTTTGTAAAGATGCAGCCGAATATGATCAGAGGAAAAAAGAGCGTCAGAACCCAATGACAAATATGGTTCATATCACACCAATAGAAACACAAGCCGTAGTAGTTCAGACCCGATCCGGTAAGCCGTTGCAACTAGTAGCTGACATATTTGAACCAGGTATTCGTGAGCAACAAAGAATGTATGACAAAGCTAGTCAGTGGACCACCATAGAACCTCCAGTGTTCCCAGATCCAATTCTGGTGACACAAGTTCCGCTGCCAAAGGAAACCGCGCAGGAGCAAGAGTCAATCCCAGTAACTGATGCAACGTCTTCAGAATTAGTAAAAGGTACAAGTCAAGCAGAACATGCATGGGAAATTTTATCTAAGGCATCCATTACTCTTCCTCTTGGACAATTACTTGCATTAGTACCAGGAGTTCGGCAATAATTTCAGCAACAGCTCAGTCTAGGATCTTCCTGCATTCCATCAACAGCGATGGTACAACCGGAAACTGACTCTACGGTGGATCATTCGGTCCCTTTAATTATAGTATGGTACAAAAATCATCAGATTACTCAAGTACTAATTGATGGTGGATCTGGTGTAAACATAGCTACTGTAGCACTTTGTAAAAAGTTAGGATGGACCGAAATTGAGTCTGTCCAGTTTTTTGTTAGAATGGCCGACCAATCCAGAGTCCACCCAGTAGGACTTGTACGGAATGTCCCAATCACTTTGCAGGGTACAACTTTTAAGATGACTTTCGTAGTTTTAGAACTATCGGAATCTAGTCTTGATTATAATCTTCTTTTCAGCCATCCTTGGTTGAAACAAGCTAAGGTTATACAAGATTGGTCAGCCCAGGAACTCACTTTCAAAGACAATAACCGAAAATATGGTGTAAAATTAGATGCTATTCAGCCCTATGAACTACATGCTAGACCTTATGTGGCAGAACTAGTTCACATGTTAGATGGTTTATCCGATGACGAAGAAGAAGAATTTTTGAAGAATAACATAGATTTAATCTCCTTAGGGACTGTTGATCTACAATCTGTTGTAGATAACTAGAATCCGATAGTTTGTATGGTGGTGCGTGTGACCGAACAAGTAGAGACAGAAGAAATTGTTGTGAAGGATGAGGTTGATATACAGCAACTTTTGCAGTCAGTTGATGGATCAGAAAAACCTAATCAATTTTATGTTCGCGAAGATCAATTGATCACATATAATTTAGGAGACGAAGTAAATCCACGACCTGTCAAGATAAAGGAAGGATTTTCTGAAGCATTTCAAACAGATTTGATACAACTTATTCGTGAGTTCTCTGATGTTTTTGCATGGGATTATCGTGATATGAAAGGTCTAGACCCTCGCCTCTATCAGCATCGGGTCGTACTTAAACCGGAAGCAAAACCAATTAAACAACCCAGCTACCGGATGAATCCTAACTTTGCAGCACAGGTAAAGGCAGAGCTTGATAGGTTATTAAAAGTTGGATTCATCGTTCCAATAGAACATGCTGAATGGATCTCCCCGATTGTGATCGTACCAAAGAAAAAGCAGCTCCGAATATGTGTCGATTACAGGAAATTGAATGCAGCCACCATACCTGATCCATTTCCACTTCCATTTCTTGATACAATGCTGGATAGAGTGGCTGGGCATGAAATGTATTCATTTCTTGATGGTTATAGTGGTTATAACTAGGTTCAAATGGCTGAGCAAGATATACCAAAAACAGCGTTTATTACGAATTGGGGTGTTTTTGCTTCTACAGTTATGTGGTTTGGATTAAGAAATGCTCCTAGTACTTTTCAACGATGTATGCAGGAAATCTTCTCCCCCTATCTTACTTCTTTCATGCAAGTATATCTAGATGATTTCTCTTTATTTGGTAAGATGGTAGCACACCCGTATCATTTACGGTGTTGCTTTGAGAAGTGTCGTGAATACAGACTCTGCTTGAACCCAAACAAGTCTGTGTTTGCGGTTTCATGTGGTAAGCTGCTTGGCCATATTGTGTTTGCACAAGGCATACAAGTTGATCCAGATAAAATTGCAGCTGTGTTAGAAGCACCTGTGCCTACTACACCGAAAGAAGTGATGAGATTCATGGGTCAAGTCAGATGGCATGGTCGACATTTACGGTGGCTTGCTCATTTGGCAATACCCCTCAATACATTAATAACCAGTACTCCTCGACAGTTTGTTTGGACTCAGGAATGTCAAACAGCATTTGATCATCTAAAAGGCTTATTAACGTAGGTTCCAATTCTACAACCTCCTGATTGGGAACGTCCATTTCATGTTTTTGTAGACGCATCACATATCGCCATTGGAAGTGTCTTAATGCAACAAATTGATAAGTGGTTTTGGCCTATTTATTATGCAAGTAGAAGGCTTGCTCCTGCTGAAAAGAATTATTCTGTAACTGAAAGAGAACGCCTTGGTTTAGTATATTCTGTAAAGAAATTTCGGCATTATTTATTAGGCTAAAAATTCTTCTTTCATGTAGATCATGCTGCGCTAGTATATTTGGTTCGGCAGCAACATTTAGGTGGTTGTTTAGCGCGTTGGGTTCTACTTTTATAAGAATTTGATTACGAAGTAATTCATCGGTCCGGAACTGCACATGCATTAGCAGATTTCCTTTCTCGGTTGGATTCCGGTGAAGCTCCGGTCGGTGTTGATGACACCACACCTGCAATCTATGTTACTAAACGAACTAATGATGAATCTGCAGAACCTCCTGTGACACCTAATTATTATGATCAGTTATTAACTTTTCTTACTGATGGATACCTTCCTGCTCAGACTTCTCCTGCAATGCGTAAGAAAATTGCAGTTTACAGTCGCAGATTCCGGTTGATTGCTGGAGAATTGTATTATATGGATCACACTGGAGTCTTACTTCGTTGTATTCCTCCACATGAAGTAAACTCAGTTATCGCTCTGGCACATTCCATACCTTTCGGTGGACTTTTTGCAGCAGATTTAACGCACCAGAAAATTCTGCAAAGTGGGCTTTGGTGGCCTACCATGTACAGAGATGTATCTCAGTTTGTTAAACAGTGTGACAATTGTCAAGGGTCTGGACAGCCGTTACAACACCACTTCTTTCCTCTGCAGCCTCTCTTACCTTTAGAACCTTTTTAGAAATGGGGTCTTGATTTTATTGGACCAATCACACCTTCAGCAATACTCAGTAATAATCGTTATATTCTGACATGTACAGATTATGCTACCAGAGGGGCAGAAGCTTGGGCTTTACGGTCCGCTACAACTATTTCGCTAGCAAAATGTTTAATGAAAGACGTATTCCCACGATTTGGATTACCTTTGGAAATTGTGACAGATCAAGGCACACATTTTGTTAACAATTTAATGAAAGTTCTCACACACTCTTTTCAGATTCTACACAAATTCAGTTCACCGTACTATCCTCGTGCTAATGGCTTGGCTGAAAGTACAAACAAGACCTTGCTGAGTATGCTTCGTAAATTGATTATCGAATCAGCAAAAAGATGGGATCAATTACTACCTGCAGTATTATGGGCATACCGGACTACTTATAAAGTTGCCACCAGACTGACTCCTTTCAAACTTGCATATGGAATGGAGGCAATTGCACCAATGGAGCTTGTAGTACCAAGCTTACGTGTGGCCATCTCTCAGAAATTGTTACCTGAAGATTCTTTGTCATTTCGGTTGGACACGCTCAAGGAACTAGATGAGCATCGCTGGGAAAGTTTTATGACTCTTCAAGAACTGCAGTTGAGGCAAGCTCGTACACATGATCGGTATCTTAAAACTCCAGTTTTTTCGGTAGGACAACTTGTGCTGTTTTATAATGCAAAATCAAATCGTTCTGCTGGAAAATTCAAGTTACAATGGTTTGGTCCTTATCGGATTACTGAACAAGTGGGCCCAACAACTTTTTGGTTGACTACTTTGACCGGAATTCCTCTTTCGAAAGTGGTAAATGGTTCCAAGTTACGGCTGTATCATCAAGCGCCTGATTCGCACTGAAGTACTCTACGGTTGCCCGCGTATTTTTTCTTTTTTCTTTTTCTTTTCCTTTTTAGTTTTGCATGATTAATAAAATAAGTCTGTAAATATCCTCGTTTTGATACCTAATTATGATCAACAGCCACCCTACATTATCGTTCTGCTCATGCATGCACACCGAAGTTATGAAGTTATCATCTCAACATCGCGCGATGATTAACAATTTCAATTGCTTCCCGCTGCCAAGAATCTACTTAACCTTTTTCATTCCACTGTTAATCACTATTGTTACTGTGTGTTTTGCGTGCTTGTGCTCTCTGTATACCCTGTGCAATTGTGTTTTTGTGCTTGTTATTCGTCTGCGCATCATGGAAGCGTTAGCAAACTTTGCTACGTTTCGTGACGGACTCCCTACAAATGTAGGTGAGTCCTGCGTTTTCGTGGGTTGGCCAATTTTGCTGAATTGCCTTGGCATTCAGTGGAATGTCACCCATTCTATGCTCAAATCATTGCCGCCATTGCTGCGACACCTGCTACGGAGCAGAGTTGGCCAATCACTTCCTTGCCATCTCGTACCGTAATTACTCTATAAACCTTTGCTGATGCATTCCAACTCTCTCCGAAAGGTCGAGAGAATGGCCCTAATTTACCGATAGCTACAATGATCCAGTTATTCCCTAGACATTCTTCTAATGAATATGCAATCCTTTGTCGCCCTGAACCTGAGAGAACAGCCCTACAATTTTTAGTAGCAATACTAAATTTGCAAAAACGTACATATGGCATATCTCGCCCTTTCTACTCAGCGATAGATATGGCTGCTAGAGAGCCTATTAACTTTGCGTCATACTATTTCCGCCGCATCCACAGAGAATGCGTTTCGGTAATTAAACAGGTCAACAAAGGAGATATGCCGCGTTCACATCTCCCCCATATACTAAGTTTCCTATTTCCGGCCATACAAGCAGCACAACCACCACCCAGAGGTCCAGTTCTCTATCATGAAGAATCAGCGCAAGTCCTGGAAGATGATGAAGAAGATGACGAAGAAATATTCCAGCTCCTCCGCCGAAAACCATCAGAATCAGTTCATCTGACAGTCAAGTACAGGGTTCGGCCACAGGTAAAGAAGCAGACAACAATCAAGAAGAAGAACATGAAGAAGAGACTTTCCATGACACAGTAACATCAATGCACCAGGATTCATCAGCGCAGTCCTCTCCAAATCAGCAACAAGAGCATGATGATACCGCCAATTCTGCAGCGAGCTCCTCTAAAGAAGAATCCCAGCAACAATTTGAACAAGAAAAGCAAGAAGATGGGCAACCTATTATTAAAGAAATTTTTGAAGAACTGATTAAAGTAGTGGAGTCTGCAGTTGCCAACCCTGATGACACTATGCAACTAACCACCAAAAAGGTATTAGAAACTAACACTGTTCTTCTCACTCCTCCACCTGTGCCTCCAATTAAACCCCATATTCCCATTCCACCCATTGTACCTGACGCACCTGATTCCTCATCTTCTTCACCGAACTATTCTCCACCAAATTCCCATCAACTCCTCACCACTTCTTCATCTCAACCACATCCTTCCCTTCTCTTTCCTTCTCTCCCTGTATTTAATGAACTAGCATCCATGGGTCAAATGTTGATCCCATTATCACGGCAACTACTAGAACAAATAAAAGAGGTAACTGATAATATTAGAGATGATTTCCAGCATAAAGTTGATGTTCTGGAAGCAGACATTAGCCCACTTCAGGAAGAACTAGTTGTAGTCAAAGCAGAAAATCAAGATTTAAACGAACAAATTAAAGAGTTACAGGCCAGACTTGCCAAACAGGAAACAGTAACCAGTCAACGAGATGCGATAATGGCTGAAGTTCGAGAAAAAGATGAGTTATCCATGCTGATGCAGAACTAGTCCAGTTGAAGCAGTTAGTCCAAGATAAAGATGATGCACGAATAGCTCTGGGCAATCTTTTAGAAGAGACTAGAGCACAACTCAATGAAGCGGTACAGAAAGGACAAGAGATGGCCGATTTGGCTAGAAAGACTAATGAAGAACTCCAACGAACACAAGTATATTTATCTGAATCGAATACAGATCTTAAATTACAGATGAATTTAGTCGCTCAACTACAGAAGGAGATACCAGCGATAAAAAGAGAGCGTGATGTGTATTACAAAACCATACAGTTTCAGAATCAAGAGTTGGAGAGAAGAGAGAATCAACTGGATGCTCAAAAAGAAAGACTATCCAGAGTTGATAAGCAGATTGTAGATATGAAAGTCAACAGGGATGCGGCTCTGTCAAATGAATTTTACTTACAGGAAGCTTTTCTGCAGACACAGGCAGAGAGTTTAGTGAGCCAAGTTATTTCTTTAAGTTCAGTACGGACAGATGCTCAGCTCGTAGAACCAGAAATTTTGAAGCAGATGTCAGAGTCATTGAAGAACAAAATTGCCCAGACTTTCAGGTTAGCTAGAACTATGTATCTAGAAGGTATAGTTGATGAGCTGTAATAATATTGTATACCTGCGGGTTCCAGCCCACCGTGCATGCCAGTGTAAGCCGTCGGATTGGCAATTGTAAAGTCTGACTCTTTTCATATTCCAAACCGAAAGGTCGTTGCGTAGATGTTGTAATCTTTATATAAATCAATGAAAAAAGACGCTTCGGTGACGACCAGAGGAGTCGCCAGACTATCTGTCTGGTTGATGTAGTCTGTGTAGTTTCCGTGGTGTGTTTGAAAACTCTGAGTTATTTTGTGTCTTTCTATGTTGTTCATTATCTGTACCTATCCGGTAAAGATTAAGTTATAGTAAGGATTATCTTAAGTTAAGTACTGAATCACGGTTCCGCTAAGTTTATTACTATGAGTTTGTGTTACGGTCATCTTTGTATTGTGCATTAGTCACTGAGGAAGTCTTAATCTGTGTATGAATCGACATTCTGTGAGTAGATGAATCAGACGAAGTCCGAGTTTTTGGTTAGTAAGTTGGATTAGTAAAGTTATTGAACAGACTGTCATGTGAGTGAGTTTGGGAAAATCAAGTATAGGGCCTCTGTTTAACAGACCCCTTCCACTCCCAAGAACCCAAATAGATGTTTAAACGTGTCTCTAACGGCAAGACCCGCGTTTAACAAGGCCACGAAAGAAGAAATAGATGCATTGAAGGAGATGGACACTTGGGATTTAGTTCCAATGACATCCAATCAAAAGGGAATTGGTTGCAGATATGTATATAAAGTTAAAAGAAACTCAGATGGATCATTTTGCAGGTACAAGGCAAGATTAGTTGCCAAAGGATGCTCACAAACATATGGTATAGACTATGAGCAAACATTCTCACCAATTGCAAAGATGACTACAATCAGAACATTGATAAGCACAACTGCTGCAAGAAATTCAAAACTCCTCCAACTTGATGTAAAAATGCATTTCTAAATGGTTGGATAAATGGAGGTATACATGTCACAACCTCTAGGTTTTAAAAACCCTAATCATGCATCGTAGGTTTGCAGGCTTAAGAAAGCATTCTATGGATTTAAACAAGCTCCTAGAGCTTGGAATTACATGTTGGTTACATACCTTCAAGATCAAGTGTTCAAACCTAGCAACTCAAATCCTTCTTTATTCATCAAAAGGGATCACAATGAGTTTATCTATCTATGTGTATATGTAGATGATATTATTATAATAGGTGATGATCTAAATGACATTCAAAGGATCAAGAGACATATGCAAGAGGAGTTCAAAATCAGTGACTCAGGTGAGCTCACATATTTCCTTGGTATGCAAGTGATTTATACAAATGAAGGGATGTATCTCACTTAGAGAAGATACATTGTAGACCTACTTCTCAATTTCAGAATGGAGAACACAAAGCTTGCATGTACACCTTTGGAGATGAATCATAAACTTAGTGTGTATGAAGGTGAGAAAATTCAAGACATTAAAGAATATCAAAGCTTGGTGGATAGCTTGATATATGCCATGCATACAAGGGTATACATCTCATATAGTGTAGGAGTGCTAAGCCAATTCATGCACTCACCAAGAAGACCACTGTTGTATAATTACATGGGTCTAAGGGGTAGGACCCTTGGGTTTCTAGGTGTGAAACCCTTCAGATTTATGGTTTCTTTACCCCTTTTAGATGGGTCTTGAACCTTCTGGCTAATTCTATAAGGTTGAATATGTTAGGCTTGATTGGAAGCTCCTCCTAGCCGACTTGATTTGTACATGAGATCTTGGAGAGTCTTCTTTTAGAAGCCATGTGATTTCATGTGATTTCCTAAACTTGGAAACCATGTGAACACCTTAGGGACCCATGTGATGGAAGGTACACATTGTTGATGACATGATTGCTCCTACTTCATCTACATTTATATCCGCATGAGTGCATCTCCATTTTGTATCCAAGAGGCACTCCATTTCTGGTCTATTTCCATTATATATTGTATTTCCTTTATGCTTGGGTACCTTGCCATGTGCTTCTACCAGTTGTATTCATTCTCCTTTCAAGAGACTTATCCCACATATGATGTACTTTTGAGAGCCCCTCCCAAATCTATATAAGGAGGCCCTCTCCCCTCATTTGTACTTGGTTAGAAGCTTGAGGAGTCTACTCCATGCTCTTGGCAAGCTCATTTCTAATCCACATGAGTTTACCCATTTCATGGTCTACTCATTTTGTGTCTCACACATTCTTTGTTTTGTGAGAGTACTTTAGTTTTCATTTTGCTTCCGCATGCGTACTCTCTACATGGTATCAGAGCGCTAGGTGGAGGTCTTGGTGGTGTGTTTGGCGGTGATTTTGGTGGTGTGTTTGGCGGTGATTTTGGTGGTGGTGGTGCTTGCGTCTGGTGGTGTTGCTCTCCACTCACTTTGGAGAAGCATTTTTCCATCACTTCACTCTTTGGGGCCTCATTTTGCTCATTTGCCCACCCTCCCATCCTTTTCTTCATCCTTTTGTACACCATTTACCCCCTTTTTTCCCCTCCATCCCACCCTCTTTGTGGATTGAGTGTGATATTGTTTTTGTCATTATGAAACACATTAGAGCTGAATTGATGTTGGATCTCATATATTGTTGAAGTGTTCATAAACACTTTTTATCTTCATTTTGGGTATTATGTATCACAACTTGTCGAGGTGATCCTCATCGTTATTGGGTAGCATTCTCTGTAGTGACAGATTTGTGCACTTGTTGTACTAAGCAGAGATAGCCATGATCATATGCATGATAAAAACAGAGATCACTTGTGGTGCATATATTGTATGTTAGTCCTGTACATTGTGTTTGTCGGTTTTCCATGTGACTACCTACTGCATCTATCACTTGAAACTCTGAGTTTACTAGGCAACCAGCTGTCCCACGCATGTAATCTATCTAAAGATAGCACACGAAGCTGTTATCCTTCACAACGAAGCTGCATGGATCACAGCCTCAAGAATGCATCATGTCCATAAGGCAAAATGCTTCATGTCATATCGATAGCACGCACTGTAGAGAAAAGGTGAACCCATCGCTTCGGTTAGGATTGATCTCTGCAGAAAGGACTTTGAAGCAGGAGCGACGACGATGACCAATCTTTGTGGTACCTACTCCTGCAGATACCGCAAGTAAAACGTCTTGAGCTACAGAAAATTCTACATGGCCCGATATGACCAGAGCAGTAAACAAAGGAGTCCGAGAGAAGCTCATCTCCTGAGAACTTATCCTGGTATACAAGCATGATGGAAACCTGCCCACGAATCTAAGATGACAAGCAATCGCAGATGCAACAAGGGTGAGGAGAGCGGCTAACCTCGGTCTCTCACTATCTGTGCAGTGGGAGACGATCCGAAGGGTGAATCTTAGCCAGTAGAGAGACGAAGACGCCGCTGACAAGATTGTTGAAGATGTTGAGGTAGCGTAAGTCTTCCAGTTGGGTGACCTTGATATGTAATGGACCAGAGAGGTTGTTGCAGGCGACCAAGAGGTTCACAAGACTACTGAGCAGGCCTACGAAGGGGGAAAGTGAACCTGAGAGGTGACTCCAATAGTTGCGCACAGCGTCTTCTAGATATTTACGCCATCGCACATTCATGAAAGCCCCAACGGCGTAGACCTGCCAAAGATTTCTAGAACCCTAGTCTGTCAAGTCTTTGACAGTGTAGGAGATGGCCTGTGTTTCACAGTGTAGGAGATGGCCTGTGTTTCACAGTGTAGGAGATGGCCTGTGTTTCATCAATGACGCGACGAAAATGGACGGTTGTGGGACCCTTGGCAGCTTCTACTTCTACTTGGTTTTCCATTTTAGGTGGAATCTTGTCCACCTTGGATCGTGATTCTGGCTCCCTTCGCAATGCCATCGCATGATGAAAATAGAGAAAGGAAGGGAGGCAATTTCACTGATTGATATAGGATAACTGAATTTGTCATGGGCGCAGTTTTGGCCCACCTCGTCTGCCAAACTTAGCATTTATCACCCGACTAAGGACTTTGAATCCTCTGAGCAACTCAGTGATGATATGGCTAAGTGCATTGTATTGTGACTTTCATATTTGTGTGGATATAAGTTGCCTACATCTAAATCTCACGAGTTAATTTTAAAGCATTTTCGGCACAAAGTATTAACCTCCTTCATAAAAAGGTATTTTGTATTTTCTCACAAGCATTTCACACCTTCATCATTTGGCATCACTTATAATTGTCCAAGGGTTCAACCCTTAGTTTTTGTCACCCTAAGCACATTTTACGATTGCACCCAAGTTGGCATCTCTCATTGTAATCACCAAAGTTTTACTCTCTCTGGAAGGTCAAAGCATTGTGGCACTAAGTGCCCACCAACATTGTACATCAAACAATATAAGAAAATTTTGGGTGTGTGTGCAAATTGTGGGATGGAGGCTATTCTAAGCCCACCCACAAAGTTTCATAAGTTCCCAAGCCTACTCTAAGGCTCAATTGGTGTGCATTGGGCTAATTTAAGCCCCCTCCTCTTGCGTCGACTCATCTTCGGGTTTTGCAAGAATAGGGCTACTCTAAGCCCCCCCCCTCCCCGAGAATTTTAAGTGCGGTGTCCAGTTGTTCATCTCAAGCTTTGCAATTATTTTGAAGCAGCATTTTTTGGCAAGAGATTTTGGTAGTGTTTCTAAACACTTTATCTTCAAAGCTTGTGCGTTTGGTGAAGAATTTGGTAGTGTTTCTAAACACTTTATCTTCAAAGCTTTGTAATGACCAAAAGTGAAGGTAGATCATCATCTATGGCTAACTTCTTACCATCTTACACCCCTATTTTTATGCCTAAGGATGAACGCCTCAATGGACAAAATTACAATCTATGGAAAGATGTCATGCGTGTCTATCTCTATACGAATCTACTTCATGAAGTAGTAGATGGGTCAGACCCCGAACCCAACTGAGGGATACCAACTTAGACAATTGGCATGTGTGGAATGTCAAGGACAAAATAGCTTTAGGTCAGTTGTTACTTGCCTACGATGAACTGACAAAAGGACATATCACTACCTACAAGACATCCAATGATGCTTGGGATACATTAGCCGCTTTGTATAAAGATAAAACCCCTTCGAAAATATCTGCATTAGAGGCCTAGTTTCATAATTTGACCATTAGGCCACATGACACAATTACCAAGGTCATAGCCCAATTTGAGGATTACCAGCGTAAATTAGCACTATGTGGTAGACAGATCTCTAGTGAAGACATGGCCATTTGGCTTCTCAACAAGTTACCTAAGTCGTACGAGACATTTGTCACAACTTTGTATAATCGTGATCTTGGGAAGAGGTTCGTCGACTATTGCTCCTTTACGACTCACGAGCAAAATCGACCTCCTCCCAAGAATTTGCCATGAAGGCCAAAGGCCCATTCAATAAGGGCAAAACCACAAGTCATCAGCCTAGCAATGGATCTAAGCAAGGATCGCATAATTCATTGAAGAAGTTCACCTGTAATTTCTGTGGATAATCAGACCACTTAGAAAAGTTTTTCTATAAAAAGAAACAATCGTCGAAGGCTTCTATATCAAGGCAAGCATCCAAAGGATCCTAACATAGATCCCACTGCTCGAGTGAGGAACTCTTCATCTCCACAGAAGCCAATGCTCTAGCGACTTCTAGCTCCCCGCATGAGTGGATCTTTGATAGTGGAGCTACCTCCCATATGTGCAAAGACAAGGACTCCTTTCAAGAACTCGAAGAACATATGGGAGAAGTCTATCTTGGCAACAACAAAAGTTTACTCATCAAAGCAAAAGGGAAAGTTCAAATTTCCAACCATCAGGGGGAATGCAAGTCTTTATCCAATTTTCTTTTTGTTCCAAATTTATGTATGAATCTACTTTCTGTCAAGGCCATTACTGATCAGGACAAACAACTATGTAACACCTCAATTAAGGTAGTTGATCCCCATACAAAGGATGTCATTGCTCAAGGAATTGAAGAAAAGGGCCTGTACAAGCTGTCTTGCTTTGTATCCAAAGAATCAACCTCAAGTTTGTGGCACCAGAGATTTGGCCACACTTCTTATTTATCGAAAATCTCTTCATCCCAACTTGTGAAGGGATGGCCTAAGATAGGACAACTTACTACTGCCTACCAAGCTTGCACCCAAGGCAAGCAACAGAGGGCCCCAATTCCCAAGGAAGCTTCAACACGAGCGAGGAGCCCACTAGCCCTCATCCACATGGATTTATGTGGACCTATGAATACCCCATCCCTGAGTGGATCCCTCTACTTTTATCTTCTATTAGATGACCACTCTCGCTATATTTGGGTATACTTTTTGATGTCAAAGGCAGACACATTCTCTAAGTTTAAAACTTGGATGAAGGAAGTTGAGAATGAAGCTTCAACTAAAGTTAATCACTAAGCCTCATACTCCATCCCAGAATGGAGTATGCTGAAAGGAAGATATGCAGTGTGATGGAAATGGCAGGAACAATGCTTCATCACAAGGATCTACTCTACAAGTTCTGGGCAGAAGCTGTGCATACTGACGTTCACATTCTTAATCGAGGATTTATAAGTGCATTACACAACAAAACACCCTTCGAAGCATACTATGGAAGAAAACCAAATGTGAAGTACTTTCGAGTCTTTGGTAGTGAAGCTTTTGTCCATGTACCGAAAGAAGATAGAAACAAGTTACAATCAAATTCCAAGAAACACATATTCATAGGGTACAGTGACCAATCAAAGGCCTATCGTCTATATGATATGGAAGACCACTCCATCACCATTTTGAAGGATGTGATCTTCAATGAAGCTTCCTCATACTCAAGAAAAGATTCAAGTACAAGTCTTAGTCCACCTATCTACACTTCAGAGGGAGACTCAGTATTTCCAACCTCCAACTCAGAAGCAAGTACTTCACAACAACCACGCCGATCTCAAAGGCTTCTTGATAAGAAACAACGCGAACAAAGTCATTATGTTAACTATGCTCTAATGCACCAAATTCAGCAAATCCCAGAGCCATCCAACTACAAAGAAGCTCAAGGCCAACTAGAATGGGAAGAAGCTATGCAAGTAGAACTGGACGTAATAGCAAAGAACAAGACTTGGATATTAGTTACCAACCAACAATCAAATCATAGGAGTTAAGTGGATATACAAAGTTATATACAAGTTTGATGGCACTCTAGATAAATATAAGTCAAGATTAGTAGCTAAGGGATACAGGCAACAACATGGCATTGACTATGAAGAAACCTTCGCTCCTACTGCAAGATTCACAACCATAAGAATCATCTTAGCACTAAGTGCTCATTTTAAGTGGCCCATTTACCAGTTGGACGTTAAAAGTGTCTTCCTCAATGGAGATCTTCAAGAAGAAGTCTATGTTGAACAACCTGAAGGCCTCAAGATCAAAGGCAAAGAAGATCAAGTCTACAAGCTTCACAAGGCACTTTACAGACTCAAGCAAGCTCCCAGGGTCTGGTATGAAAAGATTCACAAGTTCTTTGAAGACAAAGGATTTCACCGAAGCAATGCTGATGCTAATCTCTATATCTATCAAAAGGAGTCTTTAGTAGCCATCATCATTCTCTATGTAGATGACTTGATCCTGATAGGCTCAGATGAAGAACGCATTCAATTTATCATCACACAGCTTCAGCTTGAGTACTCTATGACAGATCTTGGATTACTTCACTACTTTTTAGGAATGGAAGTTTGGCAAACCAAAGAAGGTATATTCCTATCACAGAAGAAGTACTGCTCTGATCTACTTTCCAGATATAACATGGACCAGTGTCACTCAGTTTCTACACCACTTGATCCAAACATCAAGCTTACACTGGAGGACTCTTCATCACTTGTGGATGTGCATACCTATCGAGAGCTTGTTGGCTCATTACTCTATCTTGCCAATACTAGACCAGATATTCCTTATGTAGTTGGTATACTCAGTCAGTTTGCACATCAGCCTCGTCAGACTCATTGGGATGTTGCTCAGAGAATACTTCGCTACCTTGCCCTCACCCGACATCATGGTCTTTGGTACAGAGGGGGCATCGAACTTGCCGGATATTCACATTTAGATTGGGCTGGTGATACCGATTCTCGATGGTCTACTTCTGGGTATATATTCTTGCTTGGCTCGTGGGCAAGTAAGAAGCAGCCTACAGTTGCACTATCATCTACCGAGGCCGAGTACCAAGCATCCAGCTTTGCAGCATGTGAGGCCATCTGGCTTCGACGTTTATTATCTGACATTGGTGTTTTGCAGGATACTCTGACATGTCTTCGTACGGACAGCCAGTCAGCCTTGGCCATCCCCAAGAATCCAGTGTTCCACGCTCTGATGAAGCACATCGAGATCTAGTACCACTTCATCCGTGAGAAGCTCATATCTCAGGAGATTACTCTGGAGCAATGTACCTCTCAGGAGAACCTGGCAGGCATGTTCACAAAGGCTCTACCTCCGACTCCGCTTCAGTGCTTGGTGGACCTCTGCAGCATTCAGCCGCTCCAAAATGGAGCTGCAGAGGGGGTGTTGACGGCATGATTGCTCCTACTTCATCTACATTTGTATCCGCATGAGTGCATCTCCATTTTGTATCCAGGAGGCACTACATTTCTAGTCTATATCCATTTTATGTTGTATTTCCTTTATGTTTGGGTACCTTGCCATGTGCTTCTACCAGTTGTATTCATTCTCATTTCAGGAGACTTATCTCACATATGATGTACTTTTGAGAGCCCCTCCCAAATCTATATAAGGAGGGCCTCTCCCCTCATTTGTACTTGGTTAGAAGCTTGAGGAGCCTACTCCATGCTCTTGGCAAGCTCATTTCTAATCCACATGAGTCTACCCATTTCATGGTCTACTCATTTTGTGTTTCACACATTCTTTGTTTTGTGAGAGTACTTTACTTTTCATTTTGCTTCCGCATGCGTACTCTCTACACACGTCCCCTTGAGAGGGACTTAGCTGCTTGGACTTGGAGCTATATATTGGAGGGGTTCGTTGGGTGGAAAGCATATCTCTTTTCTCAATGTGAGTCTAGTTAGTTAGTCTTCTTGGTTTGTGTGGAGGCTATGGATCTCTCACACAACAATGGTATCAAAGCCTAGGAAGTAGACTTGGGCAAGGTGGATGAAAGGCGTGCGTGTCGCTTTTCAAAATTTGAGTGTATTTGAGTTTATAGGTTCTTGGGATGAAAGTCTCATAGAACCTATACCTTATGCTCTAAACATGACCAAATAAGGATTTGCAAAGTACAAGAAAAGCAAGAATAGATAAATTTGAAGTACTTCCTCACATTCTAGTGCTTCATACTTTTGTCATTACATCGTCCAACCTAGATGAACTTCTCAAGGATTGGGAGTTCTCAAAGAACCTCAATGCAAGAGAAGACTTTCATGCACCATACAGATTGTAAAATCCTAACTAGGTTAGGAAAAGAAGTTGGATGAGCTATAAAGCATGAAGATGCTTCATGGGATAACACAACATGAAGTTCTGGATTTCAATAGTTGAGACCTAAGGAAAATGGTTTCTTATATGAAGCATAAAAGTGAGATCCCAAAATAAAACCCATGGGCAAAACATTGAACACAAGATCTAGAAAAGGGATCTATTCAAGAAAGTCCTAGTCTTATCTCTTATTTTGGCTTAAGAAGAGAAGAAAAGCTAAAAGACTAAAGAAGGGAATAGATCAAGTCAGACTTTAAGTTTGATAAGATCAGTCACACCACATTAAATGGTTAACCAAATACTTAAGTAAGATTACTAGTGGTGTATCTAAGCACCTTAGTCCTTGCTCTCATAATTTGGCACCATAGTTGGTAGCATATGAAGAGCATTAAAAAGGACAGAGAAGGTGAGAATGTATAGAGACATAGTTATGTGGATTGGATGAAGAACCCATTGGTATGGGATAGTGGGTACTCATTCCCATTGAGTACCTTGTCTTGATGGCCAAAAGAAAAAGGGACTTATGATCCCATGGAATACTTCAAGAGGATAATGTCTAGGACTAGGCACCTTCTTCAATTATCCTGTCAAAAGTAAGAAGAATCCTTCCAAGAAGATACAAAAGTATCTATCTCTCATAGAGAGTTGTAAATAAAGAGAGGGTCAACTTCTTTGAGTTTGAAGGTAATCTTCAAAGGATGAAGCTCTAAAAGCTTTCCAAAAGTATAATAGGAAATCACGAAACATAAAGATTATCTTAGGCCAACCTTGAAAGAAAGCTCAGAAACATCATCTTGTGGATACTTGACAATTCAAGTCAACTAATCTAGTTACGATGTCAATATAGGACATCTTAAAATAGATCTAGAATATAAAGGGAGAGAATTCTAGAAGGATCAAGAAGACCTTTATGGTCTGAGATCCAACTAAAGATCCATAAGGATTGAGCATTGAATAAATGATTGGAATAATCTATTTCTACTTGTGACCTTAAAGATAACACAATATTTTACACTATGAGTTCCCATCTTGGGACGTAGTTATAAAGATCTTAATCATTTTGGCAGAACAAGTAAAATAGATTTCAACCAACTAGAGTCTTCAATACGTTAGATTGATCCCTATGGATTCTCATCCTTTTAAAGAGGATTCTCAAAACGAACATAAAGTTTTGAAAGAATATTAAACCACTTTTAGTAAATCCTCTCCAAAGTAAAGAGGGTGTTATATCCTCTCAAAACCAAATAATCAGCCTATACCATTCTATTGGCTTGGCAAGGATTATAAAATGAAATTCCCCTCTATTTAGATTTATTGAAGGTGAATTGCAAACAAGAAAATCCACCAATTTCACTAAAAATTATAGATTATTTATACATCTAAGAGGAAGTGAATTGGGTAGGGATTACGAACGATTCATCTTTCTTTTAGAACAAGTTGGATTCTTACTTGAGAGATGAATAAGGAAACATTAAGAAGCATTCATCTATTTTGCTAGGTTCATGCACATGTGATGCAAAGAGATAGACCAAGGTAGAAATTTAGTTGAAGTCACTTTGAATCCACCTAATCCACATGTTTGAGCTTTGGAGGCCCAGATGGCACATGGCTTAAACAAAGGACATAGGCAAGGATGTTCTCTTCCACCCTTTTCATTCTTTCCATACTTTGCATTCGACTTCGTTCTTTTTGGTATGCAAAACTAGATGGAACTTTGAATGATTGGGGTGGGCGATATCAGATCACACATGAATTCTGCTCTTTTAAAATTCAATTGGGATAGAAATCACCCTTTTTAAATAAAGAGGCGAATTAGAGAGATGAAGGGCATGATCCTTGAGATTGATCATAGGGCACGGGGAAATCCCCTTTGAGAAATCGTTTCACCGATCGGTCGCTTGATGGCCTCAAGAGAGGATGTTGGGGGATTAATCTACGATGGAGCTCAACATTCTTTCAATGCACGATGGCACCCAAAAATCTGCATTGAAATAGACTTGAACCAGGTCCTTCCCTTGAAGATCTCCATAAACTGTGGAGATGGTAAGATTTGGGTACAGGAGGTTACTTACAAGAATTTGCCAAATGCGTGCTTCCGTTGCGGGCACCAAGGTCATAGGATCAAAGATTGCCCCTTGAAGCAAAGTACCAATAAAAACAAGCTTAAACCAGATGGAACCCTGGACCCTTTCCTCCAAGGTGACACTCGGGGTCATCCCCCTTTGATGGAGGAAGAAGAGGGAACTGGTGTTGTAGAGATGGATTCAGAAGGATTCACTGAAGTAAGACAAAGGCAGAAAGTTAACCCTCGAAGATAAGCAGCACTGAACGTTACGACAACTGCTCCTTCGAATAACATGTACTGTAATCTAGAAAAGGAGATTAATGAGGTTGACTTCCTAGGGGATAACAGCACTGAACGTTACGACAACTGCTCCTTCGAATAACATGTACTATAATCTAGAAAAGGAGATTAATGAGGTTGACTTCCTAGGGGCACCCTCAAATCTGTGTCGAGGCTGACCTCAGTATGCCTCTTCCATCCAAGATCAAACTGGACTTGGGCGAAGGGGATATATGGGAGCAAGACATCAGTTACAAAAACCTTCCCAACGCGTGCTTTCGTTGTGGCCAACAAGGTCACAGGATCAAAGATTGCCCTTTGAGACGAAAAAGCAAGCGAAACCAAGAAGCCCCCAAAAATGCTCAAGACAGCAATGGAGCATTGAATCACTCGACGAAAGTAGAGGAATTCAAGGGTCCCCTTAATCCAGAAGCTGATGCAGACGGGTTCATCGAAGTCAGAAGAAGAAGGAAAAGAAGCCCTAGGGCAACCTCTGAGCGAAACAACAAATCAGTTACCCCCTCCAGCAACTTGTATTGCAATCTGGAAAAGGAAATCAATGAGTTTGACTACCCAGGTGGGAACCAACTTGAGGAAGACAACGAAAGAAACTTCACTAAAAAGGTAATATTTGAAGACATATCTCTGCAAGAAGTCCCGTAGGGGCGCAACACCCATCTCTACACAGAGCCCCGCAGGGGCATGCATCAAGGAAAAGCACGTAAGTGGAAGGAGGGACCAGGGCCAGGAAAGTATCCATGAAGATGTGCAAGAAGATAATTGGCAGGTACTAATCCTTCTGCTGACAGCGTGCGGTGAAAAAAACGTAAACAGGCTCAAAGCAATACAACAGGGTCATATGTGTTCAACCAAGACAAATCAAAGTACCACAAGCAAGACATAGGTCACTGGTGGCGTGCGTGGCAACCCAACTGAATACAGCAACCCAGATATATGATATACGGAATACCAAGGGACAAAACAGAAGCAAAGGACATAGACCGGATAAAATAACAAATTCTCTGACAGTCCTTATTGCTTCTCTGACCATTGGGTGCGTGTATTCAGACCTCTTAAAGCAAGCCGAAGACAGAAGCAAAGGACAAACCTCGGATAAGATAACCAATTGTCTGACGGTCCTTATTGCTTCTTCGACCACTGGATGCGAGCACTCAAAAGACTTAAACAAGCAGCCAATGAGAAGATAAAGTCTGTCAAGGGACGACACAGACGAAGAGGGGGACAGAGCAAAAAGAGCACAAGGCAGAGAAAAAGAAGGACCCCAAAATTTTTCCGATTTGGACACCTTATTTTTGTATTATAACCATTCTTGTAATATATTTTCCGATGTAAATGCACTAGAGGAGTCCTCTAAATGCATCCCCAGAGAAGATTAGAAGCTTACCCATGTAAATTAGTAGCAAATTTGTCTTTTAGTGAATAAAGTGCCGGTCTCTTGTGTGAAAGGACTATTTTTTAGGGCACAAGTATATAAGTCAATTTGTGACTCTTTGTAAAGACTTTTTGCCATTGTGAGAATCAAGAGCACAGAAATTCGAATTTGTGTTGTCTATCCATGAAAGTGTTTGTTTACTGTTGTTAACGTGTGTGCAAAGTGTAGGAAGTGCTGAAGTGTAGGAAGGTCTTTCCTACGACTCAGTATTTTGCTCATAACTTGAAGTAGAAGTGTCAGAATTGAGTGAAAATACCACCATTGGATGCGTCTTCTCGAGAGCTTCGAAATGCACATGCTATTTACTATATTTGGAGTTTGGAGCTGAGAGAAAAAATCAATTTACTGTTGGCTGCTGTTTCAAGTATCGTGACACCATGACTGACAGTTGAAGCTTGTTTGGATTAGTCTTTGCCTTGTTTGCACTCTTTGAGTAACTCATTTGCATTGATCGTCATTTGAATGCATGTCTTCATACACTCGGCTAGGTTTTGATACTCATCGGATTGATAATTAAAGCGTGAATCCCCACTATATGTACTTGAGGGGGATTGAGGTATAGTCTCTTTCTCCATAAGTCCCTGAGTTGGTTCTTAGGTACACAATGATGCTACCAGATGGATCACTATCTATGTGATCAAAGATAAATTAGAGGTATTCAATACATTCAAACATTATCATGTGTATGCAGAGAGAATTACAGGTCATACGTTCAAGAGACTAAGGTCAGATGGAGGGGGAGAGTATTTCTCTAATGAGTTCAGTGATTACTTGTGGAATGTAGGTGTAAAAAGGGAAATTACTTGTAGGTACTCTCCTCAACAAAATGGTGTAGCAGAAAGAAGGAATGGAACTCTTGTTGAGTTTGCAAGATCCATGATGAAGGAGAAAAATTGCCCAAATTATTTGTGGGTTGAGACTGTGAGTACAGCTACTTATTTGGTCAATAGATTACCATGTAAAGCTTTGTAGGGTATGACACCATATGAGGAATGGTGGGGTAAGAGACCTACTTTAGATCATTGCAAAGTATTTGGATGTTTGGCATATGCATATGTTCCATCACAATTGAGGCATAAATTGGAGCCTAAAGCTGAAAAATATGTGTTCATTGGATATGATGATAAGCAGATGGGATATAGGTTGTGGAGTCCATCCACAAAGCAATTCATTGTGTCTAAAGATGTTACATTTGATGAGCAAGGTACTTGGTATGCAGGTACAATCAATATTTATGTAGGTGATGAAGAAGTTGTGAATCAAAAGAAAGGTAAATCAAAGGTTCAGATATTTAATGAGGAGGAGAACAATGAAGTACAGGTTGAAGTTGAAGAAGTGCCAAGATTTGATGCAGAATGTGATGAACCAGAAACCTCAAGGAGTGGAGAACTCAGAAGGTCATCAAGACACAAATGGCAACCTACAAGGTATAGCTATGACACTTCTTTTTTGGCTACCAAAGATTATGCTTATATGATAAAGGCAGATGAAGACCCTTCTACATATGAAGAGGCAAAAGGTAAGAAAAATTGGGAGAAAGCTATGCAGGAAGAGTATGATGCATTGATGGAGAACCAGACATGGGATTTGGTTCCTAAACCAAATAGTCAAAAGATCATTGGATGCAAATGGGTCTACAAGACAAAGAGGTTTGCAGATGGAAGTGTGTCTAGGTATAAAGCTAGACTTTTTGTGAAGGGTTTTGCTCAGACATATGGTATAGATTATGATGAGACCTATAGTCCTGTGGCAAAGATGACAACCATCAGGGCACTCATAGCTATTGCTACATGTAAAGGTTGGAAGTTATGTCAACTAGATGTGAAGAATGCTTTTCTAAATGGTTATATTTTAGATGATGTTTTCATGGAGTAACCACAAGGATTCAGAGATGGAAGGTATCCAGATCATGTGTGCAAGCTCAAGAGAGCTTTGTATGGTTTGAAACAGGCCCCAAGTGTATGGAATTATAGACTTGTGAAGTTCTTGAAAGAACTTGGTTTTCAAGTATCTAAAGCAGATAGTAGCTTGCTTGTCAAAGCAAGTGAAGATGGGCTCATTTATATGTGCATATATGTTGATGATATAATTCTTACAAGTACAGATGAGAAAGGCATTCAAAGCCTAAAGAAGCAAATGGAGAAAGAGTTCAAGATTAGTGACTTGGGTGACTTGTCATATTTCTTGGGCATGGAGATCTCATACACTCAACATGAAGTGTATGTAACTCAAGAAAGGTATTTGAAAAACTTGTTGATCAAGTTTAAAATGGATGATTGCAGGGTAGCACCTACTCCAATGGAGGTGAATCACAAATTAAGCAGATAAGGAGGAGAAGAGTTCAAGGACATGAAGCTTTATCAAAGTTTGGTTGGTAGTCTAATCTATGCTACATTAACTAGACCTGACTTGTCATATGCAGTGGGAGTATTGTCTCAATTCGTGCATTGTCCTAGGAAAGAACATTGGATTGCAAGACAAAGAGTGTTGAGGTACATTAAGGGTACACTCAAAGAAGGTTTGTATTATGGTTTTACATCAGATACAAACATCAAGATTTATAGTGATACAGATTGGGCAGGTAATCATGATGATAGGAGATCAACATATGGATACTTGTGTTATGTAGGAGATAAGTTAATTTCTTGGTGTTCAAAGAAGCAACACACAGTTTCTTTGTCATCTACAGAAGCAGAGTACAAAGGTATGGTTGAAGCTGCAAAGGAATTGATATGGCTCAAGACTCTCATGAAGAGTTTTGACATCACTCAGAGTATACCCACTATTCATGGAGATAACATGGGTTCATTGTATCTAGCTGCTAATCCTGTTTTTCATGCTAGGACCAAACATATAGAGATTCAGTATCATTTTCTAAGAGAGAAGGTGATGGATAAAGAGATTGAAGTCATACATACTTCAACAAAAGATCAAATAGCTGATATGCTAACCAAAAGCTTGGATGGACCAAAGCTACAGAGATTCAAAGACATGGCAGGTTTAAAGAAGATAGAAGAAAACCTCAATTGATGATTGAGGGGGAGCTATTGGTGCAGGTCAATCAACAATTGATGTTTTTGATGAAGAATTGAAGTCAAGGACTGAAGAAAAGATCAAGTGATGAAGTATGAAGGAAGTACATATCCAGAAGATGAAGATGTGTACACATATGTACATTATTTTAGAGTCAGTGCATCTTATACTTTTGTATGGTCATAAGCTTGTAAATATTTGCCTATATATACAAAGAAAATGTCAGGGAAAATATGAGAGAATGTCTAAGAACAAGATTTGAGGACAATTAGATGTGATTAGACACTTGAGAAGTGTGAAGATTTGCTCTCTCATCTAGATGTAAAGTTTTTTAGTAATGGTAGAAAAATTGTGCCCGATGTTTCTATGCATTCTCCTTCTGTGCTTGATCATTTCAAGAATCCTTTTGTATATGTCTAATTCCACAGTTAATGAATCTATGGTTAAAGCTTGAGAGCCTAATTGTAAACAGGCTATGAGAATTATGAGTAGGAACATTCATATGTGAAGAAGTGTTCACTCTTTCTTGAAACAGGCGCATTCTCGATGGTCAAAGATTTGATCATTTCTCAGTGCACAGGTTAAAGTTTTACATGAGTGAGGAGTCAAAATTTAAGTTGGAAGGTAAGCCATGTATGGATAAAAGCATTTGTGTAAACGGGTTCTAGTTTGAGAGAACCAAGTGTTAGAAGTTATAGGTGTCTGAATCGACTTCTCAAAAGAACAGTTTTAGAAATAGGTAACTTGATGAGATCATTTCTCAAGATCTAATGAGTCTTTTGAAGTGATTTAACTTGGAGGAGGTGCGCAACCTGTAGGGGACACCTTGTGCAAATTTTTATAAAAAACGTTACACATTTGATAAGTCAATGAGAGAGATATGTGCACTAGACTTTCTGTAGAATCATCTTCTTCAGAGTTTGTTCAAAATCTTTATAATTGATCATTAATCCTCCAAATTGATGAATGTTTTGAGTTACTCTTGATATAGAGGTGCTCTAACTTCAAGAGTAGCTTGTTCTTTTGGAGATTAACACTCTCCATCACCAATTACTCTTTCTTTCAAACCGATTCCATTGATCCGGAAAGCTCCTTGGTTTCATGCTTGCTAGATGCCGGTTTCCGTCCCCTTTGTCCAGCAAGAAATTTCTGTAGTGTGGGCAGAAGCCTTTGCCAATTGTAATGACCTGGCTAAGTGTTGGAGAAACACGGTGGAAAGGATTCGACAAATTCTAATCAGGACTCATAAGGCTATAAGAGATATCTGGAAAAAAAGAAGAGAAACGGTGTATCGGAGGCTCTCACGTCTTGAAGAAGAAGTGAACAAAGGTAAATTGCAATGCCAAAAAGGTCTTCTGAAAATCAGGGGAAGACTTAGATTTGAGGAGGAGGTTCAAAGGAAAAATCCTCAAATATTCTTCAGAGATTGGTGGGCGGGGAAGGCTGACCAACCATTGAAAGAGATGTGTAACATCCTCAAAAAGAAACAAGCTAGGGAATCTATCCCCTTCTTAGTCGATAACAATGGGATCGAATGTAGCACAGAAGTTGAGAATAGATCTATCATCGTTGAGCACTTTACCCATCTTCTCAGGGTCTCGACTCCTCTTTCCCTGCATAGGCGTGACTCCATAGCAACCATCTCAAGGGTTGCTCAATCGAGAATCCCACAAAACACGAATTCTCTATTCATTTGGATGCTAAAATTTCCGAGAACGAAATTATCAAGGTTATTAATGCTCTTCCCAATGGGAAACTTTCGGGTCCTGATGGCCTCACCAATGAGTTTTTCAAGTCTTTCAAGCATGAGATGGCCACCCCACTGCGTATGGTGTGGCAAGAGGCTCTCTCCTTCGGTGCCCTCCCTGAGTGTCTAAATAATGGTGTCATCAAGTTAATTCACAAATGGGGAGAGAAGAACAAAATTGAAAATTGGCGGCCGATTACCATGCTCCAAACCGAGTACAAGATAATTGCCAAAGTTATCGCCAACAGAATCTCTTGTCATTTAAAGTCATGGCTTTGTGAGGACTAGAAAGGTTTTATCAAAGGTAGATCTATACTTGAAGCAATTGCTCATATCTGGGAAGGCCTTGCTTTTGCTGAGGAGTCTGCACAAGATCTGGTATTCATTAAGATCGACTTCAACAAAGCATATGAGACATTGGAATGGGACTTTATTCTTCAATCATTGAAAGACCTTGGATGCCGCCAAAAGTTCACGAAGATGGTTTCCATTCTTCTCAAAAATGCTTCAACTAGAATAAATATCAATGGTAAGCTATCTGAGCCCATACGTTTAAAAAGATCTATCAGGCAAGGCTGCCCTCTGGCTCCACTACTCTTCACTATCGCCTCAAACGGCCTTAGTTGCCTATTAAAGCATCACATGGACTCTAGCAATCTCAAAGGTCTTTCACTACCTCTTAATCACGGCCAAATGATTGCTAGACTCTTTGCATATGACATGAATGCCTTTGTACATATGAACAACATTGAGGTGTTATGGAGTTGCCTTGACACCTTTTGTGTGGCATCACGTTCACAAATCAACCATGCTAAAATTGCTTTTAGAACAATCCGAGGACCTACACCCCAATTGTTATTAGATCAGGGGTGTCAAGTTATCCCTAGAGGTCAAGTCTTTCATCTCCTCTGCATTCCGATGGGCTTCGACATCACAATGGACCAACGATGGAACTGGGTGCTTGCCAAGCCAGATAGCAAACTAAATCATTGGAAAGGTATGCAAGTCAACTTGGCAGGGCGTGTTATGGTTGTTAGCACTTTTATGCATACAACAACTATTAACTTTATCTCGTGTTGGAGAACTAAGGAGAAAGAGTTGGTCAAAGTGAAAAGAATCTGCAGAAACTTCCTTTGGATGGGGGACCCCAATAGGAGGGGGATTCCCAAAATCAACAGGAAAACTTGCATTAGCTCGAAAGACTCAGGGGGCTTGGGTATTTTGGATATCGTTAGGTTGGCTGACAAGGTGGTGGCAAAGTGGCTTATCAAAGCTTGGAGCAATAGTGAGTCCTCTTGGGCTAAATTGATCTTCAAGAACATGGAAGACCTTAGCTTAGTTGGCCATCCTGGAAGGACATAGGGATTCTCACACTTTTGTTCTCCCCCACCCGGTGTCTCCTAAAGGCTCTAACCTCGTGTGTTCGTTATGGAAGAGTTGGAACAAGTCCAAACAATTCATCAGAATCAGTGATGAGTGGAAGTGGGTAGCTGGGATAAGAAAAAATGACTTTATATGGTTCCTAATCAGTGGCATAAGGGGGGTGGAGCCTTGGAACCTCCAAACTGCAAATCGGTTATGGAACAAGGGGCTCAAACAGTGGAAACAACTCTGGAAACAAGAGGCCAGCCAGTGGATTAGGTTCGAAGACTTTGACACAAGACATAGAGTTACCCTCGAGGAATGGACTCTTCTTCAAGGTAGGTGTTTAGCGTGGGACCGATCAACTACCCGCCTTCTCTACGGACAGGATCTTCCCTGCCTAGAGGGCCTCAAATGGAGAAATGGTAAGAAAATATCCAGAATCCCCAACTTCAAAGAGAACCAAGATGTTCATCACACCCTTAACAAGAGGTGGTGCCTTTCTTGGACCAAACTTCGATGGGAACTTAAGTTCATGTCTATTTGGCACCCCCTAATTGAGATAAAAAAGTCCCTTCTCATATGGAAGATCTTGCATAAGGGAATCTGGTCCAATGCAAGGGCTAAAAAAATTTGTGGTATGCCGCCATGGTGCAAGCATTGCCATCAATGCATCGAAGATTTAGCTCACCTGTTCTTCGATTGCCCCAAGTCCCGTGTTATCTGGCATCATGTGACGCGGGTATTGAGACTCACAAACCAAATCAATTGGCAGGAGGCGCTATTGGGTGAGGTGGCCAGTTGCTCATCGAGGCTATGGAATGCCATCAGGGGTGAGACTCTTTGGAAGATTTGGAGGGAGTGGTGTGTTGTAAATTTTGGCCAAACTCCTAAGGAATGCTCGATCAAGAAATCCTTGTTTCTTCTAGGTAAAAGAATCTACGGAGATAAGAGATCTCCACCATTTAGACATCACTGTACTTATCTCCTCAAAAACAACAACTTGAAACCCAAATGGGTCCCACATGAGGGAGATGATAGAGTTATCCACCTCATTTGTAATGCCCTCTAGCTTGGCATACTCCTCCCCTGCATTGTGGGATTTGGGGGGTCCCATGAGCACTGTTCCCATTCACTTGTAACTTTTCTTCTTTATTTTAATTAAAGTCCAGGAGAATAGGCTAAGCCCGAACTTCCTTTTTATAAAAAAAAACACCACAACCCAAAATGATGAGAGGCACACTTCCCTGTGCACAACTGTGAGGTGTGGCTATAACACCAAGATATATCACTTATCGAGGAAAGGATTGTGCCATCTTTTACGATCCATCTTCCCATGCCAAGTATAGAAGGAATATCTACAATAGAACCTTCTCCCCTCCCCATCCATCTAAGTTTGAATTTCCAATTATCGGAAGCTTAGATGACTTGGGAACATTTGATTTTGAACAAATACTACACTAAGTCCAATTTTCACACATAGATATCTATTCAAAAACAAAATTTCTTCCACAAATAACAAGAGGGATTGGCCATGTACATTGGGAGGATGAACAACAAAATACGCACACACAAGAACAAGAGAATCTAGAATGGGAAGAAGAAGAAGGAGATGGAGAACCACCGTACACAGTTGAGCTTAGATGATTAGGACACACCATGGAGAAAGTTCAGGTCCATGGTCACCTTTCTATATAAAGAAGTCATGCGATCATGGAACATCTATTAGAAGTAGAGGAATTCAATCTGTAACTCATAGAGTCCTCACTAGTATTAGTCGAGACTATCTGTGTAATAGAGGCAATCGAGCACATGCTATAGAGACCAAGAGTGTAGTATAATGAACGATGGTTGTTGACAGTTTTGACCTATAAGCAATGAGGAGAGTCGTCAAGCACAAGTTGGCTATAAGGCCTAATCATTTTTTTTCATAAATTACTTCCAATCAATAGTGATTTTAATCACACCAACCTTGTAAATACCATTTTTTATCATTTTAAATCCATTTTGTGCAAGCCGAGGAGTCCTCCAGCTTGAAAAGTAGTAAAAATACCTACATACGAATTTTCATAATTTTTAGACTCCACTTGAGCCCTCAAATAAGCCTAGGAACCTAATTTTTAATTAGGCCAGACACTATGTCTTGACAAGCCCAAAACCTAGTCAAAAACTATAAAAAGAACTAGAGAGCTCATTCTTGGGGTTGCGGCTTGCTATTGTAAGGGATTTCTTGAGTAATAGAAAACACTCTATTGTTCCTCTCTTTGTTCTTGATTTGTGTGCACATGCTTGTGTATGTGTGCATGCTTGTGCGCTTCTCATTCATGCACTTGTGCCTTCACTTTCTCATAGTCCTCATACTAGTCCTCACGTCTCCAAAAATTGACATTTATGAGGTGGATCTTTGGCCAAACATCCTAGAGACCAAATGATGACCAAATTTAAAATGTGTCTAAACTGACTGGACATTTAGATTATACACTTTAACCATGGCAAGATCACCCACTTGGAAAATTATACCCAAGCATAAATATATGAAAAGAATAATGAAGTGTCCACATAAGTTTCCACCACTAATGTGTTTTGAATAAGAATACACAAGCACCTTAGGAAGGGTCTAATGTTAGATAAAACTAGTGGCTACTCCCTAACATCCCAAGTCGTCTATATTTAGTCAAAGGTGGTTGAAAGAGACCTTTCTGAGCCTTATGTACAAGTCCTCTCCTCCAATATTCACCTCTTGGAGGCACCTAAATCAAGGTTATAGTCATTATTCATTTACCATTTCTTAATAATAGTGACCCTATTCAGGTCTAAATGGTAGTGAAGTTTAAAGCATACAAGCCTTTTTCTTTGGAGTGGGCATTGGCAACCTCTTATTATTCTTCTTATTATTCTTTTCTTTTTTTTTTCCTTTCTCCTATTTTAGTAAGGTTTTGTGAAACAACCATCGCTGAATGGAACCATTTCCAAGGTTGTGCTGAGAACCAAAAGGACCTTGTCTTTACTTCCCTTTTCATTCTATTCTTCCCTTCTCATTTTTACATGTATTCATCATAGTTGAGCCAATGACAAAGCTTTTCATTTTTAGAGCCTCCCCTGTACTTGAAAATTTGACTTATTGGGCACTGTCCTACCCATTTGAGTCTTTCACTTCACTAGTTCACTTAGGTATTCCAAGGCATTAATACTCTTTTCTCAAATAATGTCTTCCTTCTATATGTATGAAGTAGCGTTTTCAAATTATTTGGTCTCTTTCATAGGTTTCTTATGTATCGTCCCTATTTTTCCTACCTAGAGTGAAACTATATTTATCCTTAGTAGCATCCTAAAAACTAGTTGAGTCCACGAGAAGAGGGTTCTGCACATCTAGGGGATAAGTGTTTGGGGGAGGTGATTTCCCCTTGCTGGGGGGAGCCACAATAATCAAATATGTGCACAAAGACCAATAAAGCTAAGATGTCTCATTTTCTTTAGTACTACTTTTCAAGGAAATGACTAGCCCGAATGGGCCCCAAAAGAAACTAATACAAAAGAAAAACCCAAGAAAATGAGAGTTTTAAAGCTTTCAGAAAAGTAATTATAGACTTTTTAAAACCACCTCCCATTGTATATTAAAAAAAAAAAACTCACTTTGTAGCCTTGAGTTGAAATTCTAGGAATCTTTTTTGGCGGCCCGAAAATTAGCTTTTCAAAGCTCATTTCAAGTGACTTTTCAACCTTAGATTCAAAATCCTGCCACTCTCTTGAAATCAACATTATCTTGTTTACAATGTTTTTTGAGATCTTGGTTATCCCTAAAAAATATTTTCATAGAAAATACTAGTACCCAAAACCCACTTTCGCTTGGTAGAAACATTTTATTGACTCATGTCACAACGCCAAGAGTGATGATGGTGATTGGGTTCATTGATGCTTGTGCATCCATCTACACGAGGTCCTCCTTGTGTTTGTGCTCGTGATTGTCAAAACATGAACTAGCATTGGAAAGGGAGGATTTTGGGCTTGAAGAAAAATAAAAACAAGAACTTTGTGGCTTATGTTTTTACAGTATTTCTATCATGATGTTGTACCAACCATAGAACTGAAAGTCCCCATCACATTATCAGCATGCTTTCTGAAGTTTCCATCACGTTATCATCAAACCTCCCTATTGTCTACAGTGCATTCTTTATGAATTAAAAATTCATTTATTATTTATAAGTATATTTCCAAAGTCTCTTAGTTGTTATTAGGCTCTTATTGGTGATGTTGGAGTGTTTTTTTCAAAAGGAAGTTCAGCCTTGGCCTAATCTCCCAAACTTTAATTAAAAAAAAGAACATATTACAAGTGAATGGGACTAGTGTTCATGGGACCCCCCGAATCCCACAAAGCAGGGGTGACAAGTCTAGAGAGTGTTACAAAGGAGGTTAACAATTTTCTCATCCCCCTTGTGTGGGGCCCACTTGTTTCAGCTTGGTGTTGTCGATAAGAACACTTTATGATGTCTAAAAGGTGGGGACCTCTTAGAATTGGATATTCTTTTGCCTAGGAGGAATAACGAATTCTCGATCGACCACTCTTTAGGAGGGTGTCCAAAATTGTTGGCACACTGCTCCCTCCAAATCTTCCAAAGGGTTTCCCCTCTTATCGCCTTCGAGAGTGCCACAGAGTGCCCGATTGCTTCTCCAAGGAGGGCTTGTTTCCATGAGATTTGAGTTTGGAGTCTCAACATATTTCCAATGATCTGCCATAGCTGGAGAGACTTGGGGCAAGGGAAGAAGATGTGGCCCAGGTCCTCGATGCTATATTGGCATAGCTTGCACCACAGTGGAGCCTCGCAAATCTTGTTAGCCTTTAGGTTGTTCCAGATGCCACAGTGGAGAATTTGCCACATGGGAACCGATTTCTCGATCTCAATGAGGGGATGCCAGATGGACATGAACTTCCCCTATCGGAGCCTAGTCCAAGTTAGGCTCCATTTCTTGTTAAGCGTGGTATGGTAGTTGAAGTTCTCCTTGATACTAGGAATTTTGGACAGTTTATTTCCGTTGTACCACATAAGATCCCTCATGGCAGGGCGGATCCCACCTGATTAGGAAAAACTATTCCCCAAGCGAGGCATCTGCTCTAGAGGAGAGTCCATTCTTCATAGGTCACTCTTATTTCGGGGTCTACATCCTCAAAACTAATCCACTAACTAGTTTTCTATTTCCAGAGGTGCTTCTATTGTCTAAAACCCTTATTCTAGAGCTTCTTGGCATGTTGAAGGCTCCAAGAGGCCACCCCCTGATGCCCGCGATGGGAAACCAAATAGAGCCATTTTGCCTGATGGGAGCTACCCATTTCCTATCTTCTTTGACTTTGGTAAGATGTTTGAACTTGTTCCAACTCTTCCATGGGGAGCACACAAGGTTCGAGCCTTTAGGGGAAACCAGAGTTGGGGAGAATAAAAGGGTAAAGAGGTCTAATTCCTGCCATCCAGGAGTCCTACCAGTGTAATGTTGGTCATGTTTCTGTATGAGCTTGGCCCAGGAGGTCTCAAAGTTGCACCAAGCCTTGATGAATCACTTTGCCGCCAGCTTGTCAGCCATGCCTTCAATATCCATGATGTCTAGACCTACACAGTCTTTTTGGCTGATGTAGGTAGACCACTTAATTTTGGGAAGACCTCTTCTATTGCGGTCCCCGGTCCAAAGAATGTTTCTGCATATTCTGTTCAATTTGCTAAGTTCTTAATCTTTCGACCTCTAGTAGGAGAGGTTGTAGATGGTCAAGGCAAACAAGAAGCTATTAATTACCATAGCACGGCCCAAGAGGTTGATTTGCATGCCCTTCCAATAAGCTAACTTATGGTCTAGTTTGGACAGGACCCAATTCCAATGTTGCTCTGTAGAGGCACCAAATCTCATCGGGATACCAAGAAGGTGAAAGACCTGACCTGAGAGGATAATTTGACAACCATGGTCAACCAGTTGTTGGGGCGGAGGTCCAAGGATGGCTCTGAAAGCAGTTTTGGAGTGGTTGATTTGAGAGCCAAATGCTCATAGAAAGTGTCAAGGCATCCCCAAAAGGCCTCGATGCTTGTCAAGTCATTATGCACAAATGTGTTCATGTCATTTGCAAATAGCCTCATGATCATATTCCATTGGCTGAAAGGTAGAGAGAGACCATTAATATGTCCCATTTCCATGTGATATTGCACAAGACGGCTGAGTCCTTCCATGGCAATAGTGAAGAGCAAAGGGGCTAGAGGGCATCCTTGCCTAATGGAACATTTTAATCTTATAGTCTTCGACAACTGGCCATTGATATTTATTTGCATCATTGCATTACCCAGTAGCATAGCGATAATCTTCGTGGATTTCTGACTACAACATAGGTCTTTAAGCGATTGGAGAACAAAGTCCCATTCTAGCCTATCATAGGCTTTGTCGAAGTCGATTTTAAGGAAAACAATGTCTTGCTTGGACTCTTCAGCAAAATCGAGACCTTCGCAGATATCAATGATGGCTTGCATAACTGATTTACCCTTGATGAATCCTTTTTGGTCCTCACTGAGCCACCACTTCAAGTGACACGAAGTTCTGTTGGCAATTACTTTCGCAAGAATCTTATACCGTGTTTGAAACATCATGATCGGACGCCAGTTTTCGATCCTATTTTTGTCACCTTTTTTATGTATAAACTTGATGACACTGTTGTTTAGGCATTTCAGGATGGCACCAAAAGCTAGTGCCTCTTTCCAGAACAAGCGTGGAGGGGTGGTCACCACCTGTCTAAAAGACTTAGAAAATTCATTTGTGAGGCCGTCACGACCCGGGCTTTTCCCATTGGGGAGCCTATTGATAACCTAGTGAATCTCATTATGTAAGATGGGTGCATCAAGGAGTGGCTTCTAATTTTGGGGAATTCTCAAGGGCAAGGCTCTCGAGATGGTTGCCATGCATTTACGCCTACGAGGGGAAAGAGGCATCGAAACCCCCAAGAGATTAGTTGATGGAGAGTGTTAATCTCCAAAAGAACAACCTACTCTTGAATTTAGAACACCTCTATATCAAGAGTAAGTCAAAACCTTCACCAAATTAGAGGTCCAATCTCCAAATTATCAAAAGTTAAGAAATTCTGTGAAGAAGATAAAACACAGAAAGTCTGCTGCACAATTTCTTCTCATTAACCTATCAAACATGTAAAGTTTTCTATGAAATTTTGTATGGAGTGTCGCCTAGAGATTGCGCACCTCCTCCAAGTTAAAGTTCTTCAAAAGGTTTAGTATAACTTGAGAAATCAACTTCACAAGTTACCTATGTCTGAATCTGCACTTCTGAGAAGTCGATTTAGACACCCCTAACTTCTTAACTTCAATTCTCTCAGTACAAAACCCGTTTAAGCAAATGCTTCTAGCCACGAGTAGATTACCTTCCAACTTAAAGATTAAGTGCTTGCTTGCACAAAACTTTAAACTATGGAGTGAGAACTGACCAAAAGATTAAGATCGAAAATTTGCGCTTGTTTCAGAGAACTGTGAACACTCAACACATATGAATGTTCCTACTAACAATTCTCCTAGTCTGTTTGCATTTAGACTCTGAAACTCAGGTCACAGACTCGTTAACTACCAACTTAGATATCCTCAAAAGGATTTCACAATTGATCAAACACAGATGGAGCAGACACGAAAAGATCGGGCGCAATATTTCTTCATTTACTCAGAAAGTTACAATTGAGTGATGAGAGAAAACTCAACTAACTTTTTCATGTCTCATGAAATCTCTCCACCTCTTTTCTTGACTTCTATCTATTCTTACATATGCCTTCATATCACGCCTCGACATTTTCAAGGTATTTATAGATAAATTTGTACAAGTCTATGACTAATCAAAGATCTAAGTGAACTATGTACATATGTGTACATTCCTCTCATACTCTGAATGTATCTTCCTTTCAAGCTTCAAGAATTGATCTCATCCTTCATTCTTTAGTCTTCAAACATTCAATTGGTGATTGATCTGCACCAACAGCTCCCCCTCAATCATCAATTGAGGTTTCTCCTTTCTTCTTTATACCTGCCATGTCTTTAAACTTCTGTAACGTTGGTCCATCCAAGCTCTTTGTAAGCATATCAGCTATCTGATCCTTTGTTGAAGTATGTATGACTTCAATCTCCTTATCCATCACCTTCTCTCTTAGAAAGTGATACTGTATCTCAATATGTTTGGTCCTGGCATGAAAAACAGGATTAGCAGCTAAATACAATGAACTCATGTTATCTCCATATATAATTGGTACCCCATGCACAATGTCAAAACTCTTCATCAATGTCTTGAGCCAAATCACTTCCTTTGCAGCTTCAACCATGCCTTTATACTCTGCTTCTGTAGAAGACAAAGCAACTGTATGTTGCTTATTGGAGCACCATGAGATAAGTTTATCTCCCACATAACACATATATCCAAAAGTTGACCTTCTATCATCTGGATTACCTGCCCAATCTGCATCACTATAAATTTTGATATTTGTATCTGAGGTAAACCCATAATACAAACCCTCATTGAGTGTACCCTTAATGTACCTCAATACTCTTTGACCTGCAATCCAATGCTCTTTCCTAGGACAATGCATAAATTGAGACAAAACTCCAACTGCATATGATAAATCAGGTCTAGTTAAAGTAGCATAGATAAGGCTACCAACCAAACTCTGATATTGTCTCATGTCCTTGAATTCTTCACCTCCAAACTTACTCAATTTGTGATTCACCTCCATTGGTGTAGGTGCTACCCTGCAATCATCCATTTTAAACTTGATTAACAAGTTCTTCAAATACCTTTCTTGGGTCACAAATACTCCATGTTGAGTATATGTAATCTCCATGCCCAAGAAGTATGACAAGTCTCCCAAATCACTTATCTTGAACTCCTTTTCCATTTGCTTCTTGAGTCTTTGTATTCCTTCTTCATCTGTACCTGTAAGGATTATATCATCAACATATATGCACATGTATATGAAACCATTATCACTTGCTTTGACAAGCAAGCTACTATCTGCTTTAGACACCTGAAATCCAAGTTCTTTTAAGAACTTCACAAGTCTATAGTTCCATGCCCTTGGGGCCTGCTTCAAGCCATACAAAGCTCTCTTGAGCTTGCACACATGATCTGGATACCTTTTATCTCTGAACCCTTGAGGTTGCTCCATGAACACATCATCTGAAATATAACCATTCAAAAAATCATTTTTCACATCAAGTTGACATAACTTCCAACCTTTACATGCAGCAATAGCTATAAGTGTCCTGATGGTTGTCATCTTTGCCACAGGACTATAAGTCTCATCATAATCAACACCATAAGTCTGAGAAAACCCTTTGACAACAAGTCTAGCTTTGTATCTAGACACACTTCCATCTGCAAACCTCTTAGTTTTGTAAACCCATTTGCATCCAATGATTTTCTGACTATTTGGTTTTGGAACCAAATCCCATGTTTGATTCTCCAATAGTGCATCATATTCTTCCTGCATAGCTTTCTCCCATTTTTCCTTACCTTTTGCCTCTTCATATGTAGAAGGGTCTTCATCTGTATTCACCATATAAGCATAATCTTTTGTGGCCAAAAATGAAGTATCATAACTATACCTTGTAGGTTGCCATTTATTCCTTGTAGACCTCCTAAGCTCTCCACTTCTTGAGGTTTCTGGTTCTTCATGTTCAGGATCAAATCTTGGGGCTTCTTCCACTTCAACCTGCACTTCATTATTCTCTTGTTCATCAAATATCTGAACCTTTGATTTACCTTTCCTTTGGCTCACTTCTTCTTCATCACTTGTATTGATATTGATTGTACCTGCATACCAAGTGCTTTGCTCATCAAATGTAACATCTTTAGAAACCATAAATTGTTTTGTAGATGGACTCCACAATCTATAGCCCATCTGCTTATCATCATAACCAATGAAAACATATTTTTCAGCTTTAGGCTCCAACTTGTGCCTTAATTGTGATGGCACATATGCATATGCCACACATCCAAAAACTCTGCAATGATCCAAGGTAGGTCTCTTACCCCACCAAGCCTCATATGGTGTCATACCCTGCAAGGCTTTACATGGTAACCTATTGACCAAATAAGTGGCTGTATTTACAGCCTCAGCCCACAAATAATTAGGGCAATTTTTCTCCTTCATCATGGATCTTGCAAACTCAACAAGTGTTCTATTTCTCCTTTCTGCTACACCATTTTGTTGAGGAGAGTACCTGCAAGTAACTTCCCTTTTTATACCTGCATTCCATAAGTAATCACTGAACTCATTAGAGAAATACTCTCCCCCTCCATCTGATCTTAATCTCTTCAACTTATGACCTGTAATTCTTTCTGCATATGCATGATAGTGTTTGAATGTATTAAACACTTTTGAATTATCTTTGATCACATAGATAGTGATCCATCTAGTAGCATCATCAACATAAATCACATAATACCTTGACCCATTTATACTGAAATCCTTTGATGGCCCCCACACATCTGTGTGTACCAATTCAAGCTTCTCTGAGTACATAAAACCATGCTTGGAGTAGGAAAGCTTATGAGCCTTACCTAATTGACATGCCTCACATCTGTATGTCATATGTTGACCTGCAACATTAGGCAATCCAAGCACTGAACCATTATTAATCGTGTCTTTAATACCTCTTTCATTGAAATGTCCAAGTCTCTTGTGCCAAAGATCTAACTCAGAGATCTTATGTCCTCCATATGTAAACATAGCATGACCAATATTGCCTTGAATCTTCAATGTAAATAATCTTCCTTCCTTTTTCCTTGAAACAATCTGTTTATACCCTTGGCTAGGGTCTTCCACATATACTCCATCATTAGTAAACCTTACTTCATATCCCTTTTCAACAATTTGTCCTACACTTATCAAATTCTTAGGGATTGTAGGAACATACAAGACCTTACTCAATAAGGTGCTACCATCCTTGGCCTTCACTGATCCAATTGACTTCACATTGTGCTTTGTGTTGTCACCTGTCTGAACAACATGATTAAAAACATTATTCTCCAAGTCAGTCATCAAGGATATATTACCACTCAGGTGATTGCTACACCCTGAGTCAATGTAGAAAACTCTTTGATCTTCACTCTGCCTTTCACAAGTTGCATTCATTATCAATGTTGAATCCTCCTTTTGATTTGAAGCATAATTGTAGTAGGTGTTGTTATATTGTTGACTTTGGAATCCTCTACCTGCATTTCTTCCAAAGTAACTCCTTCCACCTCTACCTCTGAAATTACCTCTTTGATTTCTGCCACCTCTTCCTCTTGAATTATAGTTCTGATTATATCCACCATTACTCTGATTATTATGCCAACAATCATTAGCTAAGTGATTTGTCTTACCACAAATCCAGCAAGCTTTGCCTCCATCCTTGTTGTTTCTGCCTCTTCCTCTACCTTTGCCACCTCCTCTTCCTCTTAGGAAGTTGGCTTGAGTAGTTGTTCCTTCATCTTCACCTGCTTGTTGCTTTCCTTTGCTATTCTTCTTCTTGTCCTTTGAGTACATTGCATGACCTGCACTCTTGTCACCATCTCCTTTAACATCCTGCTCAAATGTTAGCATATGACCTAGCAACTGATTTAAATCAGGAGTGAAATGGTCAAGTGATAACTCTGTAGACAAAATAAATGGCTTCCATTTGTCATCACCTCTCAAACCTGTAAGAATTTGCCTTACCAATTTATCCTCCTCAATGTCTTCATCAACAGCTCCTAATGCATCTGCAATGTCTTTCATCCTTGTTACATAGTCTGAAATAAATTGAGAAGCCTTCTTCTTGAAGGTTGTAAACTCTGCCCATAAAGATGCCTTCCTTGACTTAGTAGTATTCTGGAAATGCTCCTCCAAAGCATTCCAAATATTAGTTGCACTTTCAAGACCTCGAATATGAGGTAACAAGTAATCATTGACTGCCATATATATAATGCTCCTAGCTTGAGCATCTTTCTTCATCCAATTTTTCAAATCTGCTAACTCTTCCCTAGTTGGAACACTAGGATCTCTGAACTGTGGCTTCTCTTCTTCTCCTGTGATGTAAGCAATTAAATCTTTGCTCATAAGATGAGCTTCCATCCTCATTGACCATGCAGGATAGTTTTCCCTATCCAATTTCTCTATCTGTAGAGAATCTCCCATCTTGTGTCCACCTGTGTATTGAAATCTTCAAGCTTTATGAACAATATATGTACCTTTACTTCGAATTAGACTCCTTTAGTCCTTCTTGATGTCGTATGGTCTCCTCCTCAAGCTTTGCCTTCAAACTTTCACCTTTTAGCAGTCGGGACCCTCCTTTCCTTGATTTGATGTTTCCTGCTCTGATACCACTGATGGAGAGTGTTAATCTCCAAAAGAACAACCTACTCTTGAATTTAGAACACCTCTATATCAAGAGTAAGTCAAAACCTTCATCAAATTAGAGGTCCAATCTCCAAATTATCAAAAGTTAAGAAATTCTGTGAAGAAGATAAAACACAGAAAGTCTGCTGCACAATTTCTTCTCATTAACCTATCAAACCCATAGAATTGAAAGTTTCCATCACATTATCAGCATGCTTTATGAAGTTTCCATCACGTTGTCATTAGACCTCCCTATATTTCCATTGTCATTAGTGGATAAAAAACCACTCCAAAGTCTCTCAGTTGTTATTGTTATTAGGTTCTTATTGGTGATATTGGAATTTTTTTTTTTCAAAAGGAAGTTCGGCCTTGGCCTAGATTCCCAAACTTTAATTAAAGAAAAAAGAACAGATTAAAAGTGAATGGAACTAGTGCCCATGGGACCCCCCGAGTCCCACAAAGCAGGGGCTGCAAGTCTAGAGAGTGTTACAAAGGAGGTTAACAATTCTCTCATCCCCCTCGCGTGGGGCCCACTTGTGTTTCGACTTGGTGTCCTTGATAAGAAACACTTTATGATGTCTAAAAGGTGGGGACCTCTTACAATTGGATATTCTTTTGCCTAGGAGGAATAATGACTTCTTGATCGACCACTCTTTAGGAGGGTGTCCGAAATTCTTTGCACACCGCCCCTCCAAATCTTCCAGAGGGTTTTCCCTCTTGTCGCGTTCCACAGTGTTGTAGAGGACCCGATTGCTTCTCTAAGGAGGGCTTTTTTCCATTAGATTTCAGTCTATAGTCTCAAAATATTTCCAATGATCATTCATAGCTGGAGAGAGTTGGGGTAGGCGAAGACGATGTGGCCTAGGTCCTCAATGTTGCGGTACCATCGCTTGCACCATGGCAGAGCCCCAGAAATCTTGTTAGCCTTTAGGTTGGTCTAGATGCCACAGTGGAGAATTTCTCACATGAGAACCAATTTTTTTATCTCAATGAGGGGATGCCAGCTGGACATGAACTTCAAATCCCATCGGAGCCCAGTCCAAGTGAGGCTCCATTTCTTGTTAAGCATGGTATGGTAGTCCGAGTTCTCCTCGATACCAGGAAGTTTGGACAGTTTATTACCATTGTACCACATAAGACCCCTCATGGCAGGGCGGATCCCACCCGATTAGGAGTCTAGTTTTTCAGCCTTCCCAAGCGAGGCATTTTCTCCAGAGGAGAGTCCATTCTTCATAGGTCACTCTTATTTCGGAGTCTATATCCTCAAAACTAATCCACTAACTAGTTTCCTATTTCTAGAGATGCTTCCATTGTCTAAAACCCTTATTCGAGAGCTTCTTGGCATGTTGAAGGCTCCACGAGGCCACCCCCTTGATGTCCACGATTGGAAACAAAATAGAGTCATTTTGCCTAATGCCAGTCACCCATTTCCAGTCTTCTTTGACTCTGAAAAGATGTTTGAACTGTTCCAACTCTTCCATAGGGAGCATACAAGGTTTGAGCCTTTAGGGGAAACCAGATTTGGGGAGAATAAAAGGGTAAAGAGTTCTAATTCCTTCCAACCTTGATGAACCATTTTGCTCCCAGCTTGTTAGCCATGGCTTCGATATCCATGACGCCTAGACCTCCACACTCTTTTTGGCTGATGGAGATAGACCACTTAATTTTGGAACACCTCTTTTATTGTGATCCCTATTTCAAAGAATTTTTTTGCATATTCTGTTCAATTTGCTAAGTACTTGATCTTTCGGCCATTGATAAGAGAGGAAGTAGATGGCCAAGGTGAAGAGGAAGGTATTAATTACCATAGCATGGCCCACGAGGTTGATTTGCATGCCCTTCCAATAAGCTAACTTATGGTCTAGTTTGGATAGGACCCAATTCCAATGTTGCTGCATAGAGACAACAAAGCCCATTGAGATACCAAGAAGGCAAAAGACCTCACCTGAGAGGATAATTTGAGAACCATGGTCAAGCAGCTGTTGGGGCAGAGGTCCATGGATGGCTCTCAAAGTGGTTTTGGAGTGGTTGATTTGAGATCTAGATGCCTCACAGAAAGTGTCACCCCCAAAAGGCCTCGATGCTTGTCAGGTCATTGTGCATAAATTCATTCATGTCATCTCCAAATAGCCTCATGATCATTTGTCCATGGCTAAAAGGTAGAGAGAGCCCTTTAATATGGCCCATCATTCTTCCCCCCTTGGAAAATATTTTCATCCTCAAAAATAGAGCTATATACAAACTGTAGGCAACCCCCGAGCCTCATGTTCTAAAACTCAAAGAACATGGTCATGTTCCAAAACTGGAAGAATGTCTCACCTGACGATTCACAGTTTTGCGATGTGCGATCTAGGCACAAACATGTAAACTGGGTGGATTTAAATTACTAGTCCATTTCTAGGCATGACTGGTGCATGGAATTAGTAATGAAAATGGGATTCTTATCCCTTGCAAGACTTTGAAAACTCTTGATTCACTTGAATTTGTTTTGAAGAACTTGAACTTTGGTTGTCCCAAACATCTAACTTGGATGTTCGTACAATGGTTAAATCTAATCCAACAGTTACTTAATTTTTTCACCCGACTAGAGGACTACTTTGTCCAAATGGGTTACAAAATCCTATGTAAACTGTAGGAGAAAGTTTACCATTTCTGCTGAGTCAACCATTCTAACTTGACCAATTCAAATTCAAAATGAAAATTGTCCAACTTAGGACACTTTTCTCAAAGACTTTAACTGAAAGTTCTTGGGAATTGTCAATCTGATGAGCAATTCCTAACTTCTCTATTCTAGAGTATACTGGACTCTAGGAAATCATTTATGCTATTTAACTTGAAGCAAAATCAAATGAATAAGTCCACTTAGACTTCTCACCTTTTCAAGATTGAAAAGGTTCTTGTACATAACATCTATCTAGGATGTTCAATTTAGTTATCTAGTTCTAACCGACTAACCCTGGTCTTTTGCAAAAGGTATCAGATAGCATGTCTGAGCCAATTCCAAAAGATTTGGAAAGCGGAAAGAAACACCTAAAACTCTATACAACCAATTCATACTTCAAAGATACGTAAACTTGCTATGAGTCAAAGTCTAGATGACCTAGGACTTTAACTTTTAAAAGATTTGTTTCAACAAGATATTGAAGAATTTTCTTTATCTTTAAGAGAAGTAAGCTGGATTCTCAAAAAGATTAAAAACAAATCCAAAAACATCATCCAACCACAAGATACTAGTGTGGCAATTACCATCAATGTAATAAAGTAAGTCTATGATCCAAGGGTCTGGCCGGTTCAGACAGATCTGAAATCGGACACCGTTTGGTCATCCGTGTGTATGACCAAAGATCTCGAGTTTAGACTTACTAGGAGGTCTTGTGAGCTTGTGAACAAGTGGCCCACTTAGCCTAGTGGTTAAGTCTCATGGATGTGAAGGAGGAGGTCTTGGGTTCAATCCTAAATGCAAGAGAACGAAGTTTACGACCACCACAAGCTAGAGAGATGACTCTCCTCCCTATATATAGCTCTCTCCAATTTGGGTAGGTGGATACTAGCGAGCCAAGTGTCGGCCATGTAACTGCATGTGCGCCAAGTGTCCCAGCTAACTTGAGTTAACTAAAATGGATGCTTCTAGAAGGCTCTACATCTCTTTGGGTAAAATGCTCTCCCCATGTCTCCCATGGGGATTGAACCCAAGACCTCCTCCTTCACATCCATGAGACTTAACCACTAGGCTAAGTGGGTCACTTGTTCACAAGAGCACAATACCTCCTAGTAAGTCTAAACTTGAGATCTTTGGTCATAGACACGGATGACCAAACGGTGTCCGATTTCAGATCTGTCTAAACTAGCCAGACCCTTGGAGAATGAAGATTACGACCACCACATGCTTAAGAGATGACTCTCCTCCCAACCAAATGCCTCTATATATAGATCTCTCCAAGGGTCTGCCTTCTTGGGTAGGTGGATAGCGATGTAACTGCATGTGTGCCAAGTGTCCCAATTAACTTGAGTTAACTCAAATGGATGCTTCTAGAAGGCTCTAGATCTCTTTGGGTAAAATACTCTCCCCATGTCTCCCATGGGGATTGAACCCAAGACCTCCTCCTTCACATCAATGAGGCTTAACCACTAGGCTAAGTGGGTCACTTGTTCACAAGAGAACAAGACCTCCTAGTAAGTCTAAACTCAAGATCTTTGGTCATACACATGAATGACCAAACAGTGTCCAATTTGAGATTTTTCTGAACTGGCCAGACCCTTGGATCATAGAATTACTTTATTACAGCCCTTGTCTTTTTTCTTCTTGGGTTCTTCCTTTTTCCTCTAACAAGAAACGTCCTGACCATAGAACTTACCTTTAAGGGGGCTCTTCCATGGCATTTCCAATGGTTGTTTCCCCTTATGAATTCCCTTCAATGGGAGTGAGCACTTTATCTGGTAGTGATAACCCAATGATGGAACTCTCACTATTCGGGTTGTCTTCATTGCTGGCTATAAACCCTTCCTCTCTACTAGTATTGTAGCCTTCTTGAAACTCCTCTCGGTTGTTTTCCTTACCGGTGGTAGTCTCCAAGGTTATGATGTTGGAGAATTGATCTTTCTTGGCAGAGCTCCAATAATTTTTCTAAAGGATAAAGTCTTCTTTTACTTCTACAAATATATTTTACTAGAAACATTCAATATTTTTTAGAGATTAGGGCTGATTAAAGTAGATTCTCTATTATAATTAGAGTAGACTCAACAGAAATTATCGTCTATAGTATCCTTCAAGGAGACGATAATCTCCAATATAGACATTTCAAAGCCACATTCATTTGTAGACACTCTAGCAATGCTCATTCGCAAAGATGTTGACTATGAAGCTTGAGACTGAATGTTTGGAAAATATTGGCGTTTTCTTGGAGGTTTTCAAAATGTAGATAGACTTTTTGCAAGGTTGGATCCATGAAAGATGTCATTAAACATCGGAGACCTAGTAGTTTTAGAGATTTTCCACGAGTTTTGGGTTTAGAAGAGTGTGGATATGTTCAACTTGACTAGTCGTTTGTCATTATTTTTTGAATCCTTCGTTTTCTCATGTTTTCAATATCTCATATACTTATTTAATTACATAGTGATTTTAAGACGAGTATAACAAAATATATTGGTTCAACTTTAATGAATTCATGATGAGAATATCTTGTCATTGCATTAGAATTCCAAACAACTTCTAATGTCAAAAAAAAGAAGAAATGTTTTCTTTTTATATTAATCTATTCCTGCTCTTTTATTTTTTTTCTAAGAAGATAGTTAGATTAGAAAAAGATAAAAAGAGTTAAAAAGGTTCTCACTTTTAATAGAATTGATGAATCATTCTTGTCTTCATTTATTAACATTCTCTCCAATGGAACTAACCTTTTGGGTGGAAACATTCGATCATGAAGAGTGCTTGTAGCTCATCCATTTACTTTATTGCTCCATTGTCAAAGTTCCTTGCATTCGATGATGAAAGTGAGTATATTGGTCGTGATGATATTCATTCCTTTCTTAGTAAAGTGTCAGATTTTGAAACTATTATATTTCTTAGTATGTATCGCAAAGAAGAAAGCTATGGAGAAAGTGAGTTCCATACTTTTCTGTCATGGTTAACTTATTGCAAGCCTTGTGATAGTGCACTAAGAGTTACACACACGTGTGTGTGAGTGTGTGATTCGGGGGGTCCCATGGGTGCTAGGCCCATTCATATGTACTTTTGTTTTCTTTTATTTCAATTAAAGTGTGAGAGAGTAGGCTAATGCCAAACTTTTTTTTCATGGAAGAAAAAAAAAGAGTTACACATACGTGTGTGTGAGTGTGTTTGTGTAGCTACAGATTTATAAATAAACTTTATTAATATTTTTTTCTTATATGGGTATACACAAAAAGTATGGTATGGGAAATCCACTTACATTTGATCTTATTATTATCCAAGACTAACATTCTATGGTGTTTGAAAGGAGGGGACTTCTTACTATCACATATTCTTTTGCCTAATAGACCTAGGGATTTATCAATCGACCATTCCTCCATATGGTTGTCAAAGTTGAACACACATCTTTCTTTCTGTATATTTCAAAGTTCTTCTGCCATGATTGCATTTTGTATGGCAAAGTAGCAACCTGTCCCTTTGATATTTCTTCTAGTTGATTTGACTCTATTAACTCAAAAACTTGGCAAGATCCTATTAGACCAAGTGACTCTTAGGGCACGAAAAGAAGAGGTGATCAATGACTTCCCTACCATGGAGGAAAAACTTACACTAGTGAGGGGACCTATAAATTTTATTATTTGAATTCTCTCTCTCTCTCTCTCTCTCTCTCTCTCTCTCCCTCTCTCTTAAAAGGCATGAATCTTCATAGTCAACTCTTAGTGTCTTCTCTCTTGATTCTAAAGATGTTCCATATATGAGACCCTTGGTTCCATAACTTCTTTGCATGTTGGAGGTTCTCGAAGTCACTTTCTTTGATCCTCCTAATAGAAAACCAATTAGAATTGTTTTGTTTAATCCCAAAACCCCACTTCAAATCCTCATAGCTCTTGATGTACGGTTCCATCTTGTTCCAAATCTTGTACAAGGAGGAAACTAAGTTTGGACCCCTCAAAGTGACAAGAAAAGGAGAAAACAGCCAAGTGAGTTGATAATGACCAACTTTCTCAAGCTATTCAATTTAAACATTATATCAAGCAAGGTTGCCCCTTAACCCCTCTTCTCTTTGCAAATGCTGCCAATGGGTTCAGTTGTCTTGTGAAGCATCACACTCGTTTAGGTCTTATTGAATGCCTCTTTCTTCCCCTCAATCAAGACATGATGATCGTGAGACTCTTTGTTGATGACATGAATGCTTTTGTACATAAAAATTTGCCCAACATTGATACCTTTTGGTGCTACCTAAATAAATTTTGTGAGGCATATGGCTCCAAAATAAATCATTCTAAAATCACTTTCAGGGTTGTTATTGGGAATCTACCTCGAATTTTGGTTGACCATGGCTATCAAGTGATCCGTAGGCAACAAATCATCCACCTATTAGGAATTCCAATGGGACTCCATGTTTCTAGGGTGAAAGGGTCCGGGTATTCTCACTCTTTTGTTCTCCCCCTATCATGTGGCTCCCACAGGATCGAGCTTAGTTTGCTCCCTTTGGAAGAGTTGGAACAAGGTGGAATAGTTCATCAAGATCAATGGAGACTCAGAATGGGCTGCAAGTATTAGAAAAATGATTTGATCTAGTTCCCTATCAAGGGCATTAGATGTGTTGAGCCTTGGAACCTCGAAAAAGCTAGGAGGGTTTGGAAAAAATGTTTCCATTTGTATAAACACCTCTGGAATCAAGAAATATGCCAATGGATTAGGTTTGAGGATAGTAACATGTGTAGGAGAGTTGTCTATGAAGAATGGTGCCCCTTGTGGAGCAACTTCTATGCTTTGGAGGGCTCAAGGACTCCCCCTTATTGGGCATGACTGCCCTCACCTTGAGGTTCTTAGATGGCACAAGAACAATCTTGATAAAATTCCAAGATTCAAGAAGAATGTGGACTATCACATAATGCTTAATAGGAGATGGTATCTCAATTGGTCAAGCACTATGTGGGACTTAAAGTTCCAATCCCTTTGGCATCCCCTCATTGAGGTTACAAAATCAGTTCTTAAGTGGAAAATCATACAACATGGAATTCGGACCAATGTAAAAGCTAACAAAATTCTAGGAGCCCCTCCATCATGTAAACCATGCCTTCATGATAATAAGCACTTGGGACACCTAATCTTTTCTTACTCCAAGTCAGTCTGGGTATGGCGCGCCCTTGGGAGAATCATGTTGCTACAGGAACAAATTATTGGGTGAAGCGATCGGCTGCTTTGCAACATTTTGGAATGTTATAAGAGGTGAGACCATCTCCAAGATCTGGAAAGAGAGATGTGTTGCCGACTTTAGTAGTTGTCCTAAGGAATGGCGGATTGAAAAATCTATTTTCCTTTTAGGCAAAAAAATTTCCAATTGTAAGAGTCCCCCATGTATTAGACATCATAGAGTGTTTTTCATTGAGAGCAACAAGATTAAAAGTAAGTGGGCCCCCATGAGAGGGACAAAAGGGTCATCAAACTTTTTTGTATGTGTTGGTAGTAGTCAAGGCATTACAAGACAAGGGAGGCGACGTAAAGAGTTGGAGGAGAGAGAAAGACCAAGCAAACAAAGCAGTCAAAGAAGATTTAGCAATTAGGCCATACAATTTTTCCAAGAAAAATCCTTTTTAATAGTGATTTTCATCACCACATGAACATTGTAAATATCATCGTTGGTAGATTAGGCTCCATTTTGCTCAAGCCAAGGATTTCTTGAGCTTGAGGAGTACTAGAAGTAGCTACATACCCATTTTCATTTAGACTTCGTTTGAGCCCTCAAATAAGCCCTAGAACCTTATTTTTAACTAAGGCGGACACTAAGTCTGGAAAAGGCCAAAAGCTAGTCAAAAACTATAAAAAGAGATAGAGAGCTCATTTTTGAGCTATTGTAAGAGACTTTTTAAGTAATATACAGAACTCCATTGTTCCTCTCTTTGTTTTTGCCTTGTGTGCACGTGTGTGTGTGTATGTGTGTGCATGCTTGTGTGCTTCTCACTCACACGCTTGTGCCATCACTTGCTCATAGTCGTCATACTAGTCCTCATGTGTCCAGAGATTGACAATTATGAGGTGGATCTCCTCACATTGGTACTTGCCATTGTGCTATAGTGACACCAAATTTGGCACTGTTGTTGGGGAGAGAGCTTCAAGGATGAGCATGTGATGGTAAGATGTGGACTTGTGACATTGTAGTAGTAGCTAATTTCCTTACTTTCCCTTATTTTCTTTTACTTTCTTCTTCATCATCATCCTCTCCATCTGCCACCTCCATCTCCACCTTCACATTTTTTTTTTTTGGGTCATATCACCTTCCCCACCTCCTTTCCCTCATTTCACTTGTGTGAGAGAGAGAGCTAAAGAGAGCTATTGTGCATTCCATTTTTGTGTGTTTTTGAGCATTTCTTGTAGTTTTTGGCTGTATCATCATCTCCAGCAGCTTGGACAAGTACAGAAAAGCTTTGCGTAGGTTTCGGGGCGTTGAGCTCTGTCAATCGTGATTGACAGAAAAATCACCTCTTTGATAAAACTAAGTGCATATTCACACTCTAGAGGCCTTGCACAACACTAATCCAGAAAAGAATTTCAAAAATTTGCATTTTCTCTATCCATCGCAATGGGCAACATCAATCGTGATTAACAATGTCCATCACCATGGACAACCTATTAATCGTGATCGATAGATCTTGATGGACAACCACTCAATCCCGCTTGACATCATCCATCACAATGAATACATCTTTCCATCGTGATTGACTGAAAAATTGTGATTGACACTTGCACACAATGAAATTCTTGTCCATCGCAATGCATAGAGGCTCGATTGACAATAGGTAATGCAAAAATCTCAAAAACTCAATCCACTACGATTCACAACCCCACGAGAGACTACCTGTCCATCGAGATCGATAGCCGTCCATCAGGATGGAGACACCCTGTCCATCACGATCGACAAAAAGATCCTGATTGACACCTCGATTGGGCAAAAAACATGTCCATCACGACTGATAGATCCACAATTGATAGGTATTCATGCAAAAAACTTGGAAATCTTGTCCATCGTGATTGACATCATCAATCACGACTCACATCATCAATCGCGACAACACCCTCTCCATCGCGATTGACACCTGTCCATTGCGATCGATAGACCATGATGGACAGATCTATCTGTCACGATTGAGAGCCTTTTTGGTCGTGATTGACAGCCAATTTTGGCTAATTTTTTAGGGTTTCCTAATTTGCAAATTTTGGCTAATTTTGAACATAAATATCAAGCTACAGGAACATGAAGAGGCCCCAAGCAAATAATATGAGAAACCGTATTTGCCTGTTAGCTTGTTTTAACCCTATTTTGATCCCCAGAACCCTGAATTGACATAACTTCTTCATACGAACTCTATTTTTGGTGATCTTGTGCTCGTTGGAAAGCTTTTTTTGAATCCCACATAAAGATTGATTGGTTTTGTAAACTAATATGTAGAGTTATAGATATGGTATTTTGAAGTTGACCTTCTACAAGGGTGAGAAAATTGAGGGACCTCTAAGCATATTTTCGTTAAAGAAAAAAAGAAAAATGTACATCCTCCCTCCTAAAAAAAATGTGAAACAAATTATACATTAAAAAATTGAATATTGATCAATGATCGTTATACAAAATCAATGAACATTGACCATACCTGGAAGGAATCAAAGTTGTGGATATAGCAATCACATGACGAATACATGTGTACATATGATACACTAGACCAAGAGTGGACCCCTCTTGGTCTAATATACGTAAGACTATATAAATGTATTTCAAAATAGGCAATATAGTCTCGATCTCAGTCCAAAAGTCCTCATCTAGAACTTTGTGTTGAACATATCTTGCAATATCGGTGTTCGCCATGGACATGGCCAATCAATGACGACCAATAACTATCATACGCAAAGAGTCCATAAGCATATGGATTCTGTGGAACACTAAGTAGATATACGCAAAGCGTGTGTCTACACCTCGAATCATGTTGTGTGCATTATATGATTGAAAAATAGCTAGGACCTGATGGTTCTTCCTAGTGAAGCTAACTTTGGGACTTTTACAGGTCCATTGAGAGCATAGAAGGGAGTCCAAAGTAGAAGAGTACTGCAAGCTTGAGAATGGGGTTTTTGAGCACTCAAGAGCAAGGGATAAGAAACATGAGGTTGGATCATTCTCAACCCCCTCTGGCAATTCCTAGCTTAGGCTAAGTACGGATAGAGGTTTTGATTGATTAGGGTGATATTAAGCACGATCGAGTACAAGAACCCTCATTTAACAAGTGCAAGCATAAGTAGGATAACTTTGCAACCAACTCTAAAGCAAAAGAACATAAATCCAGCGAACAATTTCAAGTATGATAACATTCAAGAAATCCTCACAATGGAACTATTGGACAAGAAGTGACATCCTAAGAAAATTAAAAAAACAAGTGACCATTACAAAAGAACTCTGCAATAAGGTTGTACTCGGAAAAATTGGGATAACCACCAAGGATTATGAACCTTAGGTCAGGAAGATATCTAATCCGACATAGACAAAGCCTCAAATCTTATGAAGCTAGTGTCAATCATACTACTAGGTCTTAGGACCAACAGTTGAGTGATTACTCATATGCTCTAAGTTCAGAAGTGAGTGATTTTGAGATGTCATATAGCATGGAGAGATCCGTAAGTAGCTTAGGAGTAGAGTGCCTAGAAAAACCAGAAGGACCCTACAAGACTCAGCTGGAATATATTAGGACCAACCGATTAGGTCCTCACATCTATGAGGACAGTCTGAGAAGATCTATTGTCCATATCAAAAACCCGGATCAACCCATTGAACTAGAACATCTAGTAGTCAAATTTGAAAATGGTGCATACATAGATAAAGAAGGGATCATGTATGTGGTCACCACCCAACCAGATAGGACAGATGAATTTGGCAATATAATCGCATAAGCTGAAATTGGTGACATAGAGCAAGGGAACTTAGAAAAAGAGCCAAAGCCCTCCGAGGAAAATCAATCCTCACTAGAATAATCACTCCATAATGGGTTCCCCAAGACAATAAGAGCATAGATTTGTTCTTAAACTGAGAGACCCATGAGGCATTTTGGAGGTATAAACCCGACCGACCTAACAAAGTAGGAATGCTTACAATATATGAATTCAAAGATCCTAATTCCCCAGGCAAAGTGACCTACTTAGAAAATACTTCAGAGAGGGTCTTTGTGGTCACGGAGCATGGTAGGCATGCTTATACTTAGAAGGGTGAGTTTGTTTTTCCCCAACTAAGATCCAATGCGGCTTTTGGTCACAAAGGAGTTGGAACATCCCAAGTTCATGGAATGCAAAGGGATAGGAGTAGACATAGGCATGAGGTAAGCTTTGCTAACCCAACAGGAAGAGAAAGAATGAGAATTGAGATGGAACGGATGAAAAATGAGAGACATAGAGGCCCACAAAATCAAAGAAACATAGATGAATTCCCTCTACCAAGACCTAGAGAACACTCGACGACCTTAAGGCCTACAAAACTAGTCAAGTCTATGAAGAATTATTTCGATGGTACAAGAGACCCTTACGATCATGTGGTAGAATTTAGGCAAGTATTGAGAGCTGAGCAATGAGATGACCTATTCACACAATACAATGATTTTGGTTTAACACTCAAGAACGCTGCTCTTACGGGGTTTCAAGCACTATATGAGAGGAAATTAAGAAACATAGACCAACTGCTAGAAGCCTTCATTACACAATTCTCCAAAAGCGGAATCGGACATAATACTTCCTTGCTGATACATAGCTTCAAACAGACACCTCAAGAAATGGTTAGACTTGCAGGAAGAATGCTCAAACAATACCTAGAGAGATGCCCAAGGTCAGAGTTACCCACTCCAGCCAAACAAGTGGCTTTATTCCTAGATGGATTGTTTAGTACCAAATTGAGATCGTATGTGTACTTGAAGGACCCTAGAACCATAGAAGAGTGTGTGTGCATGTGCATAGACATTGAGGATAATATAGGGGAGGAATTGGAGCTTTCAAAAATCTATAAATATTGAGATAGCTCTAGTAGCCTCACTTCCAAACAATCCACTTCAATCGAGGAACTTTCAGAGAAGGTAGCTCAAAAACTAGGAGTCTCTGGCAAACAGATACCTAGGTTTTCCCCAGTGAAAAGATGCTACACCTCTGGTGGAGACCACATGGCTAACATGTGTCCAATCATGGCACAACCCCAAGTGAACCCTAACAACCAATACTACACCATAGAAAGGAGGTACACTAATTACACCACACAAGATTGCTCTTACAACAAGGAAGCTGTTAGACAAAAGTATCCACAACCATATCCACAACAAGGGAGATACCAGAACCACTACCCACAGTAGTATGGTAGGCCCCAACAACCATATCAGCCACCCTATCAAGCTCAACAAAGGCCTCAACCTGTGTTAGCTCAGTACCTCCAACTCCAGCCAATGTGATCCTAGTAAAGTATGCAGCTGCTGAAGAAAATCTCAATAGAGCCTTAGTGCCTATCTTACCATTGATTTCAGAAAGTGATCTGAATGAGCACAATTTTGACTCTACTCATGTTGAAAGCCCATAGGCTTACTATATGAAGTCACTTGAGCTTAATGAAACATACTATTACAAAGACCCTAGTGAATCTAGCATAGAGCCTGAATACACTAATGTCATGTATGCAAATTCTAATTCTTGGCCCCAACCTCAACGGATCAGGCCCCAAGCACCTAGATAACCCTACTATAGATGCCAAGTGATCACCTCATTCATGATTGCCCTATACTTGCAGTCATGCAACCCCAATTAGTGAGGATTCAAGGTTTTTGTCAAGATTGTTGGAAAGAGCACCTCTTACGAGACTTCCCAAAGAACCCACACAATGCACAAAAGATCACTCCCATTAAGGTGATTGGGTTAGTAGTAGATTCTATTGGAAGTGTAACTTCCACTTTAAGAGTGTAAGTGGTCACCAGAGCTCAGGCATTAAGGGAAGACTTTTTGAAGCTAAGAAACAATGGGGAATCAAGAAGTTTTTGAATGGAAGAATGGATTTAAATATTCTAATATAGCATGCATTGAATACTTCTGAATACCTATGTGAAATGTCATCCACATTAGAAATGGCAAAATACATCAAATCAACTGTTGTACCAAAGACGAAATGTGGCATAGTCATAACAAATGAGGTAGGCAAAAGCACTAAACTAACAATAAAAGATTTCAAAAGAAGGATGGACTTTGAAGAAGCATCAACCAATTCATCTGCAAAGAGAATTTATTTGATTTCAAAATTAACTCTGGCTCAACCATCCCCATCACATAAGCTAAATTAGAAGAGGCATTTCAAACCACTCATACATAAACAAAAGGGTAGTCAATCTCACAATACAAGGACCATTACAGACAAATGAGCGAGGCCAAAGTGAAGAAACAAGCTAGAAAAATATTATCTAAAATGAATTACTACAAAGAACTTGGCCTAGAAAATTCAAGTTCATTCTCATGATCGAATGGGGAAGATGATCAATCAACAATAATGATGATCTAGATATGGACATTAATTATGATGGATATTAGGATGAATTGGAACAGATGGTGGATCAACAAGAAGTGGCTAGTACGCCAAAAGAAATGAGAGAGAGTGTGGTGGAAAAAGTAAGCATAAAGAATACTAGAAGGGAAAACATGCATACTGTTGGGGCTTCACTCACTAAGTAGAGAAAACAAAAGAAGCAAGGAAAAAGAAGGAAAGAAGAATACAAAGACAAGAAGACATCAATATGAAGGAAGGGAAGTGCAAAATGGATATTCAAAAATTACGCCTATATGAAAGAGAGCAATCTCACACGTATAAAGGATCGCAAGATGAGAAATCGGTTTTGATTCAAATCTCCTAGGATACGAATTTGAATTTTGGTGCATATAGACCAAATGTATATAAGTTCATCTAGCGATAGAGTATGAAGAGAGGTAGAATGTATGAGGAGATATGTAGATAGTATTAAGAAGTAGTAGTAGAAGAGAAGAGAATAATAGAACCTGCATTGTAAGTCCTAAGAGCCGTGAGGTAGTAATCAACACTCCCTGCTGAATCTACATCACTCCATGCTCTGACTTGAAGTTCTTCATCATACATGTATAGAGATGGTAAGGAAAGACTACTCAGTATAGGAGTTCTTCCTTTGGCTATGAGCAGAAGAGGTCATGCCATTTTGTACACATCTTCTCTAATAGAAAATTCTCTTCATTGAGGAAATCTAAGTAGTTGTCATAACTATACGAAAGCTAGTTATAGTTTTTTCTTTGACTCAGTTTTCTTGATCTTCTTAGAAGTATGTCTCATAATATGAGAATAAAGGCATCGTGATTGATAGCTCACTATGAAGTTATCATCTTCTACTACAGATGACCGAAAGATTTTGGTGGAACAGAATGCGTGCTCAGAGGAATGCATCAAACAAATAAAGGTATGTTAACCAAAAAAAAGATAAATGTTCAGAATTCTTGTATAGTAAGCACATGTGGTATACTATTATAAGGACATTAGGCTATGCAATTTCTGAGAGTTTTAGCTCTACAAATCCCACCAAAACATCACCAAAAAGCACCAGAAGAATACAATAACCACTATAATCCCATTGGAAAGTCACCAAAAAGCACTAGAAGAATACAGTTAACCACCATAATCCCACCAAAAAGTCACCGGGAAGCACCAAAAGGATACAATTAACCACCATAATTCCATAGAAACATCACTGGAAAGGTATTAGAATGAAACTAGAATAATTCTCGATTTTCCCCAAGGGTTGAGATTTAGTAGTTCAAGCTCGTGATGATTATAGAAGCATTCTAATATCATGATAGCTTGTTTTCTTGTGGTTTTTTTGCTCATTGGAACACAAAAACATCCACAAGTGGTATCAGAGCAAAAGGAATAAAACAATCTCTAGTGGTATCAGAGCCAAAAAGCTCCTTAAGAGTGGAAGGAGGTGTAGATACAAGAATTTGAAGAAGTCCTCTAGAGGAAGGCATCAATGAAGTAGTTTGAAGTTATCCTAAAAAACAAAGGTTGGAGTAGAAGCAAGAAAAATCATGGCAGATCATACCTTCATTGGCAAATTGGACATAGATAACTATCCTACCTGGGTGATGAGAATGGAAGCCTTACTTCTGAGTAAGGACCTAATGAAATAAGTGGTAGGTGAAGAAGAAAAGCCTACTAGTGAGGATGATAGTCAATTGAAGAATGAAGAATTAGAAGCCTTGAAGCTATGGCACAACAAAGATGCAAGCATAAGAGCTTATATATATAATAATTTCACATACCACTTGCTACCCCACATTAGAGGTTTGGAAATCGCGAAAGATTATGGAATGCATTGGAAGATCACTTTGGAAATACTACTAAAGCTAGGAAGGCTAGCTTATGGTTAGAGTTTACAACCTTCAAGAAGAAGCAAAGCTAGAGTGTTAGTGATTAAGACCTCGCAGATAGTCTTGGATCTATAGATGAAGATATTGAATATCACAGGCTAATTGCACAAGTGCTTGTAGGTTTGGGAGGAGATGAAAAGTGGAAACCTTTTGTACTTTCATTTGAACTTTCATTAAATCATTTTGTGCTAGATTTAAATCAATTGTTTGGATTGATGCTTACATTTGAAGAAGATTTGAGGTTAGATGGTCATAAAGGACACAAATCTACTATGTAGGCAAAGAATAAGAAGAAAAGTGATAAAGGCAAAGCACATGATGAAGAAGAATCAACTTCCCAAGAAAATTTTGCAAGAGGTAGAGGTAATGGTAGAGGTAAAGGTAGAGGAAATGGAAGATGAAAAGGTAATGAGAATAACGACAAAAAGACATATTGGATTTGTGGCCTAAGCAATCATCTAGCTTATGATTGTTTGCATAATCAACAAAACTCAAATCAGATAAGCAATGGCAAAGGCATGGACATCTGAGATATCAAAGTTAGAACCCAAGAGGAAGAAAAAATCAAACAGGTGGCTATAATAGAGGTGGAGGAAGAAATTGGGCATAGATCCCATCCTACAACACCACATACTACAATTATGCAAATGATACACAGAACAAGAATCATACACTTTTGATGATGAATTTGATAAGCACATCAGAGAGTGAAGATCTCAAGGTAATCTATATTGAATCTGGTTGTTCTAATCATTTGCCAAGTAATATATAAATAATGTCAAAACTAGAAAAAGGCATGTCCAATCATACAGTTCAAACAGGTGATAACAGGAGACACAATGGGCATTCAATCGGAAAAGTAAAGTGCAAGAATGGAGCTGACCTATTAACCAATGTTCAGTATGTTCCCACAATACCAAAGAACCTAATTGGTGTGGGTCAAATAGTGGAGAAAGTTTTTCAAGTCAGATTCACAGATGAAGGAGTATTTTTGGAAGATCGAGACAATGGATACAAACAAATTGTCTACAGTAAGAAGGAAGGTAGAATCTTTACTCCCAAAGTGCAAGGGAATATTAGTCAAGCCCTAATCAGACATGGTGATGAAGTAATCATAGAATTAGATCTGTGGCATAAGAGGTTAGGTCATTTTAATGAAAAAGGAATCAAAATGATGGTGGCAAATCAGTCTCTACTAGGATTACCAAACGTACAAAACCAACACATGGTTTATAAATGTGAACCCCACCAAATGGGAAAAGCACACAAATTACCATTTCAAAATAAAGGATTCAAGCATGTCATGTTACTAGAGCTCATCCATACAGATATATGGGGACTAATGAAAGAGAAATCAATCAGTGCATAGAGGTATTATGTTCTTTTCATTTATGATGCTACAAGATGGATAACTCGTTATGTTTTGAAGGAAAGATTAGAAGTGCTTGGAGCCTTCAAACACTTTCATGCATATGAAGAAAGAATTACACGTCAAAGACTCAAAAGACTAAGGTCTAATGGAGGGACAAAATATTTTTCCTAAGAATTCAATGAGTATCTATGAAATGCAAGTGTTAAGAGAGAAATAACTTGCAGATACACACCTCAACAGAATGGGGTGGTAGAAAGAAGAAAGAACACTTTGGTTGATTTTCCTAGAGCAATGCTAAAGGAAAAGAATTTTCCAAATTATCTTTGGGTTGAGGCTATGAATACAACTACATATCTTGTGCACACACTACAGTGTACAACTCTAAATGGGATGACCCCTTATGAAGCCTAGTGGGGTAAGAAACCCACACTAGATCATTGCAAGGTGTTTGGGTCGATTTCCTATGCTTATGCACGATCATAAATTAGACATAAGCTTCAACCAAAGGTAGAAAAATATGTGTTGATTGGGTATGATGAAAAGTGTAGAGAGAGATGGTGGATGCAATCCAAAGATGAGTTAGTGCTGCTACGACTAGCTTCACACGAGCTCATTGAGACTTCAGAGTTGGTAAGTAGACCCTTTTACTTCCTAAATCCACAAAAAAATCACCCAAGTGCTTTGGAACAAGTATCTCAAAATTTTGAGTCAAGACAGAATAGTTGGAAAATGTCTAGCTCCCAAAACTTGCTATTTTAGTACATACACCTACTAGAAAAAATAAAGAGTGCTCCCAATCTGGTAGGAATTAGAATATTTACTTTTGAACATAGCAAATAGACAAAGATATCTTGCTAATCCACATCAAAACACTTCAATTGATCAGCTGATCGCTGAGAAAATGATTTAGCAAAATCTAGAACACTCCCACCATTTTTGGGGCTCTACAAAGATTCGACTAGTGTGTAGAAAAACACAGATTTCTCTCAAACACTATATTCAATGACAGTGAGATTCCGTGAGCATAAAGTAGATTCAGAGAAAAATCCAATGCACTTTAAAAATCTGGAAAAGGTTACGTATAGCCTGAGATATGAGCTTCTGAAGTTACTATTTTGAGTGAGTATAGTAGAGAATAATACAGAGAAGAAGTAAATGATGAATGTATAGATTCACATATAATTACAAGCACGTTGGCAATGAGTACTTGCACAATGGTAGTACAATGATATAGATATGGAGTAAGCTCTTCAATATCTGCAAATGAGCATGAGGTGGGCACAAATCAAGCTCTCTAATGGCGATTTCCTTCTAGCTCTTTTTATAGCTACTTTTGGAGGCAGTTTTGAATTTGAATTCAAATGACTTCACCTAAAAGTGATGTTAAGAATTATACGATATTCTCTCAACTGATGGATTTGTGGTTTTAGGTAGTTAGAGCCACGAATTTCCCTTTTACATCATGGATGACTTAAGCCATTCTTTCTTTCGCAATTACAAGAGATAAAATATACTCTTTTACAAGAGATGTTCATATGTCTACACATATGAATACAAATGAACATAAATTAAATCAAATCAAGCACGTAGGCTTGGGTAAAATGCGCCAACACCTCCCCCTCAAGCCTAACATGCTTGGCCTCCAAATAATTCTTCAATTGTCCTTGCTTTCTTGCAAGCCAATTATCAACTTGAATCTACTCAATTTTGTACCATCAAGAGCTTTAGTCAACATGTCTGCACATTGCATATCTGAAGAGACATAGGATAGTTGAATATCCTTGCTCATTAGCTTTTCCCTTAAATAATGGTAGTGAACTTCAATATGCTTGGTTCTAGCATGATATACCAGTTTAGCTGCAAGATGTAGTGAGCTTGTGTTCTGAAATTCCAAGCTCTTGGAGCTTGCTTCAATCCATACAAAGCTTTCTTTAATTTGCATACATAGTTAGGATGATGTGCATCCTCATCTCCAAGAGGTTGTGCCATATACACTTCCTTAGAAATCCATCCATTTAAGAAAGCATTCTTTACATCAAGTTGATAGAGCTTCCAATTTCTAGATGCAGCAAGACTAATGAGAACCCTAATTATAGGCATTTTGCAAGAGGAGAGAAAGTATCCTCATAATCAATACCATGGGTTTGAGCATACCCTTTAGCAACTAACCTTGCTTTATGTCTATTTATACTTCCATATGGATTCCTCTTGATTCTGTATATCCATCGAGATCTAATTATCTTCATAGGGCTTGTTAGGTACAAGCTGCCAAGTGTCATTCTCCTTCAAGGCTTCCATTCCATTGCATCTGTCCAAGATTTCTTGCTTTGTGCTTCTTCGAATGTGGTAGGTTCTTCATTGGTTGAATCCTTTTCAAAGTAGATTGAGTGCTTGGTGACCAAAGAAGTATCATAATCATACCTCTCTGGTTTCTTCTTCTCCCTTGAAGACCTTCTAAGTGGTTGATGTGAGCTCTCGGGTCCATATGTAGCATCTTACATCTTTGCTTTACCTTTGCTCTTCCATAGTTTTAGTCTTTCCAAGTCTTCTAAGTCAATCTCCCAGTTGCTTTCTTCAGTTTGCTTTGGCTCCTTTGGTTGAAGTGATGGAAAATCTTCATCCAAGTCATAAGGAAGCTTCACTTTCCTGGGATCATCAAATCATGATTTTTTCTCATCAAAAATTACATCTCTACTCATAGAAAATCCTTTATTAGTTGGATTTTACAATCTATATCCTTTTTTGTTTTGGTCATAACCAACAAATATGGACTTCTCTACCTTGGGATCCAATTTCCCTCTTACTTGAGAAGGAATGTGAGCATAGGCTAAGCATCCAAAGATTTTACAATGTTCTATACTAGGTCTTCTTCCATTCCATACTTCATATGGAGTGGTTCCATCTAGTGACTTAGATGGAACTTTATTTATGAGATATGTGGCTGTAGACACAGCCTCTACCCATAGGTAGTTTGGCAATCCCTTTTTCATTGAGCATGGACATTGCGGCTTCAACAATAGCTCTGTTTCTTCTCTCTGCTACACCATTGAGTTTGGGTGTATACCTTGTACTAACTTCCCTTTTTAAGCCTCTTTCATGCAAGTAGGCATCAAATTCAGAAGAGAAGTATTCTCCTGCACCATCTGATCTAAGCCTTTTCAAACTCCTACCTGTTTGGTTTTCAACAAGAGCAACATACTTCTTAAAGCAATTAAAAACTTCATCCTTGTGCTTCATGAAAGACAAAATGGTCCACCTGCTACAATCATCTATGAAAGACACATAAGATCTTGAGCCTGATATAGATGGCTCCTTACTAGGACTCCACATATCTGTGTGCACTAGATCCAAAAGATTTTGATACACATATCCCTTCCTATTGAAAGGTTGTCTATGAGCCTTGCCAAATTGACAAGCTTCACACTTATAAATTATGTGTTGCCTTGTGATATGTCACATCATATGGGAATGGGTATGAATTAGCCCTTCAATGGAGGGTAGTATTATATCTTGCCACTTGGTAAGGCCTCATAAGGAAAGAAGTAGTAGAGTGCTACGGACTTGGTTGGGCGGAAGAACAGAACTCCCTCTATGTGTGTGCGGTTCATGAGAGTTGTGCGAGCTTGTTCAAGGATCCTTTAATGTAAGAAAAATGTAATATTGATATCAGAGCGGAGGGGACGACGACCATGTGACTGCGCTCTGAGGGAATCGGACCCGCACCAACTATTTGAGGGGCAGATGCTCTATCCAAGTTGCCCGCGTGAACTTCCAGAAGAAATGAGCTGCGCATTCAAATTACTGCTAAGTCTCGTGAGATTCAGGATGCATCCACACGGTGATGGCTTATGGATATAGGCGATTGGAACCAGGTTTATGTATTTTTTTCTTTGAATTGTCTATTATCATAACATGAAAAGTTGATGTTTAATGCATTCTAGTTGGATTAAGTATATCTAACTAGTTCTTAAGAAGGAAACAGCTAAAGATTGCACTATAGTGAAGTGCTATAATTCTACCATGCATGGTGAATACATGTTGGTACGTGTTTGTACATGTTTTTGCAATAAGTTTAGAGCTTTATGCACAGTGTCATTAATTCATTAATGGCATTTTATACTCCATAATTTTTCTTCTTTAAAGGGAGAGTGCATTAATACATATTTTAGTGCACACACACATAAGTCAAGCTTATTATGTTCTCAATATTGAGGAGGTGGAGATATATTCCTTCCTCTATAGTTGTATAAGAGCTTTTGAGAGGAGGAAGCGACAACATCCTTATTCTAAGGATGTAGTGAATTTGAATTTTTGCTAATCCTCATTTTTGGAGGAAGAAATGAATGGATTTGAATAATCAATGTTGGAGGGAAACTTATGTGTGTGGGGAGTAGGAGATGTGTACTCCTATTAAAGTTAAGGATTACCTCAAAGATACAAGAAGGCCAAGTTTAGGGTATCTCTAAAATACTCTACTTGCATGATTTTCACATAAATTTAAGGGGGCTATTTTGGACAAGTGGCCATTTTGGCAAAGGTGAAAGAAGAGGGATTTTTCATAGATTTGTGGAAAAAACATGCACATATATAGTATAGTATATGGAATTCCATATAAAATCAAGAAATTCAAAGATTCGCTCAGTATGATGGGAGTTTCAAGCTCCACAAATCCCCTTTCCACCAATGTTGAGAAAAAAATTTCAGCACCTCAGTTTAAGAAATACCCATTTTGGAAGAGGGAAAAAGAGGTGCAATAGCATGGGAAAAGGTATATATATATATATATACATTATGGTATATGGAATTCATTATGGAATCATTCGATTCATCAAAATAATAAGTTAAGGAGGAATTTTACTTCCTCAAAAAATTCAAGTGTTAGTTTTAGTCGAACTCCATTTTTGGGAAGTAAGAAAATGGATTACATGAAGTATGGTGTATGAATTACCATGGAGAAGAGAAAATCCAAGAACGATCCACATTAGAAGTGGATTAGAAGCTTCCTAAAAGCTCCCATTTAACTTTTTGCATGAAAGTAAAAATCTTGATTTATGCCTCTTTTGGGGAGCAAATTAGCATGCAGTAAGGGAGGATTTGCAAAGGTGAAAATAGGCCAAGCATCTTCATATACCACTCTCTAAGGTTATGGAGAGAACTTTATGATTTTCTTGATGGAAGAATGCTTCTGGGCACCCCAAAAATCACTTTTTCACACTTTTTCCAGCCCCTCCAACAGTCCACTAGTTTGGCATGTCCCACTTGGAAAGGCCATATCTTGGGCTAAAAAACTCCAAAGTGGACTGCTATGGCTCATTTCAAGGTCTAATTTGAGCACAACAAAAGAACGTTTGCAAATTATGTATTTTTGTAGGTTTGTACAGGTCTGCAAAGTCTGAACAATTTTTCCCAACCACCTTCAGGGAGCCATATCTTTCAAACCAGGAAAGCGATTGGAGTAATTTCACTTCAAGCCACTTGCATATGATTTATATTTCAGTTTATGATTATTTGAGGTCCTAAAAAGGTTTTTGTAGGTCTAAAGAAGGATTACAAATGCATTTTTTGGGTAAATTTCCATTATTTTGGTAATCATCTGACCATGCTTTATGTTTTGGGAAGTGATCCGATGTTTTCAGACACTTTAAAGTTTATATTAGGATTTGAGGAGGAAGTTTCAGAGGTCTTGAAACTTATCAAAAGGATTGGATGCATGCAATTCCAATACCAAATTATTCAGGGAAGTATGCCTTATATTTTCAGGCATCTTACATGCATGGATTGGAGTGCATATATCCAATTTGATCATTGTTTCAATTCTAAAAGTATGGATCAACATGCGAGAAGTACACTTTTTTATTGTTTGCAGGAAAGATGATTGCAAGAACTACATGGTTATGCAACAATATGTTGTTAGATGGCCTGTGTGCCATTGAGTTTATTGTTAAAATTTTTTGGTATTCCATTTCCTCGGGAAATGCTATCGAAATTTTTCCCAACTCATGGCATTATATACGCACTTGCCTTTAGATAAGAATGTTACGGCATTGTAACATGACTTTTTTGCAAACATCAGTAAGGAGTTAGCATGCTTGTAAGCATATATTTGATGGACTTAGGACCATCATAGTAGTATACATGAGGCAACTTCAATAGTAAGAGGATCTCTACACATAATCCTTATGGATTTAGACCATAGTATTCCTAAGGGGACGGAGATATACCTTCACCATTAGGAATGTGCACAAGCAATCCTATAGGTTATAGGAAGTTGCATAGAGGCATGGGAGAGTTACTTATCTTCACAAGAGTCTCACAGTATGATTACGAGACTATGGGGTATTACTAGCAAAACCTAAGAGTGACTAGTTTCACTCATGCACATCACTTGACCAAGTAGTGAAGCATTTCTACTACACTACTAAGGAAACCAAATAGATGGGATCACACAGATGGGTTTCATAAGACAACATCGACGGGTGCTTATGTGGTTCGAGTAATGGTTAGGAAGGCCACATGCATGGCACTAGCTGTATGGTATAGAGCATAGATCACTTAGTCAAGAATAGTTGGGGTACCCAATACATATATGTATATCGGGATCTAGAGAAAGGTACTTATACTAAGTCTTGGTACCTAGGAACAAGTTAGTTTGGAATAAGAACGGAATATCCATTGTCACATATTGACTAGAACCAAACTAATTAGTTCGAGGACATGGGACTCATTTGAGTCCACTGACATGATTTTAGGATATGGGATTCATTAGAGTCCACCTATATATTCCATTACATGTATGTGGAATATATATTTGGTTTAGTGTAGGTATGTGTAGCGTTTCCTCAATCACAATCTATCCCCAATCACAATCTTTCGATTACTCAGAAATAACAGTGGAGAGAAGAACGCAGAGATTGCACAAGGTAAAAGAAAATCTGATGCGGAAGAGTAGAACAAATATGACGCAGAGAAGGAAGAATTCTGATATTATAGATGTGAATCAATGGTTACAGTAGCTTTGGACAATACCTTCTTGACGAAGCCTCTACCTCCCGACCACCCCCGAGCTATCACAATCGCATTCTCACTCGCACTCTCAATCACACTCTCACTCTCACTCTCACTCTCAATCACACTCTCAATCACAAGGTAATTCTCAGATTTCTGTGTGTTCTCCGTGTTGATGCGCATGCCTTCTTATCTTTTCCATTTGATCGCAACCGTGCTCCCCAAAGAAGTGTGCAATCCACCAAATTTAGAAAAAGTCGAGTTTCTCCAAAACTTTCGCAAAAAGCCATGCGATCGTAGTGTACTTCCTTTCTTTAGCATACCTGTCAAAAATAGCAGAAAAACACCAAGAAGACATATCCGAAAACATACATAATTAGACATGGTGACACGTGAGCATGAGAATCATGGATTCGAATAGAATTAGACAAGCCCTCTTTTTTTTTTTTTTAAGTGTTGGAAAAAATGGCACTTTTCAAAGCCCTGTAACTCAAAAACAATGAGGAATTAGGTTAAGCTTGTGAGTGACACTTTTATTCATTTTTCGATTTGCACAATAGTGTTAGAGACGTCCGAGGTCCAAATCCACCTCCAAATGCCACTTTTGAGCCCTGCAAGGTTTAAAATTCTAGAGAGAGAGTAAAATCAAGGCATTTTCTTACAATGAACTAAACGTAGAACCCTGGACGAGGTACTTAGAACATGATTCACAAAAATCTCACACAGGCACTTTTATTCTCTTCCACTTGCTCTACCTTTCCCTCATACAGAGTTTTCCTTAATTCTTTCATCTTCACCTTCAAAATCCCACTGGAAAACATGATGCAATTAAGGTCTAGAGAGAGAATATGAAACTTGTCAACCCAAAATTTTTCCTACATGCATAAAATGACCTAATTATTCGTTTTAAGCATTATCCCCACAATGAAATTCAGAAAGTTCAAAATGAATTATTTCACTAGAAAAGAGGCCTATTACAGTATGACATCCTGAATTGGAAGAAGTTTTCACTGGTATGGGATGGTGGAAATGACTTCCCTTTGAGCACTCTTCTTCTTTGGCCAAAGAGAAAAGGACTCATCATTCATGGCATCATGTCTCATAAAATCATAGGAGAGCTCTTAGTAGACATCTCCTTAGGATTGGGAGGTATCCTTCATAGTTTAGGGAAGCTTTATTCTTCCAGTAGAGATTGTGATGGGTGATTTTATCACCATTGATGTCACATACTCAGTTTTAGGTTTTTAGTAAGGATAATTCAATTAGTTTCATGGGATCGTATAGATCCATGCATAGAGAAAGGTTGGCAGAGATAGCTTTTTAGTATGTATACACATGTTTTGAAGGTATCATCTCATATCATTGCTGACCATTTTATTAAAGGGCTTTGACCATTATAAGGAATTTATTTTCTCCACCCTTCACTACATATACCCTTCTATTCTCCACCCTTCTACATATTTTCTCCACCCTTCTATTCTCCATCTTCATAGGAATGTATGTAATAAGGGATTATGCATTAGTTATGGAAGAGAGGAGTAAAAAGCTCATACTTTTCTCTTTTAAGGAAAGGAGAAAGTGGGAATCAGCTTAGAGATCAATGAGAGATCAGAGACCGATGAGAGGTCAGAGATCGATTAGAGATCAGAGATCGATGAGAGATCAGAGATCGATGAGAGATCTCACTTTACCTCCTATTCTTTGAGAGAGAGAGAGAGAGAAAGAAAGAAGGAAAGGAAAATATGATTTCTTCATAGAAGAAGAATATATCATGTTTTCCTTTAGACAGAAGAGGTGTTTAGAAAACATCTCTTAATCTATCTTTCGGAAGGAATTCATTTACTCTACTTTTCAATGTAATTTTCCTTCACATGGGAGTATGATTCTCCACTATTTCGGAAGGAAACGTATAGAGAACTTATATACATGTTCTCAGTTATGGATGAGTAAAGCAGATGGATTCAACAGAATCTCTTTCGAAGGGAAAGGGAAAGTGGAATAGATTCTACTACTAGAGCTCTTTTCCTTAGAGGAGATTACAAAGAGAGATAGAGAGAGAGTTTCACTTTCTCATTTTGGCTCTTCAAGATAGAACGGGCACTCTTCTATCAAAGAAAAGAGGGAGATTAGTTAATCATGGTGGTTAGATTGAGTCTCACCTATAGACTCTAAAGAGAAGCATGTATATTTATTTCCAGTGATGGTCCTTGACTAGATGAGATGATCTAGTTATTGACATTAGTGAGACTGGGAATAGAGTTATGACTTCTCTCTTTAGGGTTTCTAGGAGATAGGGATGTACCTATCGGGCTACCAAACTCTTAGTTAATGCTTCATCATGAGGATGATGTGTGAGCATCAGTTAGGAGAATGGGTACTTAGGGATTAGCTGAATCTCAAAGGGAATGCTTTTGCATTCATATGGCAAACTACGAGGAAGAGAATATTTTAGAGTTTGCACAAGTGCCAATAGATGCTCTTCCAATAGAACTTAGTCCAAAGGTAATGGATGAAAAACCACAGACTTCTTGGTTGGTGAAATGTAGAGATTGCATTTTACTACTAAGGAATTTTTATATTTGAGCTAGATGATGGAATTGCATAGTTCATATGATAGTTTAGATTAAACTATTACTTACATTTAAGGTTAGGAAGACCTAGAACGGTATAAGGGCAATCTATCATTTAGTCCTAGATGGGTTTGGAATCACTTCTTATGGGACTTTGTTCTATATTTCGGAGGATTCTATGGTTTATTATCTCCATTATGTTATGGTCAAGCTTATAAGCTTGGAACTTTACACTTGCTTTTCATACTATTACTCCATAGAACATACATCATTTGGACTTAGGTCATTCTAAGGATGTTATATGTTATGGGAGTGATAGTTTGAAAGTTGAGTGTACATGAGAGATAGTAGGCACCACTCATACGGTTTCCCACATTTGAGATGATCTCATATGAGACTTCTTAAGGGGCAGGATACAGGCAAACAACACACAGAGATGACCATGTACATAGAGTACATGGGGTTCAGGGGAGTGTGAGCACTTTCTACTACCATTATTGACATTTCATTTACATTTTTGAGGACAAAAATGCTTTTAATGGGAAGGAAATGTCACATCATATGGGAATGGGTATGAATTAGCCCTTCAATGGAGGCGAGTATTATATCTTGCCACTTGGCAAGGCCAAAGAAGATAGCCTCATAAGGCAAGAAGTAGTAGAGATCAATGAGAGACTTACGAAAGAGTCTCACGTGCTACGGACGTGGCTAGGCAGAAGAACAAAGCTCCTTCTGTGTGTGTGTAGTTCATGAGAGTTGTTAAAATAATCATACATACATGTTTTTAAAGGAAATCAAGCACCTCAAGCAGTTATATGCATCCAGGCATTGAAAGGAAGAAATGTTTCTACATTTAGTTTTCTAAAATGACAGATTCCATGCACCAATTGATGTTCAAAGATTTCATGTTTGGATTGAAGCAAGACGCTTGAGAAGAAATGAACTTACAAGAGTTGCAAAATCAGGTTAGCTCGATTTTGCGATATAAGTACTCAACAAGTCTTTTCGAAAATCATACCAAGGTATCAAATACTTAATGTAAAGTCTAGATTGATTATTTCTTGCTTAGAAATGAAGTAACCAAACGGAGAGAGAGTCCATATTTGGACAGATTCCCTTTCCAAACTAATGGCAAAGAAGAAATAGAAATATGAAATAGAAAGCACCTTAACATATATTACTATTTTGCTCTTAGTCCCATGTGTTTCATCGTGTTCCACATGCACATTTTCATGCATCACTTGCTCACGATCTTCATATCACCCTCACAAAGATCTTCATATCACCCTCACAACTTTGTGATTGATAGTTTAAAGCAGTATCATGTTTGGCATTGGTAGTCACCATTGTTCTGCATTAGGACTCCAAAGAATTCCTTTATGGTTCCTCTTTTCCAAGTCTATTAGAAGGTTCTTAACTTTGGTGATCTTCTTCGATGCATCAATGGAGGAATGAGTAAGACAATTCATAACAACGAAAATAACAACAACATTGAAAAAAATAGACCCATTACGATGCTCTAGAGGGGCTAAAAGGTCATGTCTATATCCCTCACCAGTTCTATCTCTAATCACCTCAATTTTTTCGTGCAAAATGATCCTAAAGGCTTCATCAAAGATAGGTCAATTTTAGAAGCTCTAAATAATATGTGAGAAGAGATTAAGTGTGTTAAAGAGTCAAAATAAGCCATCTTTTTTAGAAGATTGATTTCGCTAGAGCTGAACATAAATTGGAGTGGGACTCCAGTCTCCAATCCATAAAGGATTTGGGACTTGCCTCTATTTTTATCAAGATAGTTTGCACAATTTTGCAGAATGCTTTGGCCTATATCAATAGCAATAAGAACGTTTGTTATTTTATTAATCTCAAGAGATCCATCATGCTCGGTTGCCTTCTTCCTTGTTATTTTCTATAGTCTCTAGATGGTCTTAGCGACTTCCTAATATAAGCAAATCCAATTGTGACAAATCAGAGGGTTGTTCTGATTTGGTTTGAGCCAAACTGTTTGCTTTTCGCGCATTCCTTTGGCCTTTGAGGACTCCATGAATAAGAGATGAGAGTGGGTGCTTAGCAAACTGAAGCAAAAGCTTCAATACTAGAATGGAAAACTCAATTTGATTGAGAAAGTAATGATGGTCTACATAGTTATGATCTCCTCGATCTCCTCCGTCATATATTTCCTTGCCTCTTGGAGACCCAATGGCAAGGAATTGTTAAAGATGGAAAGAGAGTGCCTAAACTTTCTCTAGACGGAGGACCCTAATAGAGGAGGGTTAATCAAGCGCAGGTACTGGGGCATATGCACTAGACCCAAGGAAAGCAAGGATTTTGAGCATTCATGACGTTTTGGATTTATTTAAAAAACCTATAGCTAAATGGATATTCAATGCATGTACCTATAATATTGAGTCAAGATTGAAGCACATGCTCACAAAGAAACAGAACCTATCTCTTCCACAGGCCACCAAGTGGAACAAACTTAAAATTTTGGTTTTGTTAACCGTTTTATGGAAAGATTGGAACACGATGAGAACCTATTGCCCCAAATAGTGATTAGAAATGGGAAATGGTGATTGGAAATGGGATCTAGGCATCTGATAGAATTATTCCATTGCATTCCATATCCAAGTATTTTTTAAAGAGAATTAGAATATCTAAAGAGGCTAGAAACTCTAGTGCAAGAGCTCTTTCAAACGGAAGCACTTGTGGAACCATGAGAGAAGATAGAGCTCATTGACTCTATTCTCAAAGAAGAGTACGATGACTAATGCCTTCTACGATACAAGAATCAAGCATGGGTTGAGTAGAAAATCCACCTTTCTCCGGTATGACCTCCATGTGAAGGGGTTGAAGGTTGGAAATCAAGCTCCAACGTTAGGATCCTTGAATAAATTGAGGATTAACATAAAGATATTAACGTCAAAAGGTAAGGAAACTCCAATTGAAGAGTTAAGTGAAAACTCCCAGGAATTTCATCAATATTAACATAAACAATTACATTTTGAAGATGAAGGAACTTGGAAATGCATTAGGTTCAATAGGAAACCACATTGACGATCATGATCGTGGAACATATACTCTCAATGGATTAAGAGTGGGTGAGAACATGAAACCATTCACCATCTTTATGTATTTTAGGTACCTCATGGTCACTAAATATAGGTGGACTATCCATCAATGACAATAAAGTACTTTATGGTCACTAAATATAGGTGGAGTATTCATCGATGACAATCAAGAACATATGTTATGTGTAGGGAATTCCAGGGGAAGAGATAGAAGAGCTGGACAAGGTATATATTTATGTTGATGACATACTACTTACAGGAACATATGATAAAGGAATACAAATGATCAAGAAGTAGATGGAGAAAGAGTTCAAAATCAGTGATTTGGGGAACTTATCATTCTTCTTGGGAATGGAGATTTTATATACTCAACATGGAGTATATGTGACCCAAGAAAGGTATCTTAAAAATTTGCTAACCAAATTTAAAATGGAAGATTGCAGGGTTGCACCTACACCATTGGAAGTGAACCATAAATTGTCTAGATTTGGAGGAGAAGAATTCAGAGACATGAAGCTCTATCAAAGTTTGGTTGGTAGCTTGATTTATGCTACATTGACAAGACCTGATTTGTCATATGCAGTTGGTGTGCTTTCACAATTTATGCATTGTCCTAGAAAGGAACATTGGATTGCAGGACAAAGAGTACTTAGGTACATCAAGGGTACACTCAGAGAAGGGTTGTACTATGGATTTACTTCTGATACAAGAGTGAAGATATATAGTGATGCAGATTGGGCAGGTAATGTGGATGATAGAAGATCAACACATGGATATTTGTGCTATGTAGGAGACAAATTGATTTCATGGTGTTCTAAGAAGCAACATACAGTTGCTTTATCATCTACAGAAGCAAAATATAAAGGTATGGTGGAACCTGCAAAGGAGGTAATATGGCTAAAGACACTTATGAAGGTTTTTTATGTGGTTCAAAGTACTCCTATTGTTTGTGGAGACAATATGAGTTCTTTATACTTGGCAGCTAATCCTGTGTTTCATGCTAGAACTAAGCATATTGAAATACAGTATCATTTTCTGAGAGAGAAGGTCATTGATAAGGAGATTGAAGTCATACACACTCCTACAAAAGATCAACTTGCAGATATGATGACAAAAAGTCTAGATGCACCAAAGCTACAGAGATTCAAGGATATGGCAGGAATCAAGAAGATAGAGAAGAACCTCAATTAATGATTGAGGGGGAGCTGTTGGTGCATGTCAATCACCAATTGAAGGATTATGAAGAAATGAAGTCAAGAGATTAAGAAGATAACAAATTCAGAAGTTTGAAGGAAGGACATACTCAGAAATTCAAGGCTATGTACACATATGTACATTAGTTCAGATATAGCTGACTCACACTTATGATTAGTCATAAGTTTGTATATATTTGCCTATAAATAGTTTGAAAGAGTCGGGACATGTAGAAGAGAGACAAAAAGAAGAAAGTTGAGAAGAGTTAGGAGATGTACATTGTACAAATCATCCATCAGATGTATGAAGGAAATAGATAAGTGAAAAATTCAGAAATGGCGCGTCGATCTTCTCTGTCATTCTCCTTCCGTGTTTAATCTTTTGAGGAATCCTTTTGCACGAATCTAAGTCAATAGCTAATCTATCTATGACTAGAATTTGAGAGGCTAATTGCAATCAGGCAGAGAGAATTTAGTTTAGGAACATTCATATGTGAAAATGTTCTGAGAGTCGTCAAAACTGGCGCAGATTTCATGATCAGAGAAATGATCATTGCTCAGTCCACAGTGTAAAGTTTTACACAAGTGAGGGCTCAAAATCTAAGTTGGAAGGTAAGCCATCTATGGCTAAAAGATCTTGATCAAACGGGATTTACTTTGGGAGAACTAGTGTTAAGAAGTTGCAGGTGTCAAAGTCGCCATTGCAGAGAAGCTGTTTCAGACATAGGTAAAGTGTTTCACACATTTCTCAGTGTGTACTCAATCATTTTGAGAAATTTAACTTGGAAAAGTTGTGCAACCTCAAGTCGAAGTATTGTGCAAAGTTTTATAAAAAACTTTACAGGATTGATTAGTCAATGAGTGATTAATCTGAAGCAAACTTTCCAGAAATTTCAGTTTTCAACAGTTAGCCAAAATTCTGATAATTTAGTGATTGTTTTCTAAAATCAAGTGGAGTCTGAAGTTGTTCTTGATACAGAGGAGTTCTAAGTTCAAGTACAACTTGTTCTTTTGGAGATTAACACTCTCCATCAGGTAGGGCTGCAGGAAAGTTTGACAAAACAAAAAACACATAATTAAGTCACGATCAAGGAGGTGGCTCATCCAAAAATGGAGGTGGAAGATACAATCAAGAAGGAGACAACAAATACACCTACTGAGGATGCTACTCGGTTGCACACCTCAGTCTTTTGCTTGTTTGTCACAACAGATGCCATGTGGCGTTATCCGGGGTCTACCAGGCTCTATCGTGCCATGCGTTTCCGTGTCTATCATGTCCTCTCCTCATCCATCGCTGTCTCTCTCCATCTTTCATGCTTTGCCAACCACCGTGTTGATTGGCTTGTGATGACAAGCAATTCTTTGTCGCCTAGAGGAGTGTTGCTTGCTTGGCTTGGTTGCTGTGCTTTTCGATCGTCTAGTTGTCCGTTTTCAACTTTTTGCTGAAGGTTTTCGTGTTTCTCGTTGAGTTGTTTTATCTAGAATTCTATGAAATGACTTGACGAAAAAGAATAATAAAAATGAGAGTGAGAAATGAGAGTGAGAAATAGAAAAACAATACTTACTATGAGTTTTTTTTTCTTTGTAAAGGAAGTTCGGCAAGAGTCTACTCTCCCACACTTTAATTAATAGAAAGGACAATTCTAGAAGTGAACATGCCTAGCACCCATGGGACCTCCTCAATCTCACAAAGCAAGGTTTTTTTAGAACAATTCTAGAAGACATATTGTCATTCTAGCAAAATGGCAAGTACCAATGTGAGGAGATCCATCTCATGATTGTCAATCGGTGGAGACGTGAGGACTAGTATGATGACTATGAGCAAGTGATGGCACAAGTGCATGAGTGAGAAGCACACAAGCATGCACACACACATACACACACACGTGCACACAAGGCAAGAACAAAGAGAGGAACAATGGAGTTCTTTATATTACTCAAAAAGTCTCTTACAATAGCTCAAAACTCTAACAAGCTAACCTCAAAGATGAGATCTCCAGCTCTTTTTATAGTTTTTTATTAGCTTTTGGCCCTATCCAGACCTAGTGTCGGGCCTAGTTAGAGCATCTATGCCTGAAGCATGTTTCCCAAGTCTTTGAGTGCTTGATCATCCACAGTGGATATCTTGGGCTCCAATTCAGTATGAGCCTATTGTAAGTTGGTGTACTCTACCAGAAGTGTTTGATGGTCGGCTTCCAGTGTTTGGATCTTACTTATGGCCTCTATGACTCTGCCTGGAAGGTAGCACTGCACTCTTCCAATAGTTGATACTCTTGTTGTAATTGATATGCACACTGAATTAACATATTGAATGAATCATTTACATTATGAGATGTGAGAGGAGAAGTTTGGAATGCAAAGGAATGGGATTGGGAATGGGAGTTCTGGATGCTCTATCTACCAACGAAGTGGTGATTGGAGAGGTGGGGGGTAAGGGAGTGGGTGTTGGTGGAATCATGGGGGGAGGGGGAGGTGTTGTGGGTGGTGAAATGTCCATGGGGTCAGACAATGCGGTGCATGCGGAAGCTACCGTGTATGTGGGTATGGTAGGTGAAGTGAGTGTGGTGTCTGTGTATAGCGACATGGTTGTTTGAACCTAGCATCTGAGGAGTAGGAGCATGAATGAATTGTTCCATGAAGGATATGTAATGAGGTCGGGTGATTTGGGCGAGTGAGGTTTGGGGGAACATGGATGAGGCGGATCGGAAGTATGGATCCCTAGAAAGGGGAAGGTGTGAACATGGGTAAGCAAGGAAACCTAGACTACCTTCTGTGGGTCACGGGTGTCCTTCTATATTAGGTATGAGTGGGTTTCCAATGATGGGTTTGAAAGGAAAAAATGGTGAAGTGGTAAAAGGGTTGGTAAAGGAAGAGAAAAGGGTGTCCTATGATGTTGGTTCATGAAAGGAAAAGGAGGATGAAGAGACTAGGGTTTGGGTCATGCTTGTTATTAATATAGAGGTTTCAGTAGTGATTGGTAGTGGAGGTGTGGTGAGGGAGGAGATGGGGGTTGCTAGGGTGAAATTGGGGATGTTTGTACAAAGGTTTCTGCTATAAGGTCAATGGTGGGGGTTGGGGTGGTTGTTGGTTCTATGGTTGCCTCTGGTTTGGAGACCGGTATTCATATGTTCTTGCTTGCCCTTGGCCATGCATACACTCTATGTTGGTTGTATCAGACAAATTGTTGAACTGCTATGTAGAAAGCCTCCTGAACTCCCAAGGATTCTGACAATAATTTGAGGGAAGTGATGAAATGTTGGTCCACACCTTCTTTTGCTAACATTTTCTCTATCAGGGCTTGGCCTGATGCGAATGAAAGTTGGTGCCTTTCTTGCACCTCAAAGATCGTGTCATATAATCTTTGTAACTGTGCTCTGTATGTAGGAGCACCTATGAGTTCTAGTACTCCTTGCTGCTCACCTCGATATCTTTCTTCATGTCCTTCCTCACCTTCTTCAGATTCTTCATCTTTTGGATAATCTTCATCCTCTTCTTCATCCACATCAATAGTGGTAAGGGGTACATGTGATGTTGCTCCTTGTAGTTGAACGTCTTCCAATTGTTGTATTTTCTGCTGCTTCAAGATTCACTTCTTTTAAGATCTGCTCAAAGTCTTCATTGGTGAGCTCTTCCAAGGGTGCTCCTCCGAGGAATTCTAGGTCCATGGGAACAGACAAAAATATCAGATTGGGACCTTCACAGCTTTTTCGTGGTAGTCGTAATGTGAATGGCCTGATCCTTTGAGGGGGGGCGACATCTGGGGGCTAGTGTTGATCCACAGGGTTGAGGACAAGGTACTTGTACAATTCCTCTCATCCTCTTGGAAGGGGTTCTAGTTGATGTTCGGCCTTTGAACTATTGCACTCTGCTCCACATTAGGGCCCTTTGAATAGAAATGTTGTAAGCTAAACATCTGTAAATGATTCTTGTAAAAGCACAACATCCATACAACATTGATTTACATGGCCATCTCTTGTGACCCAAGTGTATCTGATCGATGATCTAGTGGGGTAGGTTGATGCTGAGGTTTTCTATCTATGCGAGATACAAACTGAACCACATCTTCTTGGGTGGCATGATAAATCTATCTTGGGTGAGAAAAGCAAAGTGTTGCATGCACATCCGAAGGTGTATGCATTCCTCGCATATCCAAGAACCATCTAAAAGGGTGTGTCTTGGAGTACCATTTTATAGGCAACTCGATATGCCCAAATAGCATGGTGTAGCTATTTGTCCCAATCAGAGCTTTTATTATTCACCAATTTAGTTTACATATTACAAAGGATCTTATTTATGCTCTCGGCCTATTCATTAGCTTGCAGATGATAGGGGGATAACTTCTTATGAACCACCATGAATTCTTGTAACAAGTGTTCAATGCCCTCATTCAAGAAGTGGGTGCTAGGATCACTCACCAATTCTATAAGCAAACCATATCTTGTAACTACATTCTCAAATAGGAACTTTGCTATGGTTTGCGCATCATTCTTTCTTATTGCCTTCACTTCCACCCATTTAATCGGATAATCGGTGGCAACAATGATGTACTCAGCATGTGAACTCTTAGTTGGGGGATTAATAGGACCCACAGAGTCTATTCCCCCACTTAGAGAATGCACGTCCACCCATCATAGGTTTCAAAGGCATCTCATCTTTACGTATTGGGTACTGAGTTCGCTGACAAATATCACACCGCTTCACATAGGTATGTCCATCCATGTGAAGGGTTGGTATTGACACTCAAGGTCAAGCACAAGCATGGAAGCACATCAAGGAAGTGGACACACAAGAAGAAGGAGCATGTAGGGAGCTCCGGGAAGCACATGTCAAATTTTCAGAAGAAATCCCTATAAAAATAGTGATTTTCATAATTAAAACCCTTTGTAAATACCATTTTCTACTTTTTCAACTCCATTTTGTTCAAGCCGAGGAGTCCTCGAGCTTGAGGATATATTAGACGTATCATCCTACCAATTTTCATAATTTTTAGACTTCGTTTGAGCCCCCAAATAAGCCCTAGGATCTAATTTTTAACTAGGCCAGACACTAGGTCTAGGCCGGGCCAAAACTACTCAAAAAAACTATAAAAAGGGATGGAGAGCTCATTTTTGAGGTTAGCTTGTTGTAGATTTGAGCGTTCGTAAGAGAGTTCTTTTGTAATCAAAGACCTTCCATTGTTCCACTCTTTGCTCTTACCTTGTGCACATGTGTGTGTATGTGTGTGCATGCATGTGTGCTTTCACTCATGCACCTCTGCCATCACTTGCTCATGGTCTTCATACCGGTCCTCACGTCTCCACGGATTGATATTTATGAGGTGAAACTCCTCTCGTTGGTACTTTTCATTGTACTAGAGTGACACCAAATTTGGCGCCATTGCCGGGGAAAGAGCCTGGATGACGAGCGTGTGATGGTAAAACATAGAGTACCAACGTTGGAAACTAAAAAATCTACCATTTCTAGTTCAATTTTTAAGTTTTCTCCACCTTCATCTTCATCATCACCACCACCTTCTCCCATCTTTATCTTCTCAATTAGTTTAGGGCTGAATTGCTGAAGAAGAACCTCTTGAAACACTCTCAAAACATGAAAATCTGAGCGACTAGTCCCAGATGTGAAATGACCTGCACAAAGCATTATGAGTGTGGTATCGTAGGTTTTGGAGATAGATTTTTCATCTACAAGCACATAGGAGTAACAAGGAGGACCTAAGGTACACATATGTGTGAAAACTTTTGAATTTGAACTTTAAAAACTCCAAGTATCATGTCTGGTTGAGTGCAGGTATCGCGATACCAAAACTCTCGTGTATCACGATACCACAACTCCCGTGTATCACGATACTTGTCGATTACCATGTATCGTCTCCCCGTGTATCAAAGATACCTCATGAGTATCGTGTATCGTTGGGTCAAGTATCACATATCACCTAAGTGTGTATCGTGATACTTCCCAAGTATCGTGTATCGTGACGGTCGGTATCATGTATCACGGTAGCTCAAGTATCCTGTATCATGAAGTCCAAGTATCACCAACTTCAAGTATCATGTATCGCGACCATTTGGTATCGTGTATCACTGGGATGTGTATCACAATACTTCATAAGTATCGTGTATTGTGACTAATCCAAGTATCGTATCACGGTCCCAAGTATCATGTATAGTGTATCATCTGATCATGTGTCACGATACTTGCCAAGTATCATGTATCGTTGCACACTCAAGTATCGGGTATCGTGGAGAGCCATATCATCGTATCACGATACTACACCAGTATCGTGTATCATCCAAAGACAAGTACCATGTATCATGGAATTCCGAGTATCGTGTATCGTTTACTTTAGATATTGTGTAAAACCGTGATCTGATTAACAACAAAGGAGAGTTAGTGGGACAAAACTTCTAGGAGAACCAATAGTGGAGATATGGTGACTACCCCTAGGGGAAAGTCGGTAATGACTCAAGTATTGCGAGGGGACATGATATCCCAAGATGACTATCTCATGGATGTATACTTGGTACATGGATAAGAACTACTTCTACAAACTGAGTCACTGACACAAGGAGAAGGCATCAACCCAACAACTATATACGAGTTAAGGGATCCAAAAAATCCATCGAGAGTTACATACCTAGACAAAAATCAAAGGAGATATTGGCCTGCAGATAAAGTGGATATGTCTAGATTCAACTACATGGGTCTACCTATATTCCCTCCATGAGATCAGGAAACTACCTCACAAAACCCATTCCAGATCAGCAAAGAATGGAAGATGCGATGTCAGGACAAACGGGCCAAGGTAGTATATCCAACACACCACAGGTGCAATTCACCATTCTAGGAATTAATGCAAACAACCAAACTAGCCAAGCAATGGGAAATATGAATAGAACCACCTTTAGGGAAGAACCACCTCAAGGTGTAGGACCTGGAATACACCCAATAAAACCCGCTATTCCCATCACAATTCGATCCCCAGAGCTAGGCAGAAGAGTGAGACCAATCCAATTGGCCAAATGTATGCGAAATCATTATGATGGCACAAGAGAGCCCTATGACCACATTGCAGAATACAAGCAGGTGTTACAAGTGGAGCAAGTGGATGATTTTTTCATGCAATATGAATCCTTTGGGCTAACCCTCACGGGAATAGCTTTAACTTGGTTTCAATCCTTGGATCCAAATTGCTTTGGCCATATCGAACAATTCTTCCAATAATTTATTGGGGAATATACTAAGCGAGGGATTAAGCACACTTCATCATCCTTAATACATAGTTTCAAACAAGCTCCTAATGAGAGAGTAAAAAATGCAGCACGAAGATTTAATCAATACATAGACTGATGCCATGTGACAGAGAGACCTTCTTAGTAGAAAATGATATCCCTATTTTTAGAAGGTCTAAACAACGGATCATTGATAATCTTAGTATACGTGAAACAGTTGCAAACTCTGAGTGAGTGCCTTCAAGAGTGCATAGATTTGGAAGACAACTTAGCCGAGGATCTCAAAACCACACAAGATCCTATCAAATCAGAGGATACAAGAAGTAATGAGACTTCTAGTTTGAGTAATGTGGAGGAAGTGGTAGAGTTAGTGGCCAAAAAAAAAGGAGTACAAGGACAAAGGAACTACCAGAACTCCTCCTTGAGAGTGCCAATGTTAGGAAGTTGCACACTTTGCGGTGGAGATAACCCATCTCATGTCTGCACCAGAGAAGGATTGGGGTTATCACAACCTTACCATTATGATAGACAACCAACTCAGGAGCCTAACATGTACTCTTATAGTGAGCAAAAGTACACCAACCACAACACCAAAAATCATCCAATGAATAGACAGCCACGACCGTTTGTACCACCCCAATGTAGACCATACAGGTACCCTCCTAGAGAACAAGGCAAATAAGTTCCTAGGTATAACTCATGTCGAGGACCACGAGGAGAAATTAGACTGTATGAACATGGAGGATATGGTCAACCTCAAGCGGTACTAGGACAACAACCACCCCACCCGCAGAATGTAGTTCTAGTAAGGTACACCCAACTAGAAGAGAACCTAGAAAAAACCCTAGTACTAGTGACGCCTTTGATGAGTTCCGAAACATCAAATCAAGGTTTTGATCAGAACCAAGGAGAGTCTCACTATTATGAGGCAAGCTTGATGGAATATGACTAGAGCTACATGAAGCAATACTATGATTATGAGGGACATGCAAACCCTTATGGACTAGAACATGTGAATCTCATGTATACGAGTCCTCACCCTAGGCCCCAAGTGAAACAAATGGGACCACAAGTCCCTAGAGGACCATGTTTTAGGTATCTCGACAACCATGTCATTCGCGAATGTCCTCACCCACCAGCTCTGGGACAAGGGTAGAACATCACAATCTAAGGCTTTTTTCATGAGTGTGGCAAGGAACAACTCCCAAGAGATTATCCCAGGAATCCCTCTAGTGCACCCAAGGTTACACCCGTTAATGTAGTAGGCTTAGTAGGGGATTCAAGTTCCGGTAGCAATAATGTGGCTCCTATATAGGCAGTTACTAGGGCACAAGCCTTACAACAAGCTAAACTAGCTGAGCAATCAGAGCCAAGTGAATCACGAGAGCTTAGTAAGAGAAAACAAAACATGGAAGGATACTAGGGAGAAGGCCAATCGTAAGTGGACCAAAAAGTTATCTGAACTAGAAGAAAGCCTAAAAGATGAAAAAACAAAAATAGAAGATATTGCCTCTCAAAATCCCTCTCATGCCAAAACTCCATCCACACCACCTCATCCCATCCCACCAACCATTGTAAATAGACCACAACCAGGTTCTGTTCTTGCAGATGCAACCCCAGAAGACTTGGACATGATGTTCAAGGCATATCAGGCTCACCTTCAAGAAGGGCCAACACCTGCAAACCTAGACAAGAGCAACCCTAGAGTAGATTTAGAGATTGAATGAACAGAATTGTGCATAAAAATGGTGGAACTAGCTCAAGCTATGTTCGAGGCCAATCAATTATTCAATCAAACAAATTCTATTACACCAGGTTTGCACTTCTAGGGTTTACTAGATAGATTAAGCAATTGGTAAATAAACTGCAAGTTTCTTTACCTCCACATGCTCAACCAATTATCGAAAGAGAAAAATCACCACCAGAGGAAGTCTGTGTTCCCGACTTCATAGATTATGGAGAACCCATTTCAATTCAACAACACTCTCAAAAGTTCTTATGGGAAATTCAAGAAGAGAAATGGGCCAAGGAGAAGGATAATCCCCCTCCTATTCTTGAGATTGATGACTTTCATGATCAATTTCCACAAGAAATTCCATCTATTTATGGAGACCAAGTAGAGCAACAAGAAGAAGAAAGGATAGAATTTGAATGCAATTCTTTACAAGAGTTGCCATAGTTCACAGGTCCATGGGAATCTAAATCTCTCCAACTCAGAGTTCCCACAATCTTGATTAGAAACGAAGACTCGGTGGTTTCAAGAAACACTGAAGTCCTCAAGAACACTAAGGCTCATTGTCATCTCACTTTAGAAGAGCTACTCAAAGTAAAACCTGAGTTATGGAATCATGTGGCAAATCAAGTTCTAGAACCTGATTCCAAGATCTCAAAAGCAGGCTCTAAGCAAAGAGTTCTAGAGATACCTCTAGAGAAAATAGGGGACATGAGAAAAGGTGAAAAGAATGTGACCCTAGTGACTTCGTAGAAGAAGAAGAGAATGAGGATGATCAAGAGTCCATCGTGATCGATAATTGCTTTAACTCAGAAAAACACTATCTAGAAGATGTAGGAGTATTTACTCAAAAAGAAGAAGAACCTCTCAAAGGCATGAAAACGGTAAATTCAAAGGATAGGAGTGAAGGTAGTCAAAAGAAAAAGAAAAGAAAAGTAGTGAAACAAGAAGAGGAGGAACCATTGTTCGAAATACAAGAGAATTTCAAGAAATACAAAGTTGAGGACCGAAAAATTTTGGTACGAATGCCAAGAGAGAGGCCACCACAAGAGAAGCATATGATAACAAAGAAAAGACCAAAAAAATCGTAGTCACCATTGAACAGAATGAAGAGAGATGTACGTACATAGGAGATGACCTAAGTAAAGAAGAGGAAGCAGAGTTGGTAGCTTTATTAAGGGAATATAGGGACGTGTTTGTGTGGCACTATAGAGACTTGAAGAGAGTAGATCCGAAAATTTGTTCTCATACCATCCCCATGATAGTAGATGTCAGACCCACCAAACAGAAACCCTACACATATAATGACACTTATGCAGCTAAAATAAAAGAAGAAATTGATAGGTTGATTGAAGCTGGATTTATCTATGAGATTGAGCATACTGAATGGGTGTCCCCCATTGTAGTGGTGCCCAAAAAGAATGGAAAGTTGTGAGTGTGTATTAACCTTCAAAAAGTTAATGCCACTATGATGAGAGATAGTTATCCACTTCCAATCACTGAACATTTATTGGAGCGTGTGGTCGAGAATTGACACTCAAGCTTGAGAACCATTTCCGGAAATCAAATCAATTTAAATGAAAAGATGACAAATTGACTAAAACCATGGTGATCTCTATCCTTTCATCCCTCATTTAAAATATGATGAGATATAACATCTTATGTAGTTATATGTGTATGTGTACATGTTCATATTTCTCATAATAAGGACTCCATTTGGAGGTAAAAATTAAACGTTTTCTTCGTTAAGAGTCAAAATACGAAGATTATGTCTGACATCATAGAGACCACCAGTTTCGTTATTCAAAATATAACCAAATTTATCTGTGAGCAAGAGTGTTCTTTATGCATGAGTGTCTTTGCATGCATATGTAAGTGTACATATATGTTTGTATATAATAAATATGCAAGTACCTGTGTGCACATAAGCATACTCATTAGTTGTACATACACCTTTTTACTATATCATATAAAAATAATTACGAATATGGAAGGAGCTACGTGGAACTTGTGAGGTAAGCGGCAGAGCTCTTCAGGGATTCACGTAAGAAAGTTTGCAGGATTCGAAGAGGACTGGAGGAGAAAAAAAAGGCCTGTTTTGGTTGCTACACAGGGCGTATGTAGTCGACAATATAGTCTGATCTCGGGAATAAGAGAACTACTCTGACATAGGGAGATGTCGAGAGAACTACTATGACGAAAGAACAGGTGGGCATCCATAGGGGTTTGCTGGCAGTTGTTGCTCATTTGTGGAGGAAAAAGGTGATTGTATGTGTATACCTGGGGCGGCAGAGTTGAAAGGGTGACAATGAAAGGAGATGTGCGCAAGCAGGTACTTTGAAGGAAAAGCAAGGTTCTTGGGAGCAGCACGAGGATCTGATCATGAAAACAGGTTCTTTTGCATGGCAAAAAATTTGGGAGATGATGTATGCGCATATATCAAGCCGAATATGAACTATAAAAGAAGCGCCATCAATTAGGATCTTTCTAGTCGGCTCATATCCATTGGATATCGAATGAAGCTAGAGTTTCACACAAGAATCTGATCGATTCCTGAAGTTGTCTCACAACATGAAGGCACTGAAGGCCTGATTTCAAGCGGTTTAAATGAAAGCATGAAGTGTTACAATAGAAGGCTTCATACGCAACAGAGGTATAACAATTACCGTTGAAAAAGGGAAAACATATCGTACAGGTGCACAAACAAGTTCTGCGTTCGATGGAGTTTTTTTTCTGGATAAACAAAGAAAAGCTAAATGCAGCACACCAGTATGAGCTTATATTGCTATGGAGCATCGATGATGGTTAGGCTATAAAGGTCAGAGTTGTTACAATACAATCAGATGTGAAATACTGGTTTGAATGTTTCTTTTTTATATATATCATGTTAGAAGCACGCATGACATGCTCCTTAAACTGATCAAACTTTGTGGTTTTTTTTTTTCTCTCCCATTTGACTTAAGTAGTTAATGATTAAACTGTTTTGCGCTTACGAGTTTTAAGAGTGTGGGAAATGCTTAAGCACGTGAAAAGGTATGCTGCATAAACTTCATGTTGATGTGACTGCCACGATGAAACTCCCTCATCAGCATGAGTTCCCTCATCATAGTGCATAGTACATAAACCATTTCTACATTATCCCACTTTTCATTGATGAATTTGTTTGAGAAATCTCACTACAACTCTCAATTATATCTGCAAAGAGTAGATCCCTGCATCACAGCAGAAGACTACATGAGTAGATCCCTGCATCACAGCAGAAGACTACATGAGTACAGAAGACTACATGAGTAGATCCCTGCATCACAGCAGAATACTACATGAGTACAGAAGACTACATGAGTAGATCCCTGCATCACAGCAGAAGACTGCATCAATTATCTGCAAAGAGTAGATCCCTGCAAAGAGTAGATCCCTACATGAGTACAAAACAGGGAAGGCGAAAGAAAAGTTCTTTTAATAGTACAAGTACCTTCTACGCTACTATTTCTTGAGATTTTATTGCAACAAGAATTGTGATGTGTGTGTTTTCTGAAATAATAAAGTTTCTCTTTCTCTGTTTGCAAAGGGCTCAATGTTTTGAATCGTAAAGAAAATTCTCAATGTTAAATGCCGGTGAATTTTATCTTGTGAATGGACTGTCTGAACTATTTTGTATATATATAACACCTCTATGTCACATCTCATATTAAGAGATTTTGAATTGTGAATTACCTTGATCATACTTATAGAAGGGAATGATCATGTGAATCGGTAATACATGTTTTGGTGTCGACTCAATGGATATGATAGTATTCTTATTTCCTTACCCGTTGAGTACAGCCTAAATAATTGAATGGGTTGACAGGGTAAATCACCTACTGAACAATGTGTTTGCACTGCACTTTTTGGCTTCTTTGTTGCATATTATGTTAAGAGAGTTGTGTGCAGTTTTATTCATCCTTGTGAAAAATCATTCTTGTACAAGGAGCCCAGACGCCATACTTATTAACCACACTAAGTCAAAGTCTGATCGTAACAACATAAGCTATTGCAAAAGAAAATTCTTTTTGTTTCTCAAGGACAAAATATGACGAAGAAAGGAAATACATTACCTATCAACATCAACGTGAAAAAGAAAAGAGGATTTAGAGAAAAATTTTGTATATCTTAAGCACGTCAAGATGTGACTGAAATGCACATACGTGGTTAACTATGAAGAGAACTATTTTAATACATGAAACATATAGAGATTTCCAAAGAACACTCATCTCAAAGTGTTGCAAAGCTGGATTACCTTATTAAGAACTAAATTTTATGATCCTTGAATTCGCACAAAAAGAATTCCCAAGAGCATGTGCGTGGTGATGGGCATATCCAAATTATGCCCTTCATTTACCTTCTCCCTCCTTTCATGAAACTCGATGACAGCGTGTTGCAGGCAAGGAATTTTATGGCTTTCTTGATGGATTCTCAGGTTACAGTCAAGTAGTCATTTCCCTTGAAGATCAACATAAAATGACATTTGCCATAGAGTGGGGAATATTTTCATTTTGTGTAATGCCATTTGGGCTCACCAATGCATGTGCAACATTCCAAAGGCTCATGTGTCATGTATTCAAGGAGTTCTTGTGAAAGAGCTTAGAAGTATATGTAGAAAATCTATGTGCTCATTCCCAAGGAAGAAGATACAACACCGCTGAGCTCAGATAGATGTTCAACAAGTGCAGAGAATATGCAGTGTGTCTAAATCTAGAAAAGTGTGTGTTCATGGTATGCCAAGGTAAAATCTTAGGTCATATTGTTTCTAAGAACGGAATATCAACATATGAGGACAAAGTAAGAGCCATAGTGGAATTGCCAAGACCAAGGAATTTCCAAGACCAAGGAAAGTAAGAGCCATAGTGGAATTACCGTAGATTTATCCACATGTATGCAATCATAGCTAAACCTCTTTATGCCTTGTTGACACATTTTGAGTGAAACGATGAGTGCAAGAAATCCTTTAATGAGCTGAAGAGACGCTTGTACATAGCACCAATACTAACCACTCCTGATTGGAATAAACCATTCCATGTCCATGTAGATCCGTCCAATCATTCAATAGGATGTGTGCTAGCACAACCCATAGGTGAAGGAAATCTAGATTTGCCTATTGCATATGCTAGAAGACAACTCAACATGGTTGAACGAAACTACACAACAATGGAAAGAGAAGGCTTAGGCATGGTATATGCTGTGAAGAAGTTTAGACACTATCTATTGGCCAACAAGTTCAAGTTTTTCAATGATCATCAAGATTTACTATATTTGGTCAATAAACCTTGCAATATAGGACTCTTAGTAAGATGGTTCCTCTTACTAATGGAATATGACTTCAAAGTTTTTGTTACGAAAGGTAGGACCCACCTTAGGGCAGATCACATTTCTCACATCACTTCAGGAGAGTCACTGCAAGGAGTGTCTGATGCTTATCTGTTCAATTTAGAAGTCATTCCTAAATGGGCAAATATGTTGGTACCAGTCCTAACCTTCAGATCTGCAAATAAGAATGAGAAAATGAACAAAGATGAAATTGTAAGATCACAAAAATATCAAATATTGGCAGGAAGCATGTCCAATTTAGAAGTCGTTCCTCTGTTCAATTTAGAAGTCATTCCTAAATGGGCAAATAATTTGGTACCAGTCCTAACCTTCAGACCTGCAAATAAGAATGTGAAAATGAAAAAAGATGAAATTGTAAGATCACAAAATATCAAATATTGGTAGGAAGCATGTACAAACAAGATATAGAGGGTGTATTAGCTTGTTGTGTAGAGGATGATGAACATGGAAATTGGTTGCAACAAGCTCATGAAGGATTGCTAGGAAATCACTATTATAAACAAAGTACGTTACAAAATCTAAAACATTTAGGAGTGTATTGGCCTAGCATGGACAAAGAAATACATGAATGGATCCAGAATTCTCGAGTGTGTTAGGAGAGACCCCCAGTGGAGCATGCTACCCTTTATCATGTGTCATTAATTCCAGATTGGAGCACTCCATTGGTAGAATTTATGAGATCGGAAACACTACCCAGCGAGGCTAGTCTAGCAAGAAGACGAAGCATGGAGCAAGAGGCTCAAGAATATGCCTTAGTAGGAGACAATCTATATCTAAGAGGCAAAGATGGTTACTTAAGACTATGCGTTCACGAATCAGACTATTTGAAAGTCTTAGAAATAGCACATGGCTGTGTTGCAGGTGGACACTTTGGGCATGACAGAGTAATTAAGAACATTCTATTCTCAGGTTTTTGGTTGCCCACTCTTCATAGGGATGCACATACTTATGTGAAGAAATGGGACACATGCCAACGTGCACAATATCCAATAAGAAAAGATGAGATGCCTTTGAGGCCCATGATGGGAGGACGTGCATTCTCCAAGTGGGGTATAGACTTTGTAGGTCCTATTAACCCCCCAGCTAGAAACTCCCATGCAGAGTAAATTATTGTCTCCATAGATTACCTTACAAAGTGGGTAGAAGTCAAAGACACAACAAAGAATGATGCTCAAACGATGGCTAAGTTCTTATTTGAGAACGTGTTCACGAGATATGGGTTACCAATAGAATTAGTAAGTGATAAAGGAACGCACTTCTTGAATGAAGTCATTGAAAACCTTCTCCAAGAATTCTTGGTGATACATAAGAATCATGCCCCCTTATCATCCACAAGCTAACGGACAAGCGGAGAGCACAAATGATCCTATGCAATGTATTGAAAAAATGTGTAAATAATAAACGCTCTGATTAGGACAAACAAGATCAAAATGGTACTCAATGCCACCCCATTTTAGATGGTCTTCGGATAGAATGTTGTGCTACCATTGGAATTCCTAATCCCAACTTTAAAAGTAGCACAAGAACATGAGTGGAATGGACATGAGTTGTCCTCTAGGATCTTTGATCTAGAATGCTTAGGTGAGACAAGGCTACGAGCGGCTGCAAGCATCTATGCTGCAAAGAAAAGGCAAAAGGCATACTTCGATGCACACATTAAGGATAAAGGATTGAAAGAGGGAGACCTAGTGTTGGTTTATACACTAAAGCAACATGCACGTAAATTGGAAAAAAGAGGATATGGATGCATGATCATTAATAGAATTTCCACTAGCGGTGCAGTTCAATTGGCCACACTAGAAGGTGATATCCAACCAAACTATATTAGTGGATGTCGAGTCAAGTTGTATCAAGAACATCTAACAGAGGATATTTTGATGAGACTCAACACTACTAAGAAACAAAAAGAAGAAGAGTTAAGGGTTAGAGAAGAGGCACCTAGGCCTAAGTGTCAATCTTGAGGCCCCAAGATACCACATGGCCATGTGTCAAACATCAAGTGCAACTGCTTCTCGGATAATTGACCAACGTCCCTTTGTGACCATAGCAGTAGGGCAAGGGAAGGATGTAAGGACTGCGAGAGTATTGATTGACTCAAGTGTAGCAACTAGTGCGGTTAGACTTTCATACTATGAAGATCTACAATTGAACATCAATTCCATTCAAGCCTACCTCATAGGATTGAAAGGCGTGGAAACCCCCTGTTTGGATGAGGTAGAGCTTCCCATCTATCTTCAAGTTGTTCCAATAAGAGTCAAAATGCTAGTGTGTAAAGATGAGGACCTTACAGAACCACTTGTCTTGGGTCAAGACTAGATCTATGACCATGTAGTTAAAGCAAAAACTTCAAGCTTGGGTACATGAACAATGTATTACATTAGAATTAGAAAATTGCATGCTCACAAATCTAGAGGTCACACATTCTCTTAGTTCTTTCGCGACTAATCTTTGCAAAGAAAATATTGTGTGTGTGAATAACCCTACAAAGCGAAAGGACTCAATCATGGAAGAACACTCTCATAGGAGGATGATCCCTCTTCTTTTTCAAAGACTGCTGCAATCACAATAGTTCAACCAAAGAGGCAAGTGAAACAGTACAAGAGAACTGCTACATCAAATAGACAAACAAAGTTCACACAAAAAGAAGCTCAGAGCATGAAGCAGATTTGGGTACAAAAAGGAGAGCAACCACCAGCTTTTCCACAACATTCGCATCGAGGAAAGCCAACCATGCTAAAAGAAGCACCAAGAAACGAGGAGAAGCTCAATCCCAAGGTCTCCGACAAATTTGGGTACCGAAGCAATCGATGAAGGCCGACCTTAATAACGTACAAATTTGGGTGCCTAAGAAATTAGTTGTAGCTCAACAAGGACAATTACACATGTGGGTGCCCAAGGCACTCCTACATGCCCAAACACCACTAATCTCCCTCACAAGAAAAGTCTCAATAAAGAAGCCAAGGGGAAGCAAGGGTCAAAACTAGGCACAAAGAGCGAAAGAAGATAAACTCACCGCTTCAACAATAATAAGAGAAAAACCATCAAGAATATGGGTTTGGAAGCCCAAAGCACTAGTGGCATCCACAGAACCAAAGTGCCAACTGTGAGTGCTACAAAATTTAAGCAACCACTCAAGGATGAAGAAGTCAAAAGTAATCTCTACACAGCGAGACGCAGTTCTAAGATGGATCCCTATCAGGAGGAAAGATCAATTGTCATTTGGGGATCCAACGGATGTCTCCAACAAAGGCTACATCAACATCTGCCAAGAACATTGAAAGCCTCAATGTGCAACCACCATGTGCCGTTGGCATGACCTTGTCTTTTGCACCATTCAGCTCATGCACTTCCAAGGTATGCATCAATATAGGGCCACATTACACAGTCGTGCATAGACACAATCGAGAATCCCAAGCACATGCAACACATTGGACATATGTAAAATATTTTTGATACCAACATAGTTTCTCTTTATCTTGTGACATTGTTCCAAAACACAAAAAAAAAACAAACGAAAAGAGAAAGAACAGGACTGCATGCTTGAAGAATCTCCGACGTGAACCATCAACAACATCCATCAGCAATGGAAGATAAGCCGATGGTCAATCACCATGCTGGAGCACAACATGAAGAGGTGAATATCGATGGACCTTTGACCATGGTAAGAATGGCCTACTTCGACACATTCTAACCATGATAAAGTAGGAAACCTCTTTGTCAGCATTCCCTCGAGCACTTTGCTCAAAAACCAATTTCTTGCACCATACTTCTTCCAATGCATTTTCCAAGTACGCATGCATAGGGCCACATTCCAAAGCCGTGCACAAGGCACATATTCTTTTCAACCCATGCACTAATGCACTTACCCATTAGTCAAGAGGAGTCAAAAGTACTTAGAATTGAATCCTACTATTAAACTCATGTTCAAAGATCCAAGGACATCATGGGTACAACATCAGTACCTATGAAGCAATTCACAGTCAAAAACTGCTCACGATCAATCTTGACAACCTCTTTTGAGCGACTAGAAATCTTTGAAAGCATAGAAATACACCATCCACCTCAAGTCCAAAGAAGAAGTATATACAACGAGATCAAACCTCGCACAAGCTAGTAGTGGAAAACTAAAGAACGGGACAACCAGGCCAAGCTACATTTGGAAGATGGACCGCTCCTGTTGATACATGAAGGATGTCACGAGGAAGGAGATATGGAAGAGAGCTCACACACACACTCACTCTCAAGGAGAAGCACATGCACAGATTGACGCAAGGAAGAATGATCTTCTTCTTCTTCTTCTATTACATAAAAATTAATGTACAAGAATGACCTAAAAACAAGAATACAACAAGTGCAATATATAAAGATTAGTACACAAGGAAAAACCTAATGTCCACGAATGAGTGAGCTGGCATGGAACAAATGTGCCATCACTCTCGGTAGATAAATCTAATAAAGCTCAATGAAGCATCCCTAACATATACTGGCGTGACCACTATACATGTCAGAGAAACAAAAAACTAGTACGTGTCATCTTGGATCATCACATGTGGAGCTTGATATCTCAACACACCCCCCAAGCTCAACACTATATACTGTAATCCAAGCATCTCCCAAAACGTCTTCAACTTCTCAGCTCCAAGTGCTTTGGTGAAAATATTAGCAACCTGCTCATCTGTTCTCACATAAACAAGATCAATATCACCTGCTAAGAACTTCTCTCTGATGAAGTGATAATGTACCTCGATATGCTTTGCTCTACCATGGAAAATAGGATTCCATGCTAACTGTATGCTGCTAAGATTATCGCAATAAATAGTGATAGGCTTTCCCACTTCCACACCTAAATCTGTAGGTAGCATTTCTAGCCATGATGCCTCAAATGCTCCCATTGGAGCACCTCTATACTCAGCCTCTGTACTCAACAAAGCAACGGTGGGTTGCTTCTTGCTGCTCCATGTGACAGCTGCACTCCCAAGTGAGAATAGAAAACCACTAATAGATCTTCTATCTGGAATGTTACCAGCCCAATCTGCATCGGTGTATCCATAAACCTGCAAATCTACACCAGCCTCATAAAACAATGCATAATCCAAAGTAGCACTCACATAACATAGAGTGCGCCTCAAAGCATCCAAATGTGGCTTCCTAGGAACCTACATAAACTAGCTTTCGAGTCCAACAGTATAACTTAGATCATGCCTTGTAATTGTGAGATATATAAGAGTTCCCACAATTTTCCTGTACATAGTTCGAATGCTTCACCTGATGTAGTATCCAACTTCAAATTCTGATCCAATGGCATGCAACATATTCAAGGCATATTTCCTTTGCGACATCCATATACCTGTTTCTCTATGTATAAACTCAATGCCCAAGAAATAGCACAGCACACCAAGATCTTTCTTGTCAAATTCCTGCATAAGAAGTTGCTTTACCTCTTTGATGCTTCCTTCATTATCACCACCTACAATCACATCATCAACATAAATAGCCATAGTAGTGGTGCCATCATCAGCCTTCCTTGCGTATAGTGAGTGATCTCCATCACACATAGAAAACCCAATGCTGGTTAAGTAATCAGCAATCCTTGCATGCCATGCACAAGGGGCTTGCTTCAGCCCATAGAAAGCCTTTTGCAACCTGCAAACATATTTTGGATGCTTTGAATCTTCATATCCTTGTGGCTGGTCCATATACACTTCTTCCTGTAACTCACCATGTAGGAAAGGATTCTTCACATCCATCTGATGCAAAGTCCATGCTTTTGATGTAGCTAATGCAACAAGTGTTCAAACAGTAGACATTTTAGCTACAGGGCTGAATATTTCCTCATAATCAATGCCATATGTTTGTGCATATCCTTTAGCTACCAATCGTGCTTTATACCTGCTTATGCTACCACCAGCATTATGCTTTACCTTGTAAACCCATTTGCAACCTATGGGTTTCTTTCCTTGTGGCAAGGGAACCAACTTGCATGTATCATTTCCATAAAGTGCAACCATCTCCTCATCCTTAGCTTTTTCCTAATCTACAATTCCAATTGCATCTTCAAAGCAAGAAGGTTCAACATCTTGTATTACCTTTGTCATGTAGGCACAATGACGAGCCATATAACTATCATACATCAATTGTTGCACTGAATTCCGCATCCTCCCAGATCTTCTTGGCACTAGGTCACTTCTCTTTATATCATCTGCATGTTCCCTTCTTACTCCTGGAGTCTTCATAGAGGGCAGTCCAAGTTCCTCATCAATACTCTTTTTTGAACACTTGAATCTCCATCAACGTCTTCAAAACATGCACATGTTTTATGACCTGCAGAAAGCTTTTCTTTACCTTTATTGGATGTATTTGATGAATCCGTTGGACTGAAATTTCCAAGCAATCTTCCACTCCATGAGTTTGAGTTGGAACTACTGCTTGGTGATGCATCTGGTCCACTCAAAACTTGAGATTCTGCACTTGATTTTTCAACATTTTCTTTGTGATTTGGTTCAAGATTCAGTCCTTTGGCATTTGCATAGAAGCTTGACATTTCATCAAATACCACATCTCTACTCACCTTTACCTATCATGTGAGTGGGTTATAACATTTATATCCTTTTTGCTCAAGGGAGTATCCAATGAAGACACACTTTTTTGTTTTAAGATCAAGCTTCATCCTCAATTCATCTGGGACATGTACATATGCAATACACCCAAAATCTTTCAGATGTGATAAGTTTGGCTTTTTACTTGTAAACTTCTCTTTAGGTGTAACTTGATGTATAGCGGCAGTCAGAGTTCTATTCATGATGTATACAGTGCACAATTTTTGCCCAATAGCAATGAGGCATATTCTTCTTAGCCATCAAGGCTCTTGCTATTTCTGCAATATGTCTATTTTTATGTTCAGCAACGCCATTCTGTTATGGTGTGTACCTACATGAAAACTGATGGTGAATTTCATGATTTTTTAGAAAACTACTGAATTCATTTGACATGTATTCACCTCCTCCATCAGATCTTAATGTCTGAATGTACTTCCCTATCTGCTTTTCCACCATAGCTTTAAAATTCTAGAAGTGAGTGAACACCTCGCTCTTCTCTTTCATGAAATATACCCATACTTTGCGTGTATGGTCATCAATGAAAGTTACATAAAACTTGCAACTACCCAAAGATGTGGTCTTTGTTGGACCCCAAACATCTGTATATACTACTTCTAGTACATTCTCACTAATATGCTTGTCGTGTGGAAATGATGTTCTTGACTATTTACCAAATTGACATGCTGCATATATCTTTTGCATTTCTGCAACTTCGAAATTCGGTAGTCCATGGACAATCTCCTTTGATTGCATCAATTTCAGCCTTTGCAAGTTTGCATTTCCAATCCATTTGTACCACATCTCTATATCGGCAATAACTCCTGCACCTTTTGCAAACATGGCTGCATTCATTTCAGGAATCTTCACATTTAAGGTGAACATCCTACCCACTTTGTTTCCTTTGGCAACCAATCGTCCATCTTGCTTGTACTCTTCTACATATAATCCATCAGCATTGAACCTGACTTGTAATCCCTGGTCAACCATTTGTCCAACAGAAACCAGATTCTTTGTTATAGTTGGAACATGCAGCACATCAGCAAGATGTTTTACCTTTTCATCCTACATCGATAGTGCTATGTCTCCTGTATGCTCAATAGGATGTGATGTGTCATCACCTCTTTCAACATATCCAGGAGCTGGCAATTTTTGCAAAGTACTAAACCATTTGGCATGACTAGTCATGTGATCTGAAGCACCTGAATCAACATACCAGACATTAGCATTTGATTTTCAAACACCAACAAACATCGTTTTCATCATGTGATGTTGAACCATGAACAACTTCTCAGAATCATCTGCACTTGTGGATGCATAGTTATTCTCCTGCCTTTTGTTATTTTGATTCTTCAACCTGTAATCATGTTCAAAGTGTCTAGTTTTACCACAATCCCAACATCCTTTACTGTCATTACCTGAATCATTTCTTTAGAAGTTTTTGCGGCCTCTTTGGCTCCCCCTGCCTCGAAACTGTCCTCTTCCTCTTGCATGATTTTGTTGTTGGCTTTAGTCTTCATTACTATTTCCTCTTCCACTTCCAAAACCTCTACCTCTGCCTCTTCCTCTACTAGAGTAGAATTCTTGCTCAAAACTAGCTTTTCCTTGGGAGTTTGAATCCTCACCAAGATTCTTTCTTCAATAATCAGGATAGATATTAGATCAACAAAATTCAAAATATTTTCCCTAGTCTGTATAGAAGTTCTGAATTGCATATATGCAGCTCCTAAACCACGAAGACACACTTCCATCTTATCATCATCTACATTCACACCAATAGATGCAAGTGACGCACATATGCTTTTGATTTTCAAGGTGTAGTCACTTACCGACATGCTCTTCTTCTCCAATGTATGTAGCTCATTCTTAAGTTGCAATTTCCGTGCCTTTGTATTGGTCTCATACAATGTGACCAAACTCTTCCAAGCCTCTTTTGGAGTCTTGGCATCTTCTATGTGTCCAGTCATGTTATCCTGTATGCTAACAGATAGCCAGTACATTACCTTTCCTGCTCCTTGATTCCATTTCTCATATGCTCTTACCTGATGTGCAGTCTGATTCCTTTCTGGTAACTGCAGAGCATTTTCATTCTCTCCTTCGATGTACTTCAAATAGCCTTTTCCCATCAAGAAATTCATCATTCTCAATCTCCAAGCATGGAAGTTGTTCTTGTCCAGCTTATCGCTCATAAGCTGACTCATTCCATCTGTGTTTGCCATTTCTGTAGCAATTTACAACACTCCAAAACACTACAAGCAACACTTGTGCTTGAACACTTGCACTATGATATGACAGTTCGATCTCAGAAAAACACAGTTTCGGTGTATCAACAATACACAGAATCGGTTGAAATTTTGGAGCTAGAATATATGAGTGTTGCCGAACACAACACAAGTTATAGTTTCTGGAACTAACTTGGTTTCTCTACGGGCCCCACCTTGCGGGCTCGAAACGGAGGTCGAGATGGCTCCGGAACTTCGATGTGACAAAAACAAGTGACCCTAAAGGGATAACTCTTGGAAATTTGAGGTCTTCTACCTTCACCCCGATTTTCGTAGCAAACAAAGGTGATTTGTGAATCGCGTTTTCTCCACGCCTCGCTGCGTACTCTTCACGGTCGCCTTCTCCACGAGCTCTCTACAACCACGCTAGCTCTGATACCATGTCAGGAGGAAGGAGATAAGGAAGAGAGCTCACACACACACACTCTCACCCTCAAGGAGAAGCACACACACAGATTGAGGCAAGGAAGAATGATCTTCTTCTTCTTCTATTACATAAAAAGGAATGTACAAGAATGACCTAAAAACAAGAATACAACAAGTGCAATATATAAAGATTAATACATAAGGAAAGACCTAATGTCCACGAATGAGTGTGCTGGAAAGGAACACATGTGCATCACTCTCGGTAGATAAATCTAATAAAGCTCAATGAAGTATCCGTGACATATACCGGTGTGACCACTATACATCTCAAAGAAACGAAAAACCGGTACGTGTCATCCTGGATCATCACCACTATACATGTTAGAGAAACAAAAAACTGGTACATGTCATCCTTTTTTGAGCTTGATATCTCAACAAAGGACACTATCTCTCAAAGTACTACATGGAACAACCACTCCAACAAGGGTCTGTCAGGGATGACAGACTCGAGAGGGGGGGAGAATCGACACTCAAGGTCAAGTAAAGGCATGGAAGCACATCAAGGAAGTGGAAACATAAGAATAAGGAGCATGTAGGGAGCTCTAGCAAGCACAAATGTTTAGAAGAAATCCCTATAAAAAATAGTGATTTTCATCACCAAAAACCATTCTAAATGCCATTTTCTATGTTATCAACTCCATTTTTTCAAGCCGAGGAGTCCTCGAGCTTGAGGATATATTAGAAGTATCATCCTACCAATTTTCATAATTTTTAGACTCCCTTGGAGCCGTCAAATAAGCCCTAGAACCTAATTTTTAACTAGGTCGGACAATAGGTCTGGAGAGGGCCAAAACTACTCAAAAAACTATAAAAAGGGCTGGAGAGCTGATCTTTTAGGTTAGCTTGTTGCAGATTTGAGCTTTTGTAAGAGAGTTCTTTTGTAATCGAAGTCCTTCCATTGTTCCACTCTTTGCTCTCACCTTGTACATGTTTGTGTGTATGTGTATGCATGCTTGTGTGCTTTAACTCATGCACTTCTGCCATCACTTGCTCACATTCTTCATACCAGTCCTCACGTCTCCATGGATTGACATTTATGAGGTGAGACTCCTCACATTGGTAATTTTGATTGTGCTAGAGTGACACCAAATTCGGCACTGTTGCCAGGGAAAGAGCTCGAAGGACGAGTGTGTGACAGTAAGACATAGAGTAGCGATGTTGGAAGGTAAAAAATGCACCATTTCTAGTTCAGTTTCTAAGTTTTCTCCACCTTCATCTTCATCATCACCACCACCTTCTCCCATCTTCATCTTCTCATATTTTTTTCACTTTTGACTATACATTCACCTCGTTTTTCACTTGTGGCTGCGAGCAAGAAGCCTAAAGGGAGTTCAGAGCTGAATCGCTGAAGAACAACATCTTGAAACACTCTCAAAACACTAAAATCTGAGCAACTAGTCCTAGACATGAAACGAGCTGCACCAAGTATCCTGAGTGTGATATCGCAGGTTTCGGAGATAGATTTTGCATCTACAACACATACGAGTAACAAGGAGGACCTAAGGTACACATATGTCCAAAACATTTTGAATTTGGACTACAAAAACTCCTCACGTTGGTACTTTTCATTGTGCTAGAGTGACAGTTGGCCGCCAAAGACCTGCAAATAGTATTGTTTTGACCACCCTATCTAGCCAAAGTGTCCTCCTGCTACACCTTGATGACTTGTCTCTAAGATCTTAAGATATTTGCTCTCATGAACACAGAACCTAAGGTATCCGTCTTTTCCTCGATTGTATAGAGTACCATGTATGAGTGTGTAATCTAGTGCTTCCTATTCTAAACTTTGTCATCTAGCGAGTGTCATTTCCTTAGGGAATGTTTTCGTACTCAAAAAATTAACCAATGGCTCACTCCAATTTGGTACTAAAGACACCTGATATAGCATAGCATGTTCCACAGGTGGTCTAATAGTACAGGCTGGGCATTACTTGCATAAAATTATGGACATATGCTTCCATGGTTGGCCAATATACCCCTAACCTTTGTAGAGTCTATAGGGTTCTATGTTTGGAGTGACGTTGTTGTAGTGCACCTACAGGTGCATTTGTAACCACTTTGCATGCTCGTCTTCCTCTACACAGTAAGCTAGTATGCCCTGGTTGGTGTGCTTATACATACTGCCTGCCATTATGTGGTATTTCTGAGATCTCACCACTTCTTTATCTCTTGCTCTCAATACAGGATGTTTGGGTCCAAAGGTTAGAATAGGCACTATATTTTTAACCCATTCAGGCACTATTTCTAGATTGAACAAATAAGCATCAGGAAGGTCATCTAATACTCCTTGATGGGATTCTCCTGAAGTTAGTCGAGAGAGGTGATCTGCCCTAAGGTGAGTTTTGCCTTTCCTAACCATGACTTCAAAGTCATATTCCATTAGTAAGAGGAACCATCTTACTAATCTGCCAGTATTGCATGGCTTGTTCACTAGATAGAGTAATGCTTGATGGTCTATAAAAAATTTAAAATTATTTGCAAGCAAATAATGTGTAAACTTCTTAACCGCATATAGCATGCCTAATCCTTCTCTCTTAGAAGTGGTATAATTTTTTTGAGCTGCATTCAATTGTCTATTGGCATAGGTAATGGGAAGATCCATATTACCTTCACTAGTAGGTTGTGCTAACACACACCTAATAGCATAATTGGATGCATCCACATGAACATGGAATGGCTTGTTCCAATTGGGTGTAGTTAATATTGGTGCTAAAAAACGTCACCTCTTAAGATCATTGAAAGAGTTCGAGAGTATACAGGCTTTGCAATGATTGCATACATATGAATGAAACATCGATAATAACCACAATGCCCCATGAAATCTTGTACCTCTTTAACATTTTTTGGCCTAGGTAACTCGAAAATAGCTCTAACTTTCTCCTCGTCCATGGATATGCCATTGTTTGACACTATGTGTCCTAGAATCTTGCCTTGCTTGACCATAAAAACACACTTTTATGGGTTCAAGCAGACCTAATATTCTCTACATTTGTCAAATATTTTTCTAAGTTCAGGTATATGGCTTTGTCTAATGTTGGAATGAGCACAAAGATCATCAACATAAATTTCCAAGTTTTTCCTCAAGAACTCTTTAAATACATGAGACAACAGCCTTTGGAAGGTTGCTGGCACATTGGTAAGCCCAAATGGCATTACTTGAAAAGTGAATATGCCCCATTCTATGGCAAAAGCTATCTTATGTTGATCATCTGGAGCAATGGCCACTTGATTAGCGAGAGTATCCATCAAGGAAGTTGTATACTTCCTTGCCTATAACTATTTCTAATAAATGTTCAGTTATAGGAAGTGCATAACTATCTCTGATGGTGACTACGTTAACTTTCTTCAAGTTAATGCAAACTCGTAACTTTCCATTCTTTTCAGGCACCACTACAATGGGGGATACCCACTGGGTATGTTCAATTTCATAGATGAATCTAGCTTCTACCAACCGATCAATCTCTTCCTTGATCTTGGTAGCATAGTTGTCATTATACATGTAGGGCTTCTATTTGGAAGGCTTGGCTTTTAAGGTCATGGGATTCATATGCGATCATATCTCAGGGTCAAGAACTTCTAAGTCTTTGTAACTCCATGAAAAAACATCTCTGTATTCTCTTAACAAGGCAATCAACTCCTATTTCTCATCCTCATTTAGGTCATGTCTTATGTATGTGCATCTTTCTTCTCCTTCTTCTATGGTTATAACAACTTTCTTTGTTGTCTCTTGGTTATCATAGGCCTCTCCTACTATGGCTTCTCGTTTAGGCATTCTAATCATGACCCTCCTATCTTCTATCTCATACTTCTTGAAATTTTTAGGGACCTCAAACAAGATTCTTCCTTGTCTAGTGCGGCTTCTCTCTTCTTCGTCTTCTTGCCTTCTCTCTTGGCAGTCACTTGTGTGGCTAGCCTCACATCATTCGTAAGTTCTCCGTGCTCTTGGGGATGAACTTCTACTTCATGTAGGAATTCTTCGTCTGAGGCACAAAAAGGGTCCATAATGATTGACTCTAGATCTAAGTCACTTACCTCTTCAAGTACATCAATGCTAGGCTCACGTTCCTTGATAACCAGATCACATATTATTGGCTTTATCATGAAAACCAAAATGTTATAGCCATCTTTGTCACAGTGTGGTGTCCATTGCTCTTCTTTGATGGATACATCCATTGTTGCTAGGATTTTTGCCCAACCATGAGTTTCAAACTCTTCGTCTGGAAATACGAAAGGTGCATAGGCTAGGTCTCGAACTGATCTATGAGTTTCATTTGCACCAACCTCTCTAGCTTTTTCGCTTTTCTCTTCTTCTTCTGCAACTTTACACATCCATAAGTGGGTGTCCTCATGCATCCATGAGGATCGTGATCCTATTGAATGCACTGACTCTATATCATCTATGGCTCTATGGATGGGATTCCACTATATAGGGGGCACATCTCTAAGAGATTAGTCCTTGAGATTTAGTTTTATTGTAGTGTTGCAAATACAATGAATTGGTTCCCCAATCCTGTACTACTTGCAACTACCTCATGAATGGTCTTCCCAAAATCATCTCATAGGCCTGATTTTTGCTAAAGTTGCATACAGCAAAAGTATGCTCAAACTCTACACCACAAGTAGTGAGAGTTATCCCTTCTAGCAATCCTAATGGTCTCTCTATGTGACCATCAGACATTCGCGATTTCATTCTCATTGGCCTGAGTGTTGGTTTGCCCCAATGCTTCCATAGGGAAGTGGTAGCAATTGCAACTCCTACACCTAAGTCCAATATAGCCTTGGTTGTGTAACCTTGATGACTGATTGGAAGATAGGTGTTTCCTTCTTCACCTTCACTCATGTCTCCTATCTTATCCAAGGGTATCTTTGGAACTATTCTATAAGATCCTACCTAGGAGTGTAGTTTGGCTACTTTTGGCACTTGATTGGCTACATGTTTTCGCAATTCTGGCTTGACTTTGAGTTGCTCCTCTAAAGTGAGATTGCACTGCACTTTAGTGTTCTTTACTAGCTTTGTATTCCTAGGTATGAATGAGTCTTCATTTCTTATCATGATCATGGGTGCTGGTGCAAACTTTGCGTGATAGCAAACTAGATGCACCTCTATCATATCGCTCATTCAAGCTCTCATAGTGCCTCTTTTACATCAAATTTCTATGTTATGGATGCATCTAGTCTTTGTGATGAGACTAAGCCTGTTTCATTTGATGAAGCACAAAATTCTGAACATTGGATGGCTGCAATGCAATCTGAATATGATGGTATCATGAAAAATGGTACTTGGTCTTTATGTGACTTGCCTCTTGGCAAGAAGGCCATTGACACTAAGTGGGTATACAAGCTAAAGTGTAAACTTGATTTGAACAATTGACAGGTATAAGGCTAGGTTTGCAAAGGATTTTGATGAGACCTTTGCTCCTACTTGCCGAATGACTACTGTTCGTAGCATCCGTGAACTTGTAGCTCATCATGGTTGGAATGTACATCAGTTGGACATTAAAACAACATTTCTGAATGGTGACTTTGCATGAAGAAGTGTATGTTTTTCAGTTCCATGTCTTTGTGCAGAAAGGGCACGAAAACCAGGTGTGTAGGTTAAAGAGGGCATTATATGGTCTAAAGTAAGCACCACATGCTTGGTATGAAAAAATACATGCCTATCTAATTGCACGTGGTTTTGAGAACAGTCCAAATAAAAGCACCTTATACGTTAAGCATGATACAAATGTGCTTCTAATCATTATTGTGTACATTGATGACATGCTGCTGATTTTAAGGCTGATTTGCGTGCCTCATTTGAGATGTCTGATTTGGGGCATATGCATCATTATTTGTTCATTTAGTTTATGCAAGTTGATGGTGGAATGGCTTTGTGTCAAACAAAATATATTGACACATTATTGCAATGTTTTGGCCTTGAAGATTGTAAGCCTATTGCCACTCCTATGGAGGCAGGTTTATGATTGAGTCGTCATGATGCTGGAGATGCATTTGATACTGTTCTCTATCAGGAGGTTGTTGGATGCTTGATTTACTTATGCATTACTCGGCTATATATTTAGTTTGATGTCTCACAGATGAGCAAGTTTATGCATTGCCCAGGTGTTAAGCATTGGTAGGTGGTTAAACACATCTTTCACTACTTGAGTAGTACCCGGCTACTTGGGTTGTTTTATCCCAAGGGGGGATCACTACCACCAGATTTACATGCTTTTTCTGACTCTGACTAGGCTAGTTGCTATGACACTGGTGTGTCCACCAGTGGCTTTTGCTTCATGCTTGGTAGTTCATGTATATCTTGGTTGAGCAAGAAGTAGCATACTATGGCCACTCCCAAGTGTGAGGCTGAGTATAGGCAAACACCTTATGACTGATTTGGGTGTTGGTGAGTCTTATGCCACCAACACCTTCACTGATAGTAAGAGCACATTGGTAGTTGCGAGGAACCTTGTGTTCCATGCTCACACTAGGCATATTGAGGTGCATATCATTATGTTAGGGAGAGGTTCTTTGCTGGAGAGATTAGCTAGCAAGATACTTTTTGAAGCAACTGAAGACTTCATCTTTATGCTTCGTAAAGTACAGAATTGTCCACCTGCTACAATCATCAATAAAAGATATATAATATTTTGAACCTGAAATAGAAGGTTCTTTGCTTGGACCCCACACGTCTATGTGAACAAGATCTAATCGTTCCTGATGGATATAGCCTTTCATGTTGAAAGGTTTTCTATGAGCCTTGCCAAATTGACAAGCTCCACACTTGTATATCATATGTTGTTTTGTGATGTTGGGAAATCCAAGTACACTTTGATCCCTGCAGATTTGTTTCAAGGTTCTCTCACCAATGTGAGCAAGCCTTTTATGCCATACCCCCAATTCAGAGAGTGTTTGAGATCCATAGCTAAGCAATGCTATGTTCTTGGTGTCCTCCACTTCAAAGGTGAAGAGTCTTCCTATTTTTTATCCTTTGGCGATTCTTCTAAATCCTTGATTGGGGTCTTCCACATATGCTTCATGTCCTATAAACCTAACCTACAATCCTTTCTCCACAATTTGTCCAACACTTATCAAGTTTTTGGTTATTGTAGGTACATACAAAACTTTGCTTAGAAGATTCAAGTTGCCATCTGATGTCTTGACATTACCTATTTTTTCTACTCAGTGTAGTGTATCATCACCTATCTTTACTTCATGTTTGTTCTTGGGATCTTCTAGATCAGAGAGCAATGCTACATTTCCTGATACATGATTTGAGCATCTTGAATCAATATAGAAAACATGTTCATCATCCTTAACCTGCTTCAATGATAGGTTCAATAGGAGTAGAGAGTCCTCTTGACTTTGATCTTCAATTTATTTTTTGTAATCCTTTCTTCCTTTGTATCCATTTTGATGGTTGTTATTGTTTTTGTAGTTACAGCTTTTGTATCCTCCATTGGATCTACCTTTGTTTGATCCATAGCCACATCTATTGAATCCTCTCCCTCTGGAATTCATTGGGTTCATGTAACATTCCTCAGTGGTGTGATTAGAGTAACCACAGATATTGCAAGGTTGAGATATTCGGGGTCTCCCCCTGCCTTGCTTTCCTTGTCTGTCACTTCCTCTAGCTCTTCCTCTACCTGTGAAGTTGGCTTGAAAAGAGCTACCTTCATCTTCATTCTTCTTAGAATTTCACTTATCCTTAACTTTAGCTTTTTCAGAGTATAAGCTAGAAGATTGATTACCTCTTGAGGATTCACCATTCTTTCTTATCTTTGCTTCACATGTGAAGAGTTGGCCCATTAGAGTGTTGAGGTCAGGAACTTTCATGTCCATGTATACATCCATGGGAGTTGTAAATGATTCCCACTGGTCATCAACTTTGATGCCATTGATGATATACCTTATGATTTGCTCTTCTTCAATTACCTCTCCAATGTTTCCTCGATGATTAGAGATTTCCTTCATTTTGGTGACATTTTCAGTCACATTTTGCTTGGGACTTTTCTTCAATGTAGTGAACTCTATCCATAACTAATTCTTTCTTGCTCTAGTATTTGAAGAGAAGAAAGAAGAAAGAGCTTCCAAGTCTCTCTTGAGCTCTTGCATCCTTTCACATGAGGTAAAAGAAAATCAGAAATTGAGTTTAAGATGTAGGACTTGACTAGTGTATCCTTGGAACACCAAGTTGTAAGCCTTTCTTGCTCTTCATGTGACGGTTGTCCTTTGCTTCATACTATTGGCATGACTTCATTCTCAGATATGTATCCAAACAGATTTCTCCCTTGAAGGTAGGCCTCCATCTTGAGAGACCAAGCTGAGTAGTTCTTTCTATCCAGTTTGTCAATGGTGGAAGGAAAACTATCTCCCATATTGATTTAACTTTGCTCTGATACGATTGTGAGAAGAGATGGTAGATACACTCCAAGGATGTGCCTGGTGTCGCAAAAACCTACTCTACACCTGCCAAGATAGCTTTAGGGATGATAAGTAGACACCTTGAGATTTCTAAGGATGCATGTAAGCCACCCTAGTGCTTTGAAGCATCAATCTCAAATTGATTCATCAAAATAGACTACTTGACACAAAACAGATGAAGAAAAACTTGCAATTTTTGGATGAGATGCACTCTAGAAATTTACTCAGAGCTCACAGCTCCTAGAAAATGACCATATATATTTTGCACACCTCTAATTAAATATAATATGAATCTAAAGAAAAAATTTTGATGAACCATACTGAGAGAAATAAGTTTAACAATATAGGGGTGTCCTCCTGACATTTCAGGAATTATCTACTAGAATACATAGGTGACTTCAAATGAATGTAACTCATAAAATAATGTGCCAATGATGATGAAAATTGATATGATGCAGATAGACTTATCAAGTTACCTATACCAATTTAACTCTCATCAAAAGACTTAGTATACACAGAGAAACCAATAATTGAACTCAACTAAAAATGTGAACATAGACTTGTAGCAATAGATGAGGAGAAGTCCAAGGTGTAGCTTGAAAATCAATCTATATTGCATATATGGTACATGATATAAATGGGCATGAAGTTTGGGAAGGATGATCACAATGTAGACTTCACAAATAACTAGGTGCTTGGTCAGAATCTCATTAGAATGTAGCTCAAAATGATCTCCTCTAATCCGTGACTACTCACGTGTATGTATAGGAATTTGTGAATTCAAAACTTGGAGGGATTGCACCTAAAAGTTCCCTCAAGTTTGGGGAATCTCCTGCTCATCAATATCTCCTAACTTTGGCTCATGATTTGTTCCTAACAAGGCCACGACTTCCTCCTTTATCATTTACGTTTGATGTAGTTACTTTTCAAGTAATAACTATTACAAGAGTTTGTTTCTATGGATTCTCTCATGGAGAGTATACATAACCAATGTTGTACAATAATATGTGATCAAGCACTAGGCTTGGATGAAATACACCAAATATAAGAAGATGGGTCATACCTAGAAACAGTAGAAAATGCCCATTCTTCATTTTGCACAAGATTAACAAGCTATGTTTTAGGTGTAGAAGCCTCTGCAACAACCATTACAACCTCTTTCTTCCTTGCCTCTTTTGCAACTAGACAAATCTTTATGAAATTATCATTTTCTTTACAGTATTTGTAGAAGTATTTTTTATTTTATGTTTTCTTCTCATCTTTGTCTTCCCTTTTTTATTGTGAAAAATTAGTAGATTTCCACTTACTAGTAGATGAGCTCCATTTACCTTTGCCCTTCTGACTAGCTAAGAAAGCTTGATCTGCAACATGCATAATGGACCTGTTCTACTTAGACTAGTCTTCTTGCAACAAAATGGAGACTAACTCCTCAAATGTTAAGGCATTTGGATTTCCTTTCATCATGAAAAAAAGAGCAGAAGAAAATCTCTAATATGAGTCAAGAAGACCATTAAGAACATTCTCCATAAGTAATTATCTGGTAAGACTTCATCTGCAAAAATCAACTACTCTTTCAAATCTTTGATCTTTGTCAAAAAACTATCCATAGAATTTCTTTAATTCATATCCTCATTCGCCAAGTGTTTTTGGAGGTAAGCAACATGAGCCTCATTTCTTGCCTAGTACAAAGTGGTAGGTGTATCCCAAGCATCATTTGTTGTTTTACAAGAGCGAATATGAGCAATAATATCACGTTCGAAAGACAAGTCTATCAATGTATGTGCCTGAGCATCGCTACCATCGTAACAAAGTTTCTCTCTAGTAGGTGCAACAGGAACCGTAGCAGGAACAAGAATTTGAAGTATGACATCTTCCATGCCATCTACATCACCTTCAATAATTGTATTTGTAGGTGTAATAGGTCGTTTTTCAACACCTTGCACAATATTCCACAATCATTTTATGACCAATACATGACACATCATACCCATAATGGATAAATGTTACCATCCAACTTGTCCTCGATAGCCAACATACGGAATACATCATTGCTTTTAGCCATGGACACAGACTAAAATACCTTGATTCCAAAAAAATGAATATATCTAAGAAAGTTTAATAGAAATACCCTCTCAAGCTCTACTAAACATGTAACATACTTTGAGCCGCTTGTATTGACAAATCGAAATGTGCATATATGTTTGGCACAAAAGGATGAAGTCGATTACAGAGGCATTACTATAGTGCGTTTCCAAGGCGTAATCACCCTGAGTATGCTCACCAAGTTTCTTGCGATTCTAAGAGTATGACCAGAGTAGCATCAAAACACCCTAGATGAAGCAGTGACATGCTCTAATACCAATTGTTGGAGTTTGAGGTTTGTGGAAGCATACGAACATCACAAGGAAGAAGGAGAATCTTGGAGCACAACATACAATAGTTAATGTATTACCAAGTGAATGTACAAAGATAATTCACTCGTTAAGATTATAGACATATATACAAGCCAAGGGAGGAACCCTCTTAAAGAGGGAACAAAGTGTTTCAGAGGTTGAGAGAGTGTTCACACATATCACTACCAAAATATATCAACATTCACTAACTATAGCCTAATGCAAACACAAACAAAATTACCCAATCAAGCTCCTATATACTTGTAAACTTCCAAGCACATGTACTAGCAGACCAAAAATTGTATATATCTTTGGCACAAAAGGAAAAAATTCCCTACACAATCGCTTTGATAGTGCATTCGAAGTACGAAATGAGCTCAAATCAAAGTATGAATGGTTTTTCCTAAATATGCTCAAGAAAATTCATGCGATCATAAGATTAGGACATAAAGATTGTTGACAATGCCATATCGAATGCAATGACACACTCTCATACCACATGTTGGAGTTAAAGACTATGGAAGCATCCAAAAAACACTAGAAAGAGGAAAGATCTTGGAGCACAACAGAGTGTATTACTAAGTGAATATACAAGAGAAGATAATATTATTAAGTGAATATACAAGAGAAGATAAGTAGCCCTTTAGTGTTATTGGCATATATACAAAGCGAGGGAAGAAATCACTTAGAGATAGAAAAAGAATGCCCCGAAGGTCCCAATCGTATTCACAAACATCACTCTCAAAATATATGAACATGTATAATATATGAACATGTAGTATGGAAATAATTGTTCTCTGCATCGAACATTTTCCATACAGTACAATGTTTCCATAGTCATAAATTTTTTCTTAGTATTAACGTAGTCTCACGAACGAGTTCTTTTCCAAAATAGATGAATAATATGAGTCAATGAATACAAATTTCATAATTCAGTCAATTTTTATTAGAAAAAATTATAATTATTTGCTCCCAACATTGAAAATCACATTCTTATACCTAAGCTTGTTACATACTATATACTAGCAAGTAGTTGAACAGCAATGAGATATATTGAAGATACAGTACTACCCAAACATGTAAAAGAAGAACAAAGCGACATACTTCGGGAGAAATGAGAGAAAGAAAATAATAAATTATGTTTTAAATATTCATATTTACGAACAATTTATCAAGATATCATTTCATAGTTCCATTATTTAGAGGTCGTAAAAGATCACCTACGCTATATGGTCATTTTTCATGAGTGTCTCAATTATGCCCCTAAAACCTTTCAAACCTACGTCATCATAGAGGATCAATGCTGGGATGCCTGAAATGAATAATGTACATCAAAACTAACGAAAAGTGTGTGTGTGTGTGTGTGTCTCTGTGTATGTGATAGCAAACAGTCCAAGTAATCCATATTTTTATGGAGAACAGAGATGAAACCACTATAAGAAACCCTGAAAGCCCTGCACACCTTTTCATAGTACAATGTCGAAAGGTTATCCCACTCATTGTTTTCAATAGTCAATGTACATAGAGTTACAAATTTTGAACATGTTTCTTCCATGAGTGTCTATGGAAGCATCTTAAGCAGCTACATACTAAACTTTACAGCATTGATCAATCAGATCTTGAAAACACTATTTAATATTCACATTGGACAGTCGAGGGGTAATTGAAAGCATCAAGGGATGTTTGAGGCCAACAACAATGCCATCACTCTCCTCCATATTGATTGCCCCATTTTGAGGCACTGACCAATCAAATAGATGAAGAAATACACCAACTACATGCTGAAGTGTGAGTGTCGCGAAATGATAGGCCGGGCATCTCCTTCTACCCGATGAGAAAGGCAGAAGTTTGAAATCTCCTCCATACACATTCATTGATTCATATTCTTTGCTTTTCAGGAAACGCTCAGGAGAGAATTCAGTAGGATTATCCCATAACGAACCATCTTGGCTGAGGGCCCACAAATTATGCAGTATGATTGAATGTGCTGGAATGTAGTATCCCCCCAAAGTTGATGGTTTCTCATTGACATGAGGATCATCCATTGGTGCAGAAGGATGCAATCTAAGAACTTCCTTAGAAATAGCTCTCAGATAGGGAAGCTTCTCAATATCATGCTCATCCATTACTCTGTTTCTCCCTACTACTCTATCCAGCTCTTCTTGTGCCCTTTCGATCACACTTGCGTTGGAACCCAACTCAGCCATTGCCCACTCTATAGCACGAGCAGTTGTGTCAATGCCTGCAATCAAAACATTCTATACAACGATACTTGTGAGAAATATAATGAATAGGGTAAGAGTACTTCGATAGGAACATAACCATTCTTATCAGAAAAATAGACATAAGGGAGAAGAGGAGACGGAGGCATACGCTCATGATGCCCATCAATTGCTTGTCCGTCAATTGCTTCTGAGAGAGTAGCACATCGATAAAGTCGGGCTCTGCTTCATCTTCTGCACAGGCATGTTGTCGATGATCCTGGATGATGAGCTGAAACAGACTTTCAAGCTTCTTTCTCAAATTACGGAACCTGCGCTCCAATCCTTGCACGTCTAACCATGAAAGAAGAGGAAAATACTCTGCGAGATTAAGTTCTCCCCAGAGAAAGATGCCCTCTCTGAGGTCGACATCGAATTCCTGCAGACATTTCCGTATAGTGAGAGCTTCAGAGCCTCGGCGATGGCGCTGGATTTCGGCGGCGCTGTAGCGCTCACCGAACATCATTCTGATGATTATGTCGATAAGAAGACGGTCTGCGATGGCGCTCACATTCACGACGGTTCGAGGCTCCGCAGAAGCCTGGCAGTAGAGAGGGGCCATCACGGAACATATCCGGCGCCTCCGCATGGGGGCTTGTGAGGCTATCTTGGATGGAGATAAGAGATGCAGAGAAAGGGCTTTACGTGTGGCTTGCCAGTTTTGGTTGTACGGTGTAAGGTTGACATCGCAGTGCTCAAAGCCAAGGTATGTTCCGGTCATGGAGGGGGGACGGGAGCAGAACTGGCCATCACGGATTTTTAGGAGCTCCTCAGCTATGGCGGCACCATGGACTACGACAATCTTAGCGGAGCCTATAGGTACCTACAGACTCTCTCTCTCTCTCTCTCTCTCTCTCTCTCTCTCAAAAAAAAAAAAAAAAAAAAAAAAAAACAAAGACACACACACACACCTGCATGACGGGTCCATACGTCTTGGAGAGCTCGTAGAAGGTTCTGTGACGATGCTTCAAGCCCACAGACGGCAGGCAACCAACTATCGGCCAGCTAATGGGACCTGGAGGCAGCTTCAGTTCCATCTGGCCCGTCTTCTGCCTGCCTTCTGCGTTCGGAGCATCTGCAGGCGATGCTACAGCCCTCGTGCGTCTTGCGTTCTTCGTTAGTCTGTGCCACAGCAGTGAAGCGCATCCGGCAAGAAGTAGAAGAACAACCAGTACATGTTGATAAGCGCCTGCAGGAAGAGATGCCTTGAGCAAAAAGGAGCCATGATTTGGATTCGACGTTGGCAACTCCATAGCTCCCGCATCATCCAGCTTCTGTGCTGGTTCTTAACCAGATACTGGGAAAAAAAATCTTGCAGCCCAGATTGTCCAAGTTTCTATGCTGTAAAGTTTGAAGATGACCCAACAGGAAAGAACAAAATTTCAGTGAGACTTTGCCACGTAATTGTACGGAACCGATTGAAGCATGGGTTTATCTAATAGTGGTTTTACAAAAGTTTTTTTTTTTTTTTAAATGGAGGTTAGGCCGAGCCTACTCCCCTGACTTTATTTTTGAAATTGCAACTGTACAAGGAAGAGCATAGTACCCATGGGACTCCCCTTATCCCACAAGAAGAGGGGTTTACAATACTGGGTTAAACAGCGATCACAACTACCACGGGGATGGAAAAACGGTGGCACCTCAACCACATGCAACAATCTTTCCAGGATACACTGTCCCTTACATGTTGCTGCTAGGGGTTGAACCCTCACCCCCGCCTCAAAAGGCGAGAGGCCCAACCACTAGGCCAGCGAACTGGGACTAGTTTCACAAAAGTTAACAATGACATTAGTTCCCTCATTAATTTATTCATCTTCTCATCATCTGCTTTGCCATATGAAGCAAACCTAAGTTGGTTGTGTACGCTCAATAAACAAAATACCTCTCATATCTAGAGTTCAGCAACATGTCCTCCATTCCACTTGGACACAAATCATTGAGGGTCATACAAAGACCGTCAAAAACTGTGAAGAATTTCTTCTCCAATTCAATGAAGGTGGTGGTATTTTTCATGCAAGGAGGACAAGCACAAAATTTCATGTCAAGTTTCCATGTGTTGTCTCTCACATGTTGATCTTGCCCAAGATTCCAAATTTCTTCATTGTGTACATGATCCTCATAATTCAAACGTTATGTTGATTTCCATATGTTCATTAATATATTATATTTTAGAGCTTGGGCCTTAAAGCTCAAGCATGGACCAATAAGCTATCAATGCTACCTGACAACACTTCAACGTTTCATCATTTCAACATTTTTTGTCATTTCGACATTTTTTGTTGATTGCAAAAAGAAAAAAAATTAGACAACCTTCCCTATTCGTTTGATAAATGTACAAGCAGATACTAACAAATTATCTTTTTTAAATCAATTTCTCGCACACCCTTTTATACTTTAAAATCTATGTACTTGATATTATGTTCAGAATATCACATTCTCTCAAATGATGCACTTCTTGATGGTATGGGGTTTTCTATGCATGGTATGTGTCAATAGATATTTTGCTTTTCCACTCTTATTTGTGTATATTTGGAAAGCTAAATGGACGTACATAAAGACATAATATTAGGGCTATGTCCCGGTATAGAGAAAATAAAATAAACTAAGTATCACGAATTCATCGGAGAAAAAACTGAAGCTTACTTGGCTTGTAAAGTCAAAATGACTAATAAGCAGTGTATGTAAACTAATGAGAATGGGGGACTGGACACACTTTCACTTTTTCGATATTTTTTTGCACAACTATAATCTGAGCAAATTTATTCCGACTTAAGAGAAAAAAAACGTGTTAGAATCAGGTCATCAAGCCTCCTTTTTATATATTTTCTTTCACCAAAGTCTGACTCGTTTCTTTTACAAAGCCAAAGGAGTAGGGAGGGATCATTTTTTCCTCAATGTTTCCTTTCTAAAACACCTTCTAAAACCTACAGATATTTTATCTTATTTTGTAAACGTGTACATATTTATGGTCTATCAATGCCACCAATCCAACAAGTAGTACAATAACACTTTGAAAAAATAGATATTTGAAGTGCTCATAAACATGTTGGAGTTTGAGGTTTGCAGAAGCACTCGAAAGGAAGAAGAAGAAGCTTGCAGTACAACACACAATATTGAATGTCGTACCAAGTGAATGTACAAAGATAAGTGACACGTTAGGTTATTATAGGCATATATATAAGCCAGAGAAAAAAACCTCCTAAAGAGGGAAAAAAGTGCCCCGATGGTCCTAGTGTGTTCACACATATGATTACATAAATATATTAACAAATTCCCCCTGGGAGTAATGTAATGAATAAGGAGCCAACACTCATGTATAAGGAAGTTTCAAGCTATGTGGAACCAATCCATATAAAGAAGTAAGCCCAAAGCTTTGCGAAAAGCTTCAAACTTTTCCTTAGGCAAAGCCTTTGTGAAAAGGTCTACAACATTCTCCTATGTGGGCACATATGCCAAACTCATCTCTTGAGCAGAGAACCTCTCCTTGACATAATGATAGTGCACCTCAATGTGCTTAAAGAACACCCAAATTAGCCATTAGGCATCTGAGCCACACACACTCAATAGTCACTATGAAAGTTGCCCTATACTCAGTTTCAGAACTAGAAGTGGCCACATTAGGTTGCTTCTTGCTCAACCAAGATATGCATGAGCTACCAAGCATGAAGCAAAATGAAGTATTTACAAAACTAATGTACATATGTTTATAGAACTTTTCTTCGTGAATCTTCACTTCACTTCATGAACTTACACTTCAATCTTTCCTTCGTGTCTTCATTTCTAAGCTTCATATAATCACCAATTGTTGATTTTCTTGATCCAACATCTCCCCCTCAATCATCAATTGTGATTACCTGCATCTTCTTTATTCTTGCCATATCTTTAAACCTTTGCAACTTTGGTCCATCCAAGCTCTTTGTCATCATATCTGCAAGTTGATCTTTTGTAGGAGTATGTATGACTTCTATTTCTTTATCAACAACCTTCTCTCTCAAAAAATGATATTGAATCTCAATATGTTTAGTCCTACCATGAAACAGAGGATTAGCTGCAAAATATAAAGAACTCATATTGTCTCCACAAATGATAGGAGTACTCTGAATAACATCAAAGCTCTTCATAAGAGTCTTTAGCCATATGATTTCCTTTCTAGCTTCTACCATGACTTTGTATTCTGCTTCTGTAGACGATAAAGCAACTGTATGTTGCTCCTTAGAGCACCATGAAATTAACTTATCTCCCGCATAACACAAATATCCATGTGTTGATCTTCTATCATCAGAGTTACCTGCCCAATCTGCATCACTACATATCTTGATTCTTGTATCTGAAGTAAACCCATAGTACAAACCTTCTTTAAGTGTGCTCTTGATGTACCTAAGTACTCTTTGTCCTGCAATCCAATGTTCCTTTCTAGGACAATGCATGAATTGAGATAAAAATCTAACTCCATATGATAAGTCAGGCCTTGTTAATGTAGCATAAATCAAGCTACCAACCAAACTCTGATAAAGCTTCATGTTTTTGAATTCTTATCCTCCATATCTACTCAATCTATGATTCACTTCCAGTGGAGTTGGTGCTATCCTGCAATCTTCCATTTTAAATTTGATTAGCAAATTTTTCAAATACCTTTCTTGAGTTACATATACTCCATGTTGAGATATGAAATCTCCATTCCCAAGAAGAATGAAAAATTTCCCAAGTCACTGATTTTGAATTCTTTCTCCATCTGCTTCTTAATCATGTGTATACCTTTGTCATCTGTTCCTGTAAGTATTATGTCATCAACATAAATACAAACATAAATAAATCCATCCTCACTCGCTTTGACTAGCAAGCTACTATCTACCTTAGATGCTTCAAACCCAAGTTCCTTCAAGAACTTTGCAAGCCTATAATTCCATGCCCTTGGGGCCTGCTTCAAACCATACAAAGCTCTCGTGAGCTTACACACATGATCTAGATACACTTGATCTTTGAAACCATCTAGTTGTTCCATGTAGACTTCATCTGAAATATAACCATTTAAAAATGCATTCTTCACATCTAATTGAGATAATTTCCAACCTTTGCAAGCAGCAATTGCTATGAGAGTCCTTACGGTTGTCATCTTTGCAACAGGACTATAAGTTTCATCATAGTCCACACCATATGCCTATGCATATCCTTTTACAACAAGCCTGGCTTTGTACCTGAAGACACTTCCATCTGCAAACCTTTTTGTTTTGTATACCCATTTACATCCAATGATCTTTTGAATATTTGGCTTAGGAACAAAATCCCATGTTTCATTCTCCATCAATGCATCATATTCTTCCTGCATAGCTTTTTCCCAATTCTCCTTTCCTTTGGCTTCATCATATGTGGATGGATCTTTAGCTTTTTCCCAATTCTCCTTTCCTTTGGCTTCATCATATGTGGATGGATCTTTAGCTTTTTCCCAATTCTCCTTTCCTTTGGCTTCATCATATGTGGATGGATCTTCATCTGCTTTTATCATATAAGCATAATCTTTAGTAGTCAAGAATGAGGTATCATAGCTATACCTTGTAGGTTGCCATTTGTGCCTAGATGACCTTCTGAGTTCTCCACTTCTTGAAGTTTCTGGTTCATCATATTCTAGATCAAACCCTAGCCTTTCTTCTACCTCAACTTGTCCTTCATTGCTCTCTTCTTCATCACATATTTGAACCTTTGATTTATCTTTCTTCTGAATCAAAATTTCTTCATTACTTGCATAAACACTAAGTGTACCTACATACCAAATACCTTGCTCATCAAATGTAACATCTGTTAAAAGGGACTTCCATCATGTCCACTTTTAATCTCTTTTCGGGTTCTTGGGGATGGTAGGGGTCTGACAATGCAGAGGCCCTTTACTTAATTTTCCCAATTAACCAATTAACCAAACAGTAATTATACGTCCACGCATTAACTTCTGTTACACAGTTGCAATTCTCTGATTACGGTTATCGTCACACCGTAGGTTATTGCGCAAATTATCAGCCACACAGTCGTTTAAACTTCTTGATGTTAAGACAACGTTACTGTGTTAATAATAAATTACGGCAATTCAATAAGAACAGACTTAACAATATTCCAAATATCTGTAAACTCTGCACCACGACGTCTCCAGCGTAGTCGCAATCGCCCAGACAGATAGTCTGGCGATCCTCGTCTCCTCTTTTGCCGGAGAACACCGTAATGTCTCTTCATTAATGGGTAAGAAAGGTTACATCGCTTCGCTACTCCCTTTTGGTGCGTGCGGTATATGAAAAATATAAAATTACATTGTGCCAATCTGGGGGCCTAACACTCGCACACACGGTGGACTCGAACCTGCAAAGAAAATAATCATTAAGGCTCATCTACAATGCCTTGTATATACACAGTTCGGGCTAATTTAAAGGTTCTAGTGATTTTCTATTTTAATGAATCCAGCATCAGCTTTAAGGTTTCCGGCTCCACCAACTGTGCGTCAGTTCGTACTGAACTCGCTGCAATGACTTGACTCGTCAAAAGATCTGTCTATGTCTGCAAAAATGCTTCTTGTAAGTAAAATTCATTAGCGAAGGCAGGATCTCTCTTTTGCTTCGTATCCGCAATCTGAGCATCAATCCGCGATAATCTTTTTGCTTGAAATCCCAGCTGCTTTTCTCTGCGTTCCAGCTCGTGAGATTGATATTGAATTGTTTTATAATAGGCATCCCTTTCTTTCATGATTCTTGCTAAATCTTTCTTAAGCTGAATTGTCAGATCCGTTTGTGCTTTTAAGGCACAATTTGCCTGAAAAAGATTGGAAGATGCGGCATGTAATTCTGCAATAGTCTACTTAGCCAAAGTACCCATTTCTTGTCCTTTCTGCACGACCTCATCCAACTCGGTGCGAGTTTCTTCCAGCAAATTGCCGAGAGAAACCCGAGCATCATCCTTGTCCTGCACCAATTGTTTTAACAGGTTGATCTCTTCATCATCAGCGGATAAAAGAGCATCCTTTTCATTCAACTCAGCAAGAGCCGCATCTCGTTGGGCAATCAAGGTGTCCTGCTCTACAATCCTTGTTTGAAGTTGTTGAAGTTGCAAGTGCAGGGCATGGTTCTCTACCTTGACCGCATTAGCTTCTTCCTGCAACGCAACAATATCTACCTCTAACAAATCAACTTTGCCTTGCAGATCCTGTTTGATATTGCCGGTTGCCATATTCATTTGAAGAGGTAACTGCTGAGAGAATTGAATCAGGATACGACCCATAGACTCCAATTCATGGAACATCATAGTCGAAGGAGGAAGAACAGGAAGTGGCTGGGATGAAGAGGCTAATAATAGGTGAGGAGAAGGTGGTGGCGAGTAATCGGGAGAAGAAGATGAAGTAGCGGGTGCGTCGGGAAGAAGAGGCTCAATGCGGACAATGGGCTCAACAGGGTTCATTGGGGGAGGAAGTAGGATAAAGGTATTCGACAGCAAGATTATACCGGTTGGATTCTGTTTTGTCATCTCAATTCGGTTAATCACAGCGTCAACTAGGACAATCACTTCGTTAAGAATTTCTGCAACGATTTCCTTCACAGCTTCTTGATTCTGCTGATGAGAATCCTCTCGAGAAGAAACTTCTTCAGAGTCTTCTACGTGGGCACCTTGTTCCTACTCCTTAATTGGAGAAGAAGGAACAGAAGAATCGACATGAATGGATGTAGTAGTGTCGTGGAAGACTTCTTCTTCATGGTCAGTAGTTGATCCTTGCACCTGACAGCCAAAGGGGCTCACACATCTTCGTTTTCGGCGAAAACGTTGCAACAGGTCGGCATCATCATCTTCCTCATCCTCGAGCATTTGAGTAGATTCTTCATGCAACATGAAGGCAGCGGGTGGAGGGGGTTGCGCGGCTTGGATTGCTGGAAAGAGAAAAGTGAGTATATGGGGTAGACGAGAACGTGGAAGGTCACCCTTAGTGACTTGTTTGATAACCGCGACACATTCACGGTGAATGCACCGGAAGTAGAAGGATGTGAAATTGACAGTTTCACGGGATGCAATGTCTATCATCGAATAGAAGGGGCGAGAGATACCATAGGTGCATTTTTGTAAGTTCAAAATAGCGACTAAAAATTGCAGAGCTGTACGCTCCGGTTCAGGTCTACAAAGAACGGCATACTCATCAGATGAGTGCCGGGGAAACAACTCTTTCATGGTGGCTACAGGAAGAAGTGGACCATTCTCCAATCCTTCCCGAGGAAGTCGGAAGGCATCGGCAAACGAAGCTAAGGTAATAACAACTCGTGATGTTAAACGGGCTACGGGCCAACACTGCGCTGTAGCAGGTGTAGAGGCGATGGCAAAAATGATCTGTGCATAGAATGGTTGAAACTCCACTGAATGCCAACGCAATTCAGCGAAGGCCAGAAGACCACCGGTGCGCAAATACTCACTCACTTCAGGAGTGAGTCCTGCACGAAAGGTGGCGACATTCGCGAGAGCTTCCATGGCACGCACGAGTAATCACAAGAACACAGAAAACAAATAACGCACAAGCACACAAACACAATAGCGATTAACAAGAAAAGAAACAAGATTAAGTAGTCACACAGGCAGCATTAGGTGATCGAAAACCCTAATCATCGTGCGGTATTGGAAAGATATCCGTCATAATTACGGCATTCATGCAGGAGCAAAAACAGTAACACAGGGTGGCGATTAATCATATTTAGATATCAAAACGAGGAGATTAGGGTCTGTGGTCAACCAAAATACGGGGATAAAAATAAAACAAGTGACACGTGAACAAGACGAGGTACGCGTCATCGATTATCGTCCGGTTGGTGATATGGCCGAAGCTTAGAACCATTAATCACTTTTGGAAAAAGAACACCTGTTAAGGTCGCCAATCGAAAAGTTGCTGGGCCCACTTGTTCAGCAATCCGGTATGGACCGAACCACCATAATTTAAATTTTCCAGCAGATCGATTTTCTTTAATATTATAGAATAACACAAGTTGCCCCACCGTAAACACAGGGGTCTTGAGGAAACGATCATGAGTACGGGCTTGACGAAGCTAAACTTCTTGAAGAACCATAAAACTTTCCCAGCGGTGTTCTTCCAATGATCTGAGTGCATCCAACCGAAATGGAAAAGATTCTTTCAGCAGCAATTTCTGAGCTAAGGCAACGCGTAGGCTCGGGACTACTACTTCCATCGGCGCAATAGCTTCCAATCCATAAGCAAGCTTGAACGGGATCATTCCTGTAGCTACCTTGTACGTAGTCCTGTAAACCCACAAAACTGCAGGTAGTAGCTGGTCCCAACGTTCCGTACATTCCAGGATCAATTTGCGAAGCATATTCAATAGGGTCTTATTGGTACTCTCAACCAGACCATTAGCACGCGGATAGTACGGTGAGCTGAATTTATGCATAATCTAAAAAGTTTGAGTCAGTACTTGCAGTAAGTTGTTTGCAAAATGTGTTCATTGGTCCTTCACGAGCTCCAAAGGTAATCCATAACGCGGGAAGACATCCTTCATTAAACACTTCGCCACCGAAACAGCTATGGCAGACCGTGAAGCCCAAGCTTCTGCCCACGTAGTGGCATAATCTGTACAAGTCAATATATATCAATTGTTGGTGAGGGTTGCTGGTGGTGTTATTGGACCAATAAAGTCTAGACCCCACTTTTGAAAGGGTTCCAGAGATAAAACAGGTTGAAGGGGAAAGAAGTGCCGTTGTAATGGCTGTCCTAACCGTTGACAAGTATCACACTGCTGCACAAACTGAGTCACATCTTTGTACATTGTAGGCCACCAAAGCCCACTTTGCAAAATTTTACGATGAGTAAGATCATGTGCAAAATGTCCGCTCGAGGGTAATGAATGAGCCATAGCAATAACCGATTCTGCTTCATGGGGAGGAATACATCGAAGTAAAACACCAGTATGATCCACGTAGTACAGTTGACCTATTATCAACCGAAATCTTCGACTGTAAACTGCAAGTTTCCGCCACAGAGTAGGGGGAGTATGAGGAGGTAGACACCCGTCAGTGAGGAAAGTTAGTAACGTATTGTAGTATGTAGGAGCAACAAGAGGTTCTGTAGATTCATCAATATCTGGTTCGGTAATGTAAATTGCCGGTGTCGTGTCATCAACCCCTACCGGAGGCTCACCAGAATCCAATCGAGATAGAAAATCTGCCAAGGCATGTGTTGTGCCAGGTTGATGAATAACTTCATAGTCGAACTCCTGTAAGAGTAAAACCCATCGAGTCAATCTACCACCTAAATATTGCTGCCGGACCAAGTACACGAGTGCGGCATGATCCACGTGGAAGGTGATTTTTCGGCCCAACAAATAATGTCAGAACGTTTTAACAGAGTACACTAACCCGAGAAATTCTCTTTCGGTCACTGAATAGTTTCGTTCAGCAGGGTCTAATCGACTTCTTGCATAATATATAGGCCGAAACCAATTTTCATTTTGTTGCATGAGGACACTACCAATCACAATATCTGATGCGTCCACGAAGACATGAAACGGTCGTTCCCAATCAGGTGGTTGCAAAATTGGGGCTTGCGTGAATAAAACCTTTAAACGATCAAATACATTTTGGCACTCCGGTGTCCAATCATACTGCTGCGGAGCAACAGTCATAAGTCGATTAAGTGGTGTCGCTAAATGAGCTAACCACCATAAATGTCTGCCATGCCATCGGATTTGACCAAGAAAGCGCATAACTTCTTTTGGTGTCGTTGGGACTGGTGCCTCCAACACGGATCGTTGGAACGTACTTGGGGCATTCCGTAAACCAAACCACATTACGGTACAAGCATAGACACCCGAGTTCGTGATAAAAGCTGTCTTCGGTATGTCCTGTTCTACCATTCTCACCTGATTATATCCACTGTAACCATCCAAAAATGAATACATTTCATGCCCTGCTACCCTGTCGAGCATTGTGTCCAGAAAGGGGAGAGGGAATGGATCCGATACAGTGGCAGCATTCAGTTTCCGGTAATCAACACAGATACGCAACTGTTTATTTTTCTTCGGGACGATCACTATTGGAGATATCCACTCAGCATGCTCAATTGGCACAATGAATCCCACCTTCAATAAAGGATCAAGTTCTGCTTTGACCTGTGCTGCATAATTGGGGTTCATTCTGTAACTAGATTGTTTGATTGGCCTCACCTCCGGTTTGAGCACTACCCAATGTTGATAAATGCGCAGGTCAAGACCTTTCATGTCTCTATAATCCCAAGCAAAAACATCGGAGAATTCACGCAAAAGTTGTACCAAATGGTCTTGGAATGTCTCTGATAATGCTGCCTTAATCTTAACTGGGCGTGGCTTGACCGTGTCACCCAAATTATATGTTACTAATTGATCTTCTGGTACATAAAATTATCGAGGTTTTACCAAATCATCAGCTGACTGCAAGAGTTGATGTAAGGTGACTTCATCCATAGCTACACTATCATCTACTTCCGCATCTCCGGTCACTGGTACGACCGTACAAGATGCCGGACTCCACTGGTCTAATACCGACTAGAGATCGATAGTACCTAATGAGATCAGATCGTTATTGGTCTTCAGGAATGCTTCTTCCTCATCATCAGATAATCCATCCAACATATGGACCGGCTCCGCTATGTATGGTCGTGCATGAAGATCACAGGGTTGCATAGCATCCAATTTAACTACATATTTTCGGTGATGGTCTTTGAAAATTAACTCTTTGGCTAACCAATCCTATACAAATTTGGCTTGCTTGAGCCATGGGCGACCAAAAAGTAAGTTGTAGTCGAGGCTGGATTCTGGTAATTCTAAGACTACAAAAGTCATTTTAAATGTGGTGCCCTACAAGGTAATCGGAATATTATGTACTAATCCCACTGGATGGACTCAGGATTGGTCTGCCATTCGTACAAAAAAATGTACGGGTTCAATTTGGGTCCAACCCAATTTCTTGCAAAGCGCTGTTGTTGCAATATTCACACCCGAACCGCCATCAATTAACAATTGGGTAATCTTCTGGTTTTTATGCGATACTGTGATCAATGGAACTGAGTGATCCACCGTAGAATCAATTTCCAGTTGTATGGTTGCGGTCGTCGGAGTACATGAAGACCCAGGGTTAACCTGCTGTTGAAATTGCTGCTTGACTCCTGGCACTAAGGCGAGCAACTGTCCCAAAGGGAGTGTGATTGAAGCCTTAGATAGGATATCCCATACTTGATCTGTTTGAGTCGTACTTCTCACTAGTTCTAATGATGATTCTAATGTTGTTGTGGACGAATTTTGTTCATTCAATCTTGTCTGCGGTAGGGGGACCTGTGTTACCGGAATTGGATCAGGAAACACAGTCGGCTCCTTAACTGTCTAGTGACTAGCCTTTGCAAACATTCGCTGCTGCTCACGAATACCAGGCTCAAACACTTCAGCTGTTGGTTCCAACTGCTTACCCGATCTTGTCTGCATGACACCTGCTTTTGACTCAACTGGTGAAATATAAACCATGTTGGTCATTGGATTTTGTCGCTCTTTCTTCCTTTTGTCGTACTCTGCTGCTTCCTTGCAGAATCTGTGGCCAACCTTGCCGCAAAAATGACATCAAGGGGGTGAAAGAGAGGTACCTTCCACTGGGGCGCCCGCCTGCCATCGATTTGAATTGAAATTAGTGTTCCGCTGACCTCGGTAATTCCTTTATCCTTGCGACTGATTGGTTCGCATCTGTGGCAGCACGTAATGGGTTGATGGCTGACCAGTTCTTGTATGATGGCGTTTACCACTGCTCTACCCTGCACCTTGGCATTATACGCACAAGTTTCCGTTGAGTGTCGTGTTGTATTGCAGATGGCACAATACATCTGGTTAAGGGTGCATGTAGCACTTGTGTGCCTTGGATTTTTGCACTTGGTACAATACATCTCTTTGGCCGGATCATCCGCTACATTCTTACAGCCATTCCAAGTCTTCCGTAAATCCTCTAACGTTGTGCTTCAGTTGTAAGGCCATCGCAATTACTGCGTCCAACGTCATTCCGCCCACACAATGAATGATCATGATTTGTCTCAACTGTGGATTAAGTCCGTTAATGAACCATTGGGTTATGACATCGTCCAGTAAATTAGCATGTGCCGGAGGCAACTGCCTTAAGTGAGTTCGAAACAATGTTGCATATTCCTGAATAGTCTGATGCGACTTCTGCCGATTGTTCTGTAAATAATCAAAGATTTCGGCCGGATTTTTCTTCAACCGAAACCTCTGTAAAAACGCATCTCTCACATTATCATAGTTAGCGAAATGATTAATATCATACTCAGTCAACCACCTGGCTGCTTCATTAACTAAAGTGGCCTGAAATATGATGGCCTTGTATGTCAGATCCGGTGAATGATTCAACACTGCATAACTTATCTCGAATGTGCGGACATGTGCATCGGGATCATCCCCCGAAAATCCACCCAACTTTGTGTAAGTCACTCATGTTGGAACCGGTCAAACTAGTATAATTGGTTGCGACTGCTACTGTTGTTGTTGCTAAAACTGCGGTTGCAGCTGTGGGGGTGTCTGCTGTTGTGACTGTGAACCACTCATGGTGCTATTGTGAGTAGTATTGTTGTTATCTGTAGGGTGAGGAGGTGTCTCTTGTCCTTCAAAATCTGTATTATCAGACTCCTCACCTTTTGGCTCGAAAATGTTATTGAATCTCTTACTTATCTCCAAATCAAATAGCCTATCCTCAAGTTTGGTATCAAAATTAGGTAAGCCTACCCCGAAGAGTGGAGAACGTAATACAGATCCACCAGGTAGTACCGCACTATCACGGCATCTTGTACGGTCGTACCAGTGATCGGAGATGCAGAAGTAGATGATAGTGTAGCTATGGATGAAGTCACCTTACATAAACTCTTGCAGTCAGCTGATGATTTGGTAAAACCTCAACAATTTTATGTACCGGAAGATCAATTAGTAACATATAATTTGGGTGACACGGTCAACCCACGCCCAGTTAAGATTAAGGCAGGATTATCAGAGACATTCCAAGATGATTTGGTACAATTTCTGCCTGAATTCTCCAATGTTTTTGCTTGGGATTATAGAGACATGAAAGGTCTTGACCCGCGGACTTATCAACATCGGGTAGTGCTCAAACCGGAGGCGAGGCCAATCAAACAATCTAGTTACAGAATGAACCCGAATTATGCACACATGTCAAAGCAAAACTTGATCGTTTATTGAAGGTGGGATTCATTGTGCCAATTGAGCATGCTGAGTGGATATCTCCAATAGTGATCGTCCTGAAGAAAAATAAACAGTTGCGTATCTGTGTTGATTACGGGAAACTGAATGCTGCCGCTGTACCGGATCCATTCCCTCTCCCCTTTCTGGACACAATGCTCGACAGGGTAGCAGGGCATGAAATGTATTTGTTTCTGGATGGTTACAGTGGATATAATCAGGTGAGAATGGCAGAACAAGACATATCAAAGACAGCTTTTATTACGAACGGGGGTGTCTATGCTTGTACCGTAATGTGGTTTGGTTTACGGAATGCCCCAAGTACGTTCCAACGATGTATGCAAGAAGTTTTTTCACCCTACTTAACTACCTTTATGCAAGTATATTTGGATGATTTTTCCTTATTTGGCAAGACTTGGTGCACCTGTATCATTTACGATGCTGCTTTGAAAAATGCCGAAAGTATCGATTATGCTTGAATCTGACTAAATCTATTTTCGCGGTCTCCTGTGGTAAACTACTCGGACATATTATCTCTAAACAAGGAATACAGATCGATCTGGATAAAGTAGCAACCGTGTTGGAGGCACTAGTCCCAACAACACCAAAAGAAGTTATGCACTTTCTTGGTCAAATCCGGTGGCATGGCAGACATTTACGGTGGTTAGCTCATTTAGTGACACCACTTAATCAGCTTATGACTATTGCTCTGCGGCAGTATGATTGGAGACCAGAGTGTCAAAATGCATTTGATTGTTTAAAGGTTTTATTGACGCAGGCCCCAATTTTGCAACTTATTGGGAACGACCGTTTCATGTCTTCGTGGACGCATCAAATATTGCGATTGGTAGTGTCCTCATGCAACAAATTGACAAATGGTTTTGGCCTGTATATTATGCAAGTCGCCGATTAGCCCCTGCTGAACGAAACTATTCAAAGACCGAAAGAGAATGTCTCGGGTTAGTGTACTCTGTTAAAAAGTTCCGACATTATTTATTGGGCCAAAAATTCACCTTCCACGTGGATCATGCCGCACTCGTGTACTTGGTCCGAGAGCAACATTTAGGTGGTAGATTGGCTCGATGAGTTTTACTCTTATAGGAGTTCGACTATGAAGTTATTCATCGACCTGACACAACACATGCCTTGGCATATTTTCTATCTCGATTGGATTCTGGTGAGCCTCTGGTAGGGGTTGATGACACTACACCGGCAATTTACATTACCGAACCAATTACTGATGAATCTGCAGAACCTTTTGTTGTTCCTACATACTACGATATGTTACTAACTTTCCTCACTGACGGGTGTCTAGCTCCTCATACTCCCCCTGCTCTACGACGGAAACTTGCAGTTTACAATCGAAGATTCCGGTTGATTGTAGGTCAACTGTACTACATGGATCATACTAGTGTTTTACTTCGAAGTATTCCTCCCCATGAAGCAGAATCGATTATTGATATGGCTCATTCATTACCCTCGGGCGGACATTTTGCAACTGATCTTACTCACCGTAAAATTCTGCGAAGTGGGCTTTGGTGGCCTACAATGTACAAAGATGTGACTCAGTTTGTGCAGCAATGTGATATCTGTCAATGGTCTTGACAGCCATTACAGCGGCACTTCTTTCCCCTTCAACCTGTTTTACCTCTGGAACCCTTTCAGAAGTGGGGTCTAGATTTTATTGGTCCAATAACACCACCATCGACCCTCACCAACAATCGATATATATTGACTTGTACAGATTATGCCACTAGGTGGGCAGAAGCTTGGGCTTTACGGTCTGCCACAGCTGTTTCGGTGTCGAAGTGTTTAATGAAGGATGTCTTCCCGCATTATGGATTACCTTTGGAGCTCGTGACGGACCAAGGAACATATTTTGCAAACAACTTACTGCAAGTACTGACTCAAACTTTTCAGATTATGCATAAATTCAGCTCACTGTACTATCCGCGTGCTAATGGTCTAGCTGAGAGTACCAATAAGACCCTGTTGAATATGCTTCGCAAATTGATCCTGGAATGTACGGAACGTTGGGACCAGCTACTACGTGCAGTTTTGTGGGCTTACACGACTACGTACAAGGTAGCTACAAGAACGACCCCGTTCAAGCTTGCTTATGGATTGGAAGCTATTGCGCCGATGGAAGTAGTAGTGCCGAGCCTACACATTGCCTTAGCTCAGAAATTGGTGCCGGAAGAATCTTTGCCATTTCGGTTGGATGCACTCAGATCATTGGAAGAAGACCGCTGGGAAAGTTTTATGGTTCTTCAAGAAGTTCAGCTTCGTCAAGCCCATAGTCATGATCGTTTCCTCAAGACCCGTGTGTTTATGGTGGGGCAACTTGTGTTATTCTATAATGCTAAAGCAAATCGATCTGTTGGAAACTTTAAATTATGGTGGTTCGGTCCATACCCGATTGTTGAACAAGTGGGCCCAACAACTTTTTGATTGGCCACCTTAAGAGGTGTTCTTTTGCCAAAAGTGATTAATGGTTCTAAGCTTCGGCCATATCACCAACCGGACGATAACTGATGACATGTACCTCGTCTTGTTCGCGTGTCACTTATTTTATTTTTATCCCCGTATTTCGATTGACCACAGACCGTAATCTCCTCGTTTTGATATCTAAATATGATTAATCGCCACCCTGTGTATTAGGGTTTTTGACCGCCTAATGTTTCTTGTGTGACTACTCAATCTTGTTTCTTTTCTTGTTAAACGCTATTGTGTTTGTGTGCTTGTGCATTATTTGTTTTCTGTGTTCTTGTGATTACTCGTGCGCGCCATGGAAGCTCTCGTGAATGTTCGCCGCAATGACTTGAATCATCAAAAGATCTGCCTGTGTGTGCAAAAATGCTTCTTGTAAGTAAAATTCATTAGCTAGGGCAGCATCTCTCTACTGCTTCATATCCGCAATCTGAGCATCAATCCGTGATAATCTTTCTGCTTTAAATCCGAGCTTCTTTTCTCTATGTTCCAGCTCGTGAGATTGATATTGAATTGTTTTATAATAGGCATCCCTTTCTTTCATGATTCCTGCTAAATCTTTCTTAAGCTGAATTGTCAGATCCGTTTGTGCTTTTAAGGCACAATTCGCCTGAAAAAGATCGGTAGATGCCGCTTGTAATTTTGCAGTAGTCTGCTTAGCCAAAGTAGCCATTTCTTGTCCTTTTTGCATGACCTCATCCGACTCCGCGCGAGTTTCTTCCAACAAATTGTCGAGAGCAAATCGAGCATCATCCTTGTCCTGCACCAATTGTTTTAATAGGTTGATCTCTTCATCACGAGCGGATAAAAGAGCATCCTTTTCATTCAACTCAGCAAGAGCAGCATCTTGTTGGGCAATCAAGGTGTCCTGCTCTGCAATCCTTGTTTTAAGTTGTTGAAGCTGCATGTGCGGGTCATGGTTCTCTGCCTTGACCGCATTAGCTTCTTCCTGCAACGGAGCAATATCTGCCTCTAACAAATCAACTTTGCCTTGCAGATCCTGTCTGATATTGTCGGTTGCCATCTTCATTTGAAGAGGTAACTGCTGAGAGAATTGAATCAAGATACGACCCATAGACTTCAATTCATGGAACAGCATAGTCGAAGGAGGAAGAACAGGAAGTGGCTGGGATGAAGAGGATGATAATAGGTGAGGAGAAGGTGGTCGAGAGTAATCGGGAGAAGAAGATGAAGTAGCGGGTGCGTCGGGAACAATAGGCTCAATGGGGACAACGGGCTCAACAGGCTTCATTGGGGGAGGAAGTGGGATAAAGGAATTCGGCAGCAAGATTATACGGGTTGGATTCTGTTTTGTCGTCTCAGTTCGGTCAATCACAGCGTCAACCAGGACAATCACTTCGTTAAGAATTTATGCAACAATTTCCTTCACTGCTTCTTGATTCTGCTGATGAGAATCCTCCCAAGAAGAAACTTCTTCAAAGTCTTCTATGTGGGCACCTTGTTCCTGCTGCTTAATTGGAGAAGAAGGAACGAAAGAATCGACATGAATGGATGTAGCAGTGTCGTGGAAGACTTCTTCTTCATGGCCAGCAGTTGATCCTTGCACCTCACTGCAAGAGGGGCTCACACATCTTCGTTTTTGGCGAAAACGTTACAACAGGTCGGCATCATCATCTTCCTCATCCTCGAGCATTTGAGTAGATTCTTCATGCAACAAGAAGGGAGCGGTTGGAGGGGGTTGCGCGGCTTGGATTGCTGGAAAGAGAAAAGTGAGTATATGGGGTAGACGAGAACGTGGAAGGTCACCCTTAGTGACTTGTTTGATAACCGCGACACATTCACGGTGAATGCACCGGAAGTAGAAGGATGTGAAATTGACAGTTTCATGGGACGCAATGTCTATCATCGAATAGAAGGGGCGAGATATACCATAGGTGCGTTTTTGTAAGTTCAAAATAGCGACTAAAAATTGCAGAGTTGTACGCTCCGGTTCAGGTCTACAAAGAATGGCGTACTCATTAGATGATTGCCACGGAAACAACTCTTTCATGGTGGCTACAGGAAGAAGTGGAACATTCTCCAATCCTTCCCGAGGAAGTCGGAAGGCATCGGCAAACGAAGCTAAGGTAATAACAACTCGTGATGGTAAACGGGCTATGGGCCAACATTGCGCTGTAGCAGGTGTAGAGGCGATGGCAAAAATGATGTGCGCATAGAATGGTTGACACTCCACTGAATGCCAAGGTAATTCAGTGAAGGCCAGAAGACCATGGGTGCGCAAATACTCACTCACTTCAGGAGTTAGTCCTGCACGAAAGGTGGCGACATTCACGAGAGCTTTAATGGCGGAGATTATCATAGAAGAACTAGAAAATTTGAGATTGGGTTTAGGAGAAAAGTTCCCAGAGTTTGTGACTAGGGCCAAAGCACTAATGGCTAAATTGCCAGATCCACCACACGATTTTTTTATAAAGAAGTGGTTAGCTAAGCCCCTACCAGTGGCCACCCAATGCAAAATAAAGGAATTAGTGTTACCTACAGCCTCCATAGAGGAGTTCATCAACACAGCCACACGCTTGGAGCAGATAAGGTACTAGTATGAAGCAACTTCTTCCCAACCAACTTATGGTATAGAAATGGAGGATCCAGTGATCCAGCTAAGAAAGGAGCTGGAGGGCTTAAAAAGAAATAAGCCCTACAAAGAGGAGGAGAATGCTGTTGCTCAGTTGAGAAGGGAGATTGAAGCACTAAAGCTCCAAAAGGAGGAGGAGGCCCAGGCAGAGTAATTGGCTCAGCTGCGACAAGAGTTGCAGGAGCTCAAAGGAGGTGGCATCAAGAGTGGACTTTGGTGTTCCATGTGCAGCAAGCAAGGTCACATAGTAAGTGAATGTCCTCTGTTAAGTGTGACTTGTCAATTATGCAGGAAAGTTGGCCATGAGGCCCATGAATGCCAATCAAGAGAAATGCCTGCAACGACATACTGGACACAAGGAGGATCCCCAACACCAGCAAATGTGATGGCTGCTGCACCAACTCAAGGTAACAACTATAATCCTAGACAGAGGAATAACTTTGGAAATGGGCCTAGGAGGCCAATCATCTGTTTCAGATGTGGAGAATGTGGGCACTATCAAAGTAGGTGCACCCTACCAAAAAATGCCCTCCTTGCAGGAACTACCCTGAGGCAAGAGACCATTATACAAATTGTTGTCCTAAGAATCAAGCCTCTTCATCCGGGCCTCATATTCAAATGATTTCGGTGCACAAAGAAGAAGTGTGTGATCTAGTCAATGAGCCATCACCATCTACCAAGGTGGTGCAATTAGAATAAATAGAATCTTTGACTGTGCAGACAAGAAGCAAGGGGAAGGCTCAAGCAGACATAGGACAAGGGTCAAAGATTAAGGAATGGAATCAAAATAGAGAACCATCTGAAGATAAAGTCACCACAGGTGCAGATACAAGTCAAAAAGGAGATCTCATATGCACCAGTGATGCCATTGGGCATGCCTTCAACAGAGCTCATGAGGAGTTTGATAAGTCAACGGGAGCCCATGCTCTCAAGGAATCAGAGGCTTCAAAACTACTCAAGATGGATGGAAAATTTAGGTCAGAGTTATTGCAGATAATTGATGAAGCTTCCACTACAAGTTTGGTGGCAAAGACTGTTGTTTTACATAAAGAAAAAATTGTAGGGGAAGCACCCCTTACAGATTATAAAAGTCCTCGGCTGGCAGTATCTATCAAAGGTCATGAATTTCAAGGAGTTATTGTGGATGGTGGTTCTGGCATTAACTTGATGCCTGAACATACAATGGAAAAGATTGCACTCCACCCTTCAAGGCCTGCAAATTTCACTGTTACTTTGGTGCCCTTGGGAGTGATCCCAAAAGTTCCACTTGAAGTACAAGGTAATCTATTCATTCTAGATTTTGTGGTTCTAAGATTGCCCCAGGTTGAAGGAGGATTTCCCCTCTTAATTGGACGACCATGGATGAGGCATGCAAGTGTCATTCATGATTGGGGCAAGGACACTATGTGGGTACAAAAGAAAGGGCAAGAGCAGAAGACAAGGAAGAAGATGAGCACGAAGATAATATGGTAGAGAGAAATCATGTCCAAGAAATACAATTAGGCACTCAAGACAATAATTGGCCAGTTTTGGTGGCCACTTGGTTGTGGAGCCACCCAGGGCTCCTTGAAAAGGTAAAATCATTCTTGACCCATTATACAGATGTTTTTGCCTGGCATTATAAAGACTTAGAAGGAGTGCCTGCAACTTATGGAGAGCACACAATCCCTCTGGTTGATGGAGCCAAACCCATAAGAGGGAAGAGTTATAGACTTAATCCAAAATATGTTGAAGCTGTCTATGTGGAAATACAGAAGATTGAGGATGCAGGAATCATCATTCCTGTGGAACACTCAGAGTGGCTCTCACCTATGGTTATAGTACCAAAGAAGAACACTAATAAAATCAGAATTTGTGTTGACTTTAGAGCACTCAACAAGGTGACCATTCCAGATGGCTTCCCAATGCCTTTTGCAGAGCAGGTCATTGAAGAAGTGGCTCGGCATGCATTATATAGCTTTATGGATGGATTTAGTGGCTATAATCAAATATCAATACACCTAGAGGATCGTGAAAAGACTGCTTTTATCAAACCTTGGGGAACATATGTATATGTAAAAATGCCATTTGGGCTCAGAAATGCTCCAGCCACCTTTAACAGAACGGTCAATCTCATTTTTGCCCCCCTATTGCTGGAATCACTTAGAATCTTCATGGATGACTTCTCTTCGTTTTCAGGTTCTCACAAAGAAACTCCTCTAGATTGTTTGGATCATCACTTGAGGCAGCTGCAGAATGTTTTCAAGAGATGCAGGGAGACTAAGCTAAAGCTCAATCCAAACAAATGTCATTTCCTTGTGACAGAAGGAACTCTCTTAGGACATGTGGTGTCGGCTAAAGGTATGGCCCTAGATCTTGACAAAATCATTTCTATAATAAAGTTTCCTAAACCTAAATCTCCTAAAGAGATTCAGAGTTTCTTGGGGCATACTGGATACCATAGAAGGTTTATAAAAATGTATGCAGAGATAGCCAGACCACTGGCTAGACTTACAGGTAAGGAAGTACCTTTTAAATGGGAAGAAGAGGAGGAAAAAGCATATCAAACATTACGGTCAAGGTTAGTGTCTGCTCCTATTTTGATCACACCTGAGTGGTCAAAAATCTTTCATATACATGTAGATGCCAGTGCCTATGCAGTGGGGGTAGTTTTGACCCAACCTAGTGAAGAATTTAAAGTGGATAGACCAATTCAATATGCCAGTAGAATCTTGACCAAGGCAGAAAGGAATTAGAGTACTACAGAAAGGGAAGCCCTAGCAATGGTTTTTGCTGTCCAAAAATTCCGTCATTACTTACTGGGAGTAAAATTTATTATTATAACATATCACCAACCACTAAAATACTTGCTCAACAAACCACAAGCCACTGGTAGAATATGGAGGTGGTTATTGTTGTTCCAAGAGTTTGATTTTTCTGTAGTCCACAGACCAGGTAAAGATAATGTTATGGTGGATCACCTATCCAGAATCAATATGATGAATCAAGCTAGTGGAATCAATGATGATTTTCCAGATGCTCATCTGTTTGCTGTACAAGCTCAAGGTTGGTATTATGATATCAAGAATTTCATTAAAACTGGGATGTATCCAGAAAAGGCTAGTGCTGTGCAAAGGAAGAGACTGCTAATCAAGAGTAGACCATATACCTTCATTGAAGATAAATTATATATACAGGGCAAGGATGACAGGTTTAGGAAGTGTTTGGAAGAAGAAGAAGTAAGGGAAGTCCTTCACTCTGCACATGAAGGAACAGGTGGTGGGCACCTTCCAGGGCATATTATGAGTCAGAGGATACTGGATGCTGGTCTATGGTGGCCTACACTATTTAAGGATGCAGATGAATGGGGAAAGGCATGTGACGTTTGCCAGAGGTGTGGACCTAAGCCAACAAAACAGAGGCATAACCCCTTGGTTGTTTCCACTTCCTGGCAACCATTTGAGAAGTGGGGGCTAGATTTTGTAGGGCCCATCTACCCTCCCGCAATTCCAAAAAGAGAAAAATATCTCTTGATAGCTACAGATTATGCGACAAAGTGGGCTGAAGCTATTGCCTCCCCCGACTGCACTGCCCAAACTGTTGCTGATTTCATTTAAAGTAGCATCATTTGCAGGTTTGGATGTCCACTTGAAATTTGTACAAATCAGGGTACCCATTTTGTCAATAAAGTCCTGCAGGAAATTTTCAACAGGTATAGAATTCTACATAGGACCTCCTGTGCTTACTATCCAAGAGCCAATGAACAGGCTGAATCGACAAATAAGGTTTTAATCACAATGTTAAGAAAGGAGTGTATGTTACAACCCACTTCCTGTGGCATTGCTTATCAAGGTACCCTATGGGCATACAAGTTAGCCTACAAAGAGGCCACGGGATATTCTCCATTCCAACTGGTTTATGGCATATTGCCCATTGAGCCCTTTGAATTTTTACATGGATCACCTAAGATAGCATTCATGCAGGGCAAGAAAGATTGTGATGTCTCTCAGAGGCTCGGAGCACTACATAAAGTGGAGGAGATTCGTCTACTAGCAACAAAACAATTGATAGAGACTCAGATTGAAGAGGAAGGAGGCACATGATCGACATCTGTGGAACAACAACATTGAACCAAGCATGTTAGTTCTTCTCCATAGACCTCATCTTCATACACAACTGAGAGGAAAATGGCTTCCACATTGGGAAGGACCTTATAGAGTCAAAACAATGCTAAATTGGGGTGTTGTGGCATTAGAGACGCTGAAAAGAGAGGCCTTGCCACTGGTCAACATATCAAGGCTCAAGGCCTATCATCAACACACTTGAAGAAGTATGGATCACCTGGAACTGCAAAATCTGTCCAAGTTATACATAGCTTTCTCATCTCATTTTGCTCAGTTTTAGTAGTTTTCTTTATCAATTTCATTCTTGTTCCTGGTGTTTCTAGCAAACCTAGAAGGCATTTCATAACCTCTGCAAAAGTAAAACTTTTGGGTATTTTTGAAAATTTTTCTAGCAATTTTAGCATTTTTCTAGCATTTTTTATCCCTTTCCGATGTCATTTTCTTGCCAAATAGGAGGAATAAAAGGAGGCTCTCTGTGGTTTGATGAAAGAAATTGGGCTAGCCCTGTGGAAAATTTCATGATGAATTTTTCAGAATTTTTTGGCCATTTTTAGGCATTTCTTTGGATTTTTCCTTCATTTTTCTCTATTTTGGGGTTATTTTTCCAAAAAAAAAAGAAGCCCCTCAGGGCGTTTTCTTGCTTTTTTCCAAAAAAAAAAAATCCCCCCCCCCCGCCCCCCCAATTTCTTTTATTTTATTTTCTTTTATTTTATTTTATTTATTTTATTTTTATTTTATTTTATTATTTATTTTGTTTTCTTTTTATTATTTGTGTCTGAGCGTTAAAAAAAAAATTATATATATATATTTTTAATATATAATTATTATTATTATATATATTTTTTACTTTTTATGGCTCTAAACTCAGTTTTTGACTTTATTTTTCCAAATTCCCACTTTTTCTTTGACTTTTGGTCCAAACCCACATGTTTTGTGCACAATTACCACATGTTTTTATTTCACCACATTGGCCACATTGTCTGTTATATCCTCCTCTCACCATATGTTCAATATTTCACATATGCTCCCTCTGTAGCTCTCCTCTTTGATCATTTTTCCCCTCTCCAGACCCCATAATCCTTCTCCCAATCCCTCCCTTTACCTATTTGCCCAGCCGCATCCTTAACCCTCCCGACCCTATCCTTCTCAGCCCCATCAGCCCTCCCTTCCACTTCCTTTCTACCCTCCCATTTCCCCCTTTTTTGCTTTTCCATAACAAAATCCCACTTCTGGTTCTTCTCTGGTGCTTGTTCTATCCTGCTTTTGGTGGACTTGGTTACTACTGAGATGTCCTCTTCAAGTTTTTGCAGCTTCATTATCATGGTGTCCTTTATGCTCAGAGTTTTGGCTATAGCTCTCTGGGACGGAGAGCACATTAGGTGGTGGGCAATTGTTGAGCCCATAAAAGTCATGTTGGTCAAAGTCAACGATAGTCAAAGTCAACAGGTCAAAGTCAACTAGTCAAAGTCAACAAGGTCAAGGTCAAAGTCAACAGGTGCAAAGTCAAAGTGCTAAAGTGCAGGTGTCAAAGTGCACAAGTAGTGCACAATTAATTGTCCACAAAGGGTAATTGGGAGAAAGTGGGTTGCAGGTTGCAGAGGTATTTTCTCTAATTTCCCTAAGGTTCAAAGTGTGTTTTAAAGTGTTTTGAAAGGTTCAGGTGAACCCCCTCTTATGTGCAAAAGTGAAGACTTAAAAGGAAAATGTGAAGGTATGTGAAGCGGCAGCGTACGCACAGGTGAAAGTATGGTCCCCCCATTAAAATTTTGGTTTTAGTCTAAAGTCACTACAGGACAAATCAGTGAGTCGTTGGCTGCCACTTGTGAAGACAATCTTGGGACATCAAAGTGAGCACCAAGATACCATTGCAGTTAGGAGCGTACGTGATCGACACACTCAAATCAAGGCAAGGACCATTCTTGGACCAATCTTAGAGTAAGCAAGAGAAGCATAGTCTAAGTGAAGCAAGAAAGAGAAGTGCAAGAGTCACCACTGTGCGACGTAGAGAAGTGGAGTTGCAGGAGTGCATAGAGAGTGACTAAGGGATTGTGCAGAGGGTGCTAAGCTAGTCCCCCAAGGATCTCAAGGTCTCTTTGCAGTGTACGCGTGCCGACAGAAGGTATTCATTCCTCCCCCTTAGTGGAAGCTTGGTGCAAGGTGTGCACAAGGATAAGCTTGAAGCAGGTGGAGGTCTGGTGCAGAGGAGGCCGGTGGCAAGAAGACTTTGGGATATTGGGTATTTTGTAATTGAGCACTCTGTGTGATTGTGCACAGAAGTATTGGCTTGTATTTTGCTTCAAACATTGTAATTGTCTTACTGTAATCAATCGGCAGAAGCTTCCAAGGTGTATTTCCTCTTCTGGTCTTTTCATTTTCTCCTACAAATCCTCAAACTCCTTCTTGTCTAAGAATCCCCCAACAAGATTGATATTGAATTGTTTTATAATAGGCATCCCTTTCTTTCATGATTCTTGCTAAATCTTTCTTAAGCTGAATTGTCAGATCCGTTTGTGCTTTTAAGGCACAATTCGCCTGAAAAAGATCGACAGATGTTTCCTGTAATTTTGCAGTAGTCTGCTTAGCCAAAGTAGCCAATTCTTGTCCTTTCTGCACGACCTCATCCAACTCGGCGCGAGTTTCTTCTAGCAAATTGCCGAGAGCAACCCGAGCATCATCCTTGTCCTGCACCAATTGTTTTAACAGGTTGATCTCTTCATCATGAGCGGATAAAAGAGCATCCTTTTCATTCAACTCAGCAAGAGTAGCATCTCGTTGGGCAATCAAGGTGTCCTGCTCTGCAATCCTTGTTTGAATTTGTTGAAGCTGCACGTGCAGGGCATGGTTCTCCGCCTTGACCGCATTAGCTTCTTCCTACAACGTAGCAATATCTGCCTCTAACAAATCAACTTTGCCTTGCAGATCGTGTCTGATATTGTCGGTTGCCATCTTCATTTGAAGAGGTAACTGCTGAGAGAATTGAATCAGGATACGACCCATAGACTCCAATTCATGGAACATCATAGTCGAAGGAGGAAGAACAGTAAGTGGCTGGGATGAAGAGGCTGATAATAGGTGAGGAGAAGGTGGTGGAGAGTAATCGGGAAAAGAAGATGAAGTAGCGGGTGCGTAGGGAACAACAGGCTCAACGGGGACAACGGGCTCAACAGGGTTCATTAGGGGAGGAAGTGGGATAAAGGTATTCGACAACAAGATTATACCGGTTGGATTCTGTTTTGTCATCTCAGTTCGGTCAATCACAGTGTCAACCAGGACAATCACTTCGTTAAGAGCTTTTGCAACAATTTCCTTCACAGCTTCTTGATTCTGCTGATGAGAATCCTCCCGAGAAGAAACTTCTTCAGAGTCTTCTACATGGGCACCTTGTTCCTGCTGCTTAATTAGAGAAGAAGGAACAGAAGAATCGACATGAATGGATGTAGTAGTGTTGTGGAAGACTTCTTCTTCATGGCCAGTAGTTGATCCTTGCACCTCACTGCCAGAGAGGCTCACACATCTTCATTTTCGGTGAAAAAGTTGCAACAGGTCGGCATCATCATCTTCCTCATCCTCGAGCATTTGAGTAGATTCTTCATGCAACAAGAAGGGAGCGGTTGGAGGGGGTTGCGCGGCTTGGATTGCTAGAAAACAAAAAGTGAGTATATGGGGTAGACGAGAACGTGGAAGGTCACCCTTAATGACTTGTTTGATAACCGCGACACATTCACAGTGAATGCACCTGAAGTAGAAGGATGTGAAATTGACAGTTTCACGGGACACAATGTCTATCATCGAATAAAAGGGGCGAGAGATACCATAGATGCATTTTTGTAAGTTCAAAATAGCGACTAAAAATTGCAGAGCTGTACGCTCCGGTTCAGGTCTACACAGAATGGCGTACTCATTAGATGAGTGCCGGGGAAACAACTCTTTCATGGTGGCTACAGGAAGAAGTGGACCATTCTCCAATCCTTCCCGAGGAAGTCGGAAGGCATCGGCAAACGAAGCTAAGGTAATAACAACTCATGATGGTAAACAGGCTATGGGCCAACACTGCTCTGTAGCAGGTGTAGAGGCGATGGTAGAAATGATGTGCGCATAGAATGGTTGACACTCCACTGAATGCCAAGGCAATTTAGCGAAGGCTAGAAGACCACGGGTGCGCAAATACTCACTCACTTCAGGAGTGAGTCTTGCACGGAAGGGAGTTCAGTACGAATTGACACACAGTTGGTGGAGCTGGAAACCTCAAAGCTGATGCTGGATTCATTAAAACTGAAAATCACTAGAACCTTTAAATTAGCTCGAACTATGTATATACAAGGCATTGTAGATGAGCCTTAATGATTATTTTCTTTGCGGGTTCGAGTCCACCATGCATGCCAGTGTTAGGCCGCTGGATTGGCACAATGTAATTTTATATTTTTCATATGCCACACACACCGAAAGGGCATAGCGAAGCGATGTAACCTTTTTTACCCATTAATGAAGAGACATTACGGTGTTCTTTGATGAAAGAGGAGACGGGGATCCCCAGACTATTTATCTAGGCGATTGCGACTACGCTGGAGACGTCGTGGTGCAGAGTTTACAGATATTTAGAATACTGTTAAGCCTGTTCTTATTGAATTGCCGTAATTTATTACTAACACAGTAACGTTGTCTTAACATCAATAAGTTTAAACGACTGTGTGGCTGATAATTTGCGCGATAACCTATGGTGTGAGGATAATCGTAATCAAAGAATTGCAACTGTGTAACAAAAGTTAATGCTTGGACGTATAATTACTGTTTGGTTAATTGGTTAATTGGGAAAATTAAGTAGAGGGCCTCTGCATTGTCAGGCCCCTACCATCCCCAAGAACCCGAAAAGAGATTACAAGTGGACATGACAGAAAAATTTCAAATTATCAGACTGCTCACCTTCCCACAGACGGCGCCAGTGTTAAAAGGGACTTCCGTCATGTCCACTTTTAATCTCTTTTCGGGTTCTTGGGGATGGTAGGGGTCTGACAATGCAGAGGCCCTTTACTTAATTTTCCCAATTAACCAATTAACCAAACAGTAATTATACGTCCAGGCATTAACTTATGTTACACAGTTGCAATTCTTTGATTACGGTTATCCTCACATCGTAGGTTATCACGCAAATTATCAGCCACACAGTCATTTAAACTTATCGAGGTTAAGACCACGTTATTGTGTTAGTAATAAATTACGGCAATTCAATAAGAACAGACTTAAGAGTATTCCAAATATCTGTAAACTCTGTACCATGACATCTCCAACATAGTCACAATTGCCCAGACAGATGGTCTGGCAATCCTCGTCTCCTCTTTTGCCGGAGAACACCGTAATGTCTCTTCATTAATGGGTAAAAAAGGTTACATCGCTTCACTATGCCCTTTCGGTGCGTGCGGTATACGAAAAATATAAAATTACATTGTGCCAATCCGACGGCCTAACACATCCTTAAACACAAGTAATTGCAGGGAAAGAAAGATTGTGGTGTCTCTTAGAGGCTTGGAGCATTGCATAAAGTGCAAGAGATACATCTACATGTTGCAAAATAATTGATAGAGACTCAAAAGAAGAGGAAGGAGGCACATGATCGGAATCTGTGGAACAATAACTTACAACCAGGCATGTTAGTTCTTCTCCATATACCTCAAATCTACACACAAGTAAGGGGAAAATGGCGTCCACACTGGGAAGGACCTTATCGAGTTAAGAAAATGTTGAATTGGGGTGCAGTGGAGTTAGAGACTCTAAAAGGAGAGGCCCTCCCACTAGTCAACATATCAAGGCACAAGGCCTATCATCAACACAACTGAAGATTTATGGATCACCTGAAACTTGCAAAATTTCTCTAGGTTGTACATAGCCTTCTCATTTCATTTTGCTCAAGTTTTAGTACTTTTTATCTTTTTTTCATGCTCGTTCCTTAAGTTTTTAGCAAATTTACCAACCATTTCATAGCCTTTGCATAAGCACAAATTTTGGATTTTTTTTTGGGAATTTTTGAAGCATATTAGAATTTTTCTAGCATTTTCCATCCTTTTCAAATGTCATTTTCTTGCCAAATTGGAGGAATAAAGGAAGCTCCCTGTGGTTTTGAGTGAGAAAATTGGCCTAGACTTGTAGGAAACTTTTTTAGAACTTTTTGAGATTTTGTTTGGATTTTTTTTATTTTTTTCCAATTTTTGGATATTTTCAAAAAAAAAGAGAGGGGCCCCATGGATTTTTCCCAAAAAAATACCCTCTCTCTCTCTCTCTCCCCCCCCCCCTCCCCCCTCCCTTGAGACATCCAAACCCATGCAAGCACAAAGCCAAAAGTGAGGGACACCAAGAAGATTTCCAAGAACACATTTATATTAGATTCGCAACTTGTGTTTACAAGAAGGCAATGAGAGCTTGGTATGAGGAGTACTAATACCCCTCATAGTTGTGCACAATTTGGTGCCACAGGGCATACCCTCCAAGCACTAAAAGGGGCTAGATAGAAATACAAGGCGTGTTTGACATCCTCCCCGGCTTGAAGAGCTTGTTATCCTCAACAAGCAGGTTCGGGTCTTACAAAAAGTAGATGTGATTACAAAAAAGTGGGAACATTACAAGGGGCTGATAGCCAAAATGGCTTAAGTATTGCGGTAATATTTACGTACTAAAGGGTGGTCCGGGCCAAAGGTGTCAGCTGGAATCCAATCCGCATATACTAAGGGGCGACCGTTGAACTTGATGAGAAATTGGGGACCTTCGCGGGTGTTGCGATCCCGTAAGATAGCCTCGGGCTCGAATTGGTTATCCCTGATTTGAAGAACTGGGACCTCACGTCCATGTGTGGAGTCAGGTTGGAACCGTTTGAGGAGGCTCACATGGAATGCGTTGTGAAATTGGATGTTGTCAGTAGCTCCAAGCTCTACGTGACCTCGTTGATCTACTTCTCCATCTTGTATGGGCCATAGTAGCGATGGTTGAGCTTGTGCGTTATGTTCCGGGGCAAGGTGATATTGCGTGCACTTACGAAGACTAAGTCCCCGACTTGAAAGTCTTCATCGAGTCTCCATTTCTTGTTGGCGTATCTCGCCATTGTTCTTTGCTTCATTATAATCTGGACTTGGCCTCTTCCAAATTCGTTTTCCATTGCTCCAGAAAGGCTCCACAATCGGGGTCATTTGTCGAAAGTGTGGAGTCCCATGTGAGTGCTAAGGATGTGATTACCTCCTTGTCGGTCGCCAATTCGAATGGAGTCACCTTTGTACTTGAATGGGCGGAGGCATTGTAGTGGAACTCGAAGATCTCTAAGTGCTTGGACCAATCTTTCTGGTTGGTTCGGACATAGTTGCGTATGTAATCCTCAATTGGCTGGTTGAACCTTTCTGTCTGCCCATTTGTTTGTGGGTGATAAGTCGATGAGAACCTAAGTTGTCTTCCCAAAAGGTGGAAGATTTTAGTCCATAGCCGACTTAGGAAGCATCCATCACGATCGGAAACGATGGCCAAGGGTAGTCCATGATATTTCACAATGTGGGTGAAGAATAGATGGGCCACTGCTTTTGCAATGAGGGGTAGTTTGGTAGGAATGAAGTGCTTGGTAAAGTAGTCCACCACCATGAAAATGGTGTTGAACCCTTGAGATGGTGGGAGTCTGGTTATGAAGTCCATGTTAATAATGTCCCAAGGCCGGTTCAGGATCGGAAGGGGTTGCAAGAGGCTTGCGGGCTTGACTGGGCCAACCTAGAGCATCTAGAGGTAGCTTTCCATTCCTTCGATCAGCCGGTTGATGGCTATGGAGCTGCAGCCACCTCGGTACTTGTCGGCTGGGTTCGATTTGAAGAAGCCAAAGGAGTCTGGGTCATCTAGGTCCATCGGTTGAAGTTGCGTGATCAGCCTTGGGTTTAGGGGGGTTGGATTTGATTGGGATTTTTGGGTGGGAGTTGGTTGGGGTATCTGTTGGGGGCTTCGTTGAGGGTGCGGCTGGGGTTCATATTGGTCCTTGGTTAGGAGATGGGTTTCGACTAAGGTATTTAGCCGGGCGAGTGTATCTTCGAGTCTATCTATGTGGTTGTGGACGGGGTCGGGATTGGGTGGGATTTGTTCCCTCTGGTTGGGTGTGGATTTCGACATTTAGCTCGGCCTCCTGGAAGTGTTCATGTAGCTCGATGTTCACCAAGAGTAGGTGGTTGAGTTCCTTTTCTAAGGCTAACCATTGGGCCTTGTGATGTTGGCACCATTCGACCATGTTTCTGGGGCGTTCCATCCTTGAGGTTAGACCGGCCATGCCAACATCATGTTCGTTGGCCCTAGTGGCGTGGAGCCAACCGGTGGCAACCGAGCAGGGAGAGGGCACCTAGGGTCACAGGAGATGCTAGGGCACAGGGGCACCTAGCGGGTGAGGGGGATGGTCCACCGGGTAAAAGCGGTTGAGGCGTTGCTTGGAGGAGGGGAGGATGGAGGGGCGGCGGGTAGCACGGGTGCTTACCTTGGAAGGGAGTAGCAGAAGATGCCTTGAGGGAGAGGGGGGGCAAGGGTTTGCCTTGCTTGAGGGGAGGGGCAAGGGGGTGCCTTTCTTGAGGGGGGGGAAGGGCAAGGGGGTGCCTTGCTTGAGGGGGGGGCAAGGGGGTGCCTTGCTTGATGGGGGGGGGGGGGGGGCAAGGGAGTGCCTTGCTTGAGGGGGGGGGGGGGGGGGACAAGGGGGTGGCCCTTGCTTGAGAGGGAGGGAGGGTGAAGGAGCTCTTGCGACGTCAAAGAACTTCCCACAGATGGGCCCGGGGATGTTAGATGGCGCTTCGAGCACTGGTGTGACAGTCTGCCTGTCCAAAGGATTCCCCTAGGGGCGTTGCTCTGATACCACTTGAGATGTTCAAGCCCACGCAAGCACAAAGCCGAAAGTGAGGGAAACCAAGACAATTGCCAAGAACATGTTTATATTAGATTCGCAACTCTTGTTTACAAGAAGGCAATGAGGTATGAGGAGTACTAGTACCCCTCATAGTTGCGCACTATTGGATGCCGTAGGGGATACCCTCCAAGCACTAAAAGGGACTGGATAGAAATACAAGGCCTGCGACACCCCCCTGCCGCCCCGCCCCCTACCGTCCCGCCCCCCACCCCTATTTTTTTATATTTCTTTTTTTATATTTTTTTATTTTAATTTTCTTTTATTTTTATTTTTTATTTCAGATTTTCCAACCATGTGCGTTCGGTATATTGAAAAAAAAAGAGGAGGAAACATTTAATTTTTTTCCATTATAAATAATAAAAAATATATTTTTTTATTTTTCATGGTCCAGTGCTTTTGACTCTAGATTGCGCCTCAAATGGTCATTTGTTTCAACATTGGGGTCATCTTCATGTATTTCGGCACCTCTAGACTCAATTTCTGCCTTCATTTTTCCAAAATCCCATCTTTTCTCTGACTTTTGGTCAAACCCCACATGTTCTGAGCACATTTCTCACGTGTTTTTCATTACACACATGGTCCTATTGGTCTATTCTCACTTTATTTTGCCATTCATTTCATATTTTCCCATATACACCCTCTATAGCCCTACTCTTTTATCATTTTGGCCCTATCCAAAGCCCATAATCCTACTCCCTCACCCTGCCTTTACCCTTCTACCCAACCCCATTCTTAACCCTCCGTGGCCTATCCATCTTAGTCCCTCAGCCCTCCCTTCTCCCTCCTTTCTACCCTCCATTTTCCCTCCTTTGCTTTTCCGTGCAAAATTTACACTTTTGGTTCTTCTATGGTGTTTGTTCTCTCCTGCTCCTGGTGGACTTGGTTGCTGCTCAGGTGTCCTTTTGAAAATTTTGCAGCACAAGAATCATGATGTCATATCTGCTCAGAGTTTTGGTTGTAGCTCTCTAAGACGGAGAGCACATTAGGTGGTGGGCAACTACTGAGCCCATAAAAGTCATATTGGTCAAAGTCAACTACAAACAAAGTCAACCATAGTGAAAGTCAAAAGGGTCAAAGTCAAAGCAATCAAAGTTAATAAGATCAAGGTCAAAGTCAGCATGGGCAAAGTCAAAGTGTTCAAAGTTCAAGTGTCAAACTACATAGGTAGTGCACAATTAATTGATTCACAAAGGAGATAATTGCAAAAAGTTGGTTGCAGGTTGCAGAGGTGTTTCTTTAATTTCTCTAAGGGTCAAAGTGTTCTTAAAGCGTTTTGGAAGGTTCAGGTGAACCCTCTCTTAGGTGCACAAGTGAAGAATTAAAAGGCAAAATGTGAAGCGGCAGCGTACGTAGAAGTGAAAGCACCCCCCAATTAAAAATATTGTTTTAGTCTAAATTCACTACAGGACAAAACAGGGATTCATTGGTTACCCACTTTAGTAGACAATTTTGGGACATGAAAGTGAGCATCAAGATACTCTAGCAGTTGGGAGCGTATGTGAATCGACACGCAAATCAAAGCAAGGATTATTCTTGGAGAACTAAGCAAGGTGAGCATAGTCTAGATTAAGCAAGAGAGAGAAGTGCAAGAGACACACAGTGTGCAACGTAGAGAAGTGAAGTGCAAGGTGTGCATGAAGAGTGACTAAGAAGTGTGTAGAGAAGTGCTAATCTTACAAACAAAGATCCCAAGGTCCCATTGAAGCTATGCACGTGCGGGCAGAAGGTGTCCATCCCTCCCCCTTATTGGAAGTTTGGTGCAAGGTGTGCACAAGTGCATGCTTGGAGAAGGTGGAGGTCTGGTGCAGAGAAGGCCGGTAGCAACAAGACCCTTGGGTATTTTGTATTTTGTGATTGTGCATTCTGTGGGATTTCGCACAGAAGCATTGGATTGTATTGTGCATCACCATTGTATTTGTCTTCTTATAATCAATATACAGAGGCTTCCAATGTGTATCTTTCTTCTTATCTTTCCCTTTTCTCCTACAAACACTCAAATCCCTTTTTGTACAAGAATCCCCCAACACTACTGTAGGCAACCCCTAAGCCTCATCTTCTAAAACTAGAAGAACATGGTCATGTTCTAGAACTGGAAGAACATGTCTCGTCTCTGTGGTGGCGTCAGTGCCCAAATGATTCAAAACAATGTCTCGCTTTGCACTTTGATAAACTGGTCAAAGTTCAAAGTAGTGAATGAATAATAAGGGTGGATCTAAGAACATCCCTGGCCAATTCATAGTTTCTTGATGTGCGATCTAGGTACAAACATGTGAACTAGGTGGATTCAAATTACTAGTACATTTTTGGGCATAACTAGTGCATGGACTTGGTAACAATGGTGAGATTCTTATCCCTTGCAAAACTTTGAGAATTCTTAATTCGCTTGAATATGGTTTGGAAAACTTGAAGTTTGGTTGTCCTAAAAATCTTAGTTGGATGTTTGTACAATGGTTAACTCCTATCCAATAGTTACTTGATTTTTTCACCGGACTAGAGGACCACTTTGTCTTAATGAGTTTAAAAATCCTATGTAAACTGTAGGAGAAAGTTTACCATTTTCTTTGAGTCAACCATACTATAACTTGATCAATTCCAAAATGCAAGATTACTACCACCACGTGCTAGAAAGGTGACTCTCCTCCCAACCAAATGCCTCTATATATAGCTCTCTCCAGGGAACTGCATTCTTGGGCAGGTGGATACTAGCCATCCATGTGTCAGCCATGTAATTACATGTGCGCCAAGTGTCCTAGTTAACCAGAGTTAAGTCAAGTGGATGCTTCTAGAAGGCTCTAGAGCTCTTTGGGCAAAACACGCCCCCCATGTATCCCATGGGGGTTGAACCCAAGACCTCCTCCTTCACATCCTTGAGTCTTAACCACTAGGCTAAGTGGATCACTTGGTTACAAAAGTAAATGACCTTCTAGTAAGTCTAGACTTAAGATCTTTGGTCATACATACGAACAACCAAACGGTGTCCGAATTCAGATGCATCTGAACTAGCCGGACCCTTAGATCATAGACTTACTTTATTACAGACATGTTCTTTCTTTTGGAAAATTCGTTCTGTTGAGGTGTATATAGCACTATACACTGATGTTTTATCCCACGTTGAGCCAAAAATGCATTAAAATTAGAAGACATGCATCCCCCCCCTCAGAACAAAGGGTGCCCATTTTACATGCTTCTAGATTTCCAACCAAAAACAAAAACCATTTGATGCACATAAACACTTTAGAATTTGTTTTTAGTGGATACAATCATGCATGCATGGAAAAATCATCAATGAAAGTCACGAAGTAAAGGTAGTTCCCAAAAGAGAGTGTTTACATAAGACCATAGACATCATTGGGAACAAGTTGTAATTTCTATCTTGAACTGGACCATCTTTTGGGAATGAGAAACACTGCATTTCGCCCAAAGTACAACCTTTACAAGAATTTTTACAAGATTTCTCAAGTTTGGGCAAAGAGGATACCATTTCACATTTCTATACGTATATCAAACTAGCATAATTCAGATGACCAAAGTGTGCATTTCAAAGCATTGCATCTGACATATCTTGAGAATCTTGAACTGCACATGTTGAGTCTTTCATCAATTTTTCATAATCCATGAGCTTATACAAGCCATGAAATAAAATGCCAGAAGCAATAACATTGTCATTTGAGAAATCATTAACTATACCTCTGTCATCAACAAATTTCACAACCAAGCCAATCTTGGCTAATGTGGAAACTGATAACAGATTTTTCTTTTTCCCTCACACAAACAAACCATATGAAAATGTGACAGAACTACCATTAGTATTATTCAGAATGATCTTACCAACTCCCATTCCAACCTCTTTTCTCTTTGCCTCTTTTGAAGCCAGATTTGGAAACTCATTATGACATGATCATTTCCTTTGCACTATTTGTAAAACAATTTTTCTTTTTTGATTTCTTCTGATATTTTTCTTCCTTTTTTGACTGTTCAAAATTAGTAGATTATTGCTTACTAGTGGATGAATCCCATTACCTTTGCACTTCTAACTAGCTAGGAAACCTTGATTTGCAACACATATAATGGACTTGTTTTGCCTAGAATAATCTTCTTGAAATAAAATAGATTCAAACTCCTCAAATGTTATGGTATTAGGATTTCGTTTCATCATCAATCAAAGAGTAGAAGAGAAACTCTGATATGAATTTGAAAGACCATTCAGAACAGTCTGCACAAGTGAACTATCTGGTAACACTTCATCAGCATAAATCAATTACTCCTTCGAGTCCTTGATCTCTGTCAAAAAGTTTTCCATAGAATCCCCTTCATTCATATGCTCACTCTCCAACTATTTTTGGAGGTAAGCAACAGGTACCTCATTTCTTGCATGGTACAAAGTTGTAAGTGTATGTGAAACATCCTTTTCTATGTTGCAAGGGCAAATCTGAGGGATAATGGCATGTTTGAAAAACAAAGCTATCAATGCATGTGCTTGAGCATCTCTCCCATCCCAACAACGTTTCTCTAAAGTAGGTGCAACATGAACCCCAAGACAAACATAAATTTGAGGATTATCATTCTCAACACCATCTGCATCACCTTTAATAACTGTATTTGCAGGTGTAGTATGCAATCAATCCTGAATAGCCAACATATGGAATACATCATTACTTTCAAGCATGGTAACTGACTAAAATACCCTAAATTAGAAAAAAATTGTATCTCAAAAATCTGAACAAAACTAGCACACAACACACATTATTGAATTTATTAGCAAGTAACTGACTAAAATAAGTGACCGATTAGATTTATAGGCGTATATACAAGCCGAGGGAAAAAAAAAACTTCTAAAGAGGGAAAAACATTCCTCGGCTATCCTAGTGTGTTCATACACATCACTACCAAAATATATAAACGTACTTAATCATTATCTAGTACAACTCTCTTGTACATTGATACAAATAAGAACATTTATAAGAAAGGGTAATGATGCAATAAAACCTTGCGCTAGCTAGTTGTTGGAGGATGCTTGTTGGTGTTTGAGGAAAACAAAAACACACAAAAAACACAAGGAAGACAAAGAAACTTGAAGAACTAAATAATATAGATTGTATTACCAAATGATTGTACAAATATTGGTTTGATTAGGCTTATTATAGTTTATATATAATCCAAGAGTAGAATAGTTTATATATAAGCCAAGAGTAGAACAAAACCTCCTAAATATTGATATATTTAGGAAGCGATGTGTGTGAGCACACTAGGACCGTTGGAGCACTTTTTTCCCTCTTTAGGAGGTTTTTTCCCCCAGATTATATATACGCCTATTGCCCTAATGGGTTACTTATATTTGTACATTCTAGTGGTAATACATTCAATATTGTGTGTTGTGATCCAAGCTTCTTCCTCTTCCTTGTTTTGTTCACGTGCTTCTAGAGACCTCGAACTCTAACAATTGGTATCAGAGCAGGCTGCCGCTTCATCTAGGGCATCGTAGAGTTTGTCACTTCATCTAGGGCATCGTAGTTCGTCGCTTCATCTAGGGCATTGTCAATAGTCCTCTGGTCACAGTCTAAGAATTACACAAAATTTAGTGAGCATACTCAAGGTGATTACGAATCAAAACTGCTAGGCTCTATGGTGTTGAAATCGTGATTTGAGCTCGTTTCGGCATCCGAATGCACTATCGTAGTGCTTTGTGCAGGCAATTTTGTCTTTTTGTGCCAAAGATATATATAGGTTTCGGTTCGCCAATATAAGTGCCTCAAAGTCTGTTACAGGTTTAGTGAAACTTGTTAGGGTAATTCTGTTCAATTTTTTGAGATACAATCATTTTTTTGCATCATGGTATTTTAGTTAGTGGCCATGGCTAAAAGCAGTGATGTATTCCATATGTTGGCTATTGAGGATAAGTTCGATGGTACCAATTACCCATTTTGGGCTTATATGATGCATCATGTATTGTTTGTAAAAGGACTGTGGAATATTGTGTAGGGTGTTGAAAAACATCCTGCAAACACAGTTGCTAAAGGTGATGCAGATGGAATTGAAGATGATGATATTCATCATGTTCCTGTATGTGTTGTAGTTCTTGTTGCCCCTATTGTAGAGAAAATTTGTTGGGATGGCAGAGATGCTCATGCACATGCATTGATAGCCTTGTCTCTCAAACATGCCATTATTCCTCACATTCGCTCTTGCAAAACAACTAAGAATTCTTGGGATACACTTACCACTTTATACCAAGCAAGGAATGAAGCTCGTGTTGCTTACCTCCAAAAAAAAATTGGAGAGTGAGCACATGAATAAAGGAGATTTCATGGATAGTTTTGTGACAAAGATAAAAAATTTGAAGGAATAGTTGATTTTTGATGATGAAGTCTTACCTCACTACTCACTTGTGCAGACTGTTCTGAATGGTCTTCCCAATTCATATCAGAGTTTTGCTTATACTCTTTGTTTGATGATGAAGGGAAATCCAAATTCCTTAACTTCTGAGGAGTTGCTCTCAGTTCTATTGCAGGAAGATTAGTGTAGGCAAAATAGGTCCATTATGCATGTTGTAGATCAAGCTTTCTTGGCTAGTCAGAAGGGAAAAGGTAAATGGAGCTCTTCTACTAGTAAGCAAAACTCTGCTAATTCTACACAATCAAAGAAGGATGATAGAGATGAGAAGAAAACAGAAAAGCCGAAATTGTTCTGCAAATATAGTAAAGCAGATGATCATGTCATAAAGATTTGTCCAAAACTGGCTGCTAAAGAGGCAAGGAAGAAAAAGGCCGGAATGGTTATTGTATAGGCCTTTACACCCAAAACAAACTCTGCTAATCTTGCGTAGAATAAAGAATGCACATTTACTATTGTTTGCAATTTCGACCCATCTTCACATAATAGTTTACTTCACTTGATCCTGCCCCTATAGGGAATTCTATCACATGCACCAACAACTCCTCTTATCCTCTTATGGGAGTTGGTAAGATCATTCTAACTATTGCAAATGGTAGTGCTTTCACATTTTTATATGCTTTATTTGTGCTAGGGATGAAGAAGAATCTATTATCAGTTTTAGCTTTAGCCAAGATTCGATTGGTTGTGAAATTTATTGATGATAGATGTAGAGTTCATGATTTGTCAAATGGTGATGTCATTATTGTTTTTAGCATTCTATGTTGTAGGTTGTTTAAGCTCATAAACTATGAAAAATTTGTGAATGATTATAGCATGTGCAGTACATGATTCTCAGGCTTTGTCTGATGCAAAGCTTTGGCATGCACACTTTGGTCATCTGAATTTTGCTCATTTGCTACACCTGCAAAAATTTGAAACGGTGTCCACTTTGGCCAAACTTAAGGCACCTAGTAAACATATATGTGAAGGGTGTATTTAGGGCAAAATGCAGCATTCCTCCTTCCCAAAAGATGGTTAAGTTTGAGCTACTAAAAAATTGCAGCTTGTTCACAATGATGTTAGTGGCCCTATGTAGACACCCTCTTTTGGGAACTATCTTTACTTCGTGACTTTCATTGATGAGTTTTCTAGGCATGCATAGGTATATCCATTGAAAGAAAAATCCAAAGTGTTTATGTGCTTCAAAGGGTTTTTGGTTTTGGCCAAAAATATGTCAACGTGTAAAATGGGCACCCTTCGTTCTCATTGGGGGGGGGGGATATATGTCTTTTGACTTCAATGAATTTTTTGCTAAACATGGGATAAAACATCAGTGTATAGTGCCATATACACCTCAACAGAATGGAGTTGTTGAATGGAAGAATAGGTCAATCATGGAGATTGCAAGGTGTATGGTCAAGAGTTAGGCTTTACCACATAGTTTCTGGCTTGACGCTTTCATGTGTGTAGCATATGTACTTAACAACTGTTCCACTAAAGCATTGTAGTCTCTCACTCCGTATGAGGCTTGGCATGGTCGCAAGCCATTTGTTGCTCACCTGCGTGTTTTTGGTTGTCAGGAATATGCATTATTGTCTCAACAACAATATAGGAAATTGGATGATAAAGTAGTGAAATGTATTTTTGTTGGGTAGAGTTCTGAAAGCAAAGGCTATCGTCTATATCATCCATAGACTAAACACATTTTGGTTAGCCGTGATGTTTTTTTTTGTGGAAGATGCTATACAACTATTACTTTCATGTACTAAGGAGACATCAATTAGCTCCAAAGACATGTATGACACTTTGTTGCCTATTTTTATAGGTGGATAGTCTAGTGCTAGTGTAATGAGGAAACTTCTTAGCCTTTACAGGTTTCATGTGATGATGCAGATCATTCCATTTCAGATGCATATTTTCATGATGCACTTGTTGATGAGAGAGTTCATATTTAGGAGGCAAAAGCTATGCCAAAATTGCTAGTGTAGACTTTGTGTGAATCGTGACAACAAATTAGATGCACCTCTGTCATATCATACTCATTCTGGCTCTCATAGTTGTTGAAGAATCACTCACAAATTTGACATACAGAGAGACATAAAGACGAAAAAAGACAAAGAGAAGCAGAAACAAAAAGCAGTAAGAAAATCAAGCCTTAGTGAAGGGACAAATTCACAACTGTAATTTAGTTCACAGAAACTTCCAGAACAATGAAGCTCGGATCAAAATGTATATAAGAGAGTTGAGAGAGTGCTTAAGTAGAAGAACCGGAATAGAAGAGTGCATATAGAAACTGAGGATAGTGATATAGAAGATGCCAGAGATTGCGTATGTAGAGATGAATAATAGAACATGAACTGTCGGGTATTCATCTGAGAGAGATGGTAAGGAATAACTACTCAGAGTAGGAGAGTTTTCCATAGCTATGAGCAAAGTGAGTCCAAGCTATTTTGTACACATCTTCTCTAATAGAAAACACATGTTCATGTGGAAGAATTTGAGCGCATTCTAGTATGTGAAGAAATCTAAGTGATTTCATGTTACTGTGAAAGTTAGTTAACAGTTACAGTTTTTCTCAGTAAACATTTTTTGGTATTTCTGAGAGTTAGATCTCGCAGCACAGTGTGAAGTTTTTCAGGTGGAAACCTTTCGTACTCTCAACTGAACTTTCTTTAAATCATTTTGTACTAGATTTAAATCAGTTGCTTGGATTAATGCTAACATTTGAGCAAGATTTGAAGACAGATGGAGATAAAGGACATAGTTCTGCTATGTACACAAAAAGCAAGAAGAAAGGTGACAAAGGAAAAGAAAAAGATGAAGAAGAGATGACTACTCAAGCAAATTATGCAAGAGGAAGAGGTAACGTCAGAAAAAGAGGAAATACAAAAGGAAGAGGTAATCCGAAGAAGTCTTGTTGGATCTGTGAACTAAGCAATCATTTGGCTCATGATTGGTGGCATAATTCTCAAGGATCAAGTCAAAATCAAAATAACAACAGAAGAGGCAGAAGTGGAAGATATCAAAGAGGCAGAGAAAGTCAAAGAGGTGGATATGGTAGAGATGGAGCAAGAAGTTGGGGACAGAATCAGTCTCACAACACTACCTACTACAACTATGCAAATGATTCACAGAATGATAGTCATACGACATTGATGATGAATTCGATAAGCGTGTTAGAAAATGAAGACCTCAAGGTATTCTATATTGACTCTGGTTGTTCAAATCATTTGTTAGGAAATATAGAATTGTTATCAGAACTTGAAGGAGGTATTTCAAATCATACAGTACAAACAGGTGATAACACAAAACATAATGTAATTTCAATTGGAAAAGTAAAGTGTAAGAATGGAGCTGACCTACTAACAAATGTTTTGTATGTTCCAACAAACATTTGTTAGTAGAAAAAGGTTTTCAAGTCAAGTTTACAAATGAAGGAGTATTTGTTGAAGATCGAGAGAATGGATTCAATCAAATTGTCCATGGTAAAAAGGAAGGTAGACTTTTTACTCTTAAAGTACAAGGGAATGTTGGTCAAGCCTTGATCACACATGGTGATGAGGTATTCATAGAGTTAGACCTCTGGCATAAGATGTTAGGACATTTTAATGAAACAGGAATCAAAACTATGGTGGAGAAACAATCCGTGAGAGGATTACCAAATATGAAGAATCAACATATGATTCACAAGTACGAAGCCTGTCAGATGGGAAAAGCCTACAGGTTACCATTTGAGAAAAATGGTTAGAAACACGATGGTGTGCTAGAGCTCATACATACAGATGTATGGGGACCGACAAAAGAAGGCTCTATCAGTGGCTCAAGGTATTATGTTCCTTTTATTGATGATGCAATAAGATGGATAACTCTTTATGTTTTGAAAGAGAAGTCAGAAGTGTTTGGAGCTTTTAGACATTTTCATGCATATGCTGAAAGACGTACAGGACAAAAACTCAAAAGACTAAGGTCTGATGGAGGAGGAGAATATTTTTCTCGAGAGTTCAATGATTATCTATGGAATGCAGGTATCAAAAGAGAAATAACTTGTAGGTATACACCGCAACAAAATGGAGTAGTAGAAAGAAGAAACCGAACTCTAGTTGAGTTTGCAAGAGCAATGCTGAAGGAGAAGAATTGTCCAAACTATCTTTGGGCTGAGGCTATAAATACACCAACATATCTGGTAAATAGATTACCATGTACAACTTTAAATGGGATGACCCCTTATGAAGCTTGGTGGGGCAAGAAACCAACACTTGATCATTGTAAAGTGTTTGGATCAGTTGCTTATGCTTATGTACCATCACAAATTAGACATAAGCTTGAACCAAAAGCTGAAAAATACGTGTTCATCGGATATGATGAAAAGCAGATGGGTTATAGACTATGGAGTCCTCTAACAAAACAGTTTACTCTTTCCAGAGATGTGACATTTGATGAAGGAAAGAGCTGGTATACAGATAAAGAGCATAGTGTTGAAACACTTGAAGAAGAGATGAGAAGAATTGAAAAAGGTAAATCACATATGGAGGTAAATGGAGATGAAGATCATATGCAGGCAAGTACGTCCAGGATCAGATCAGGTATGAGAAATGAAGATGGCCGAGATTTGATGAAGATGTGTATTCAGATACACATGAAAAATATGAGCTAAGAAGGTCAAACAGAGTTAGGAAACAACCAACAACGTATTCCTATGATACTTCTTATTTGACTAAAAAAACCTATGCTTACTTAGTAAAGGAAGATGAAGAACCTGAGAATTACAGTGAAGCAAAAGGTAAGGAAAAATGGGAAGAAGGAATGAAGGAGGAGTTCAATGCTCTTTAAGAGAACAAGACTTGAGAACTTGTTCCAAAACCAAATGGTAAGAAACTGATTGGAAATAAATGGGTTTACAAAGTTAAGAAACTTGCCGATGGAACGATAACCAGATACAAAGCTAGACTGGTGGTCAAAGGCTATGCTCAGACGCATGGCATAGATTATAATGAGACATTTAGTCCGGTGGCAAAAATATCAACCATAAGGACATTGATTGCTATAGCAGCATCAAAAGGATGGAAGCTAAGTCAGCTGGATATAAAGAATGCATTTCTGAATGGATATATATCAGATGAAGTTTACATGGAACAACCTGAAGGGTTTGTAAGTTCCAGTTACCTAGATCATGTTTGCAGATTAAGAAGATCTCTCTATGGATTGAAGCAAGCTCTAAGAGCTTGGAATTACAGACTTGTGAAGTATCTCAATGACCTTGGATACCAAAGCTCAAACGCAGATGCAAGTCTACTCGTTAAGAGAACAGATGAAGGTATGATCTACATTTGTATTTATGTAGATGACATTGTAATCACAGGTATCTCAGATGAAGGAATCAAGGAGGTAAAGAGATTGCTTGAAAAAGAGTTCAAGATCAGTGATCTAGGAAAGTTATCATACTTTCTTGGTATGGAAGTTACATATACAGATCATGGTGTATATGTTTCACAAGAAACATATCTCCTGAACTTACTGAAGAAGTTTAACATGGAGAATTGCAGAGAAGCTTCAACACCGCTTGAAGTAAATCATAAACTCAACAAATATGATGGTACCAAGTTTAAAGATATGAGAAAATATCAATCTTTAGTGGGAAGTTTGATTTATGCTATGCTAGCAAGACCAGATCTTAGTTATGCAGTAGGAGTTCTCTCACAGTTCATGCATTGTCCGAAGGATCAACATTGGGTTACAGGACAAAGAGTTCTTAGATATATCAAAAGAACTATAAAAGAAGGATTATATTATCCTTTTACGTCAAATATAAAACTGAGAGCATACAGAGACTCAGACTGGGCAGGAAGTCAAGATGACAGAAGGTCAACACATGGGTATATGATCTACCTGGGAGATAAGCTTGTAAGCTGGTGCTCAAAGAAGCAACACATAGTGGCTTTATCGTCAACAGAAGCAGAATATAAAGGACTTGTGGAAGCAGCTAAAGAAGTGATATGGATGCAGACCTTGTTCAAAAGCATGGGTATTGATCAAGGTATACCTAACATACATGGAGATAATATGAGTTCATTGTATCTTGCAGTAAATCTAGTATTTCATGCAAGAACAAAGTACATAGAAATTCAATATCATTTCCTTAGGGAAAAGGTAATGGAGAAGGAGATTGCCTCCTACAAAAGATCAGATTGCAGATATTCTGACAAAGAGCTTAGATGGAGTAAAGACAAGCAGATTCAAAGAAATGGCACGTATAAAAGAAAAGAAGAATGTGTGAAAGATCACAGAATGCAAATTAGTGATTGAGGGGGAGCTGTTGAAGAATCACTCACAAATTTGACATACAAACACACATAAAGATGAAAAAAGACAAAGAGAAGCAGAAACAAAAAACACTCAGAAAATCAAGCCTTAGTGAAGGGACAAATTCACGACTGTAATATAGTTCCAAGAAACTTCCAGAACAGCGAAGCTCGGATCAAAATGTATATAAGAGAGTTGAGAGAGTCCTTAAGTAGAAGAACCGGAATAGAATAGTGCATATAGAAACTGAGCATAGTGATATAGAAGACGCCAGAGATTGCGTATGTAGAGATGAATACTAGAACCTGAACTGTCGGGTATTCATCTGAGAGAGATGGTAAGGAATAACTACTCAGAGTAGGAGAGTTTTCCATAGCTATGAGCAAACTGAGGCCAAGCTATTTTGTACACATCTTCTCTAATAGAAAACACATGTTCATGTGGAAGAATTTGAGCGCATTCTTGTATGTGAAGAAATCTAAGTGATTTCATGTTACTGTGAAAGTAAGTTAACAATTACAGTTTTTCTTAGTAAACGTTTTCTGGTACTTCTGAGAGTTAGATCTCGCAGCACAATGTAAGATTTTTCATGAGAGATAGCTTATCTTGAAGCTAGAAGTCTCAACTACAAACTGATCAAAAGAATTATATGAAACGGGACATGTACACAGTACAAAGTCTGACCGTAAAAGACATCCAGAATTGGTGAAGTTTTTTCTCAAACTTCAGGAAGAGTTCGTTCAGTGAAGGAATCTCATGTATTACTTCCTTACTTCAATTATAACCATTTGAAGTAATTACAAACAGAATTGCAGTTGATTCCGGTGACATTCCGGTAAGATTACAGTGAGAGTCCGGTAACATTCCGGTGATGTTTCGGTGAGTTCAACACACAGTTTTGACACAGTTAAGTGACGAAAAGATTATCTAACTGTAAGCAAACACAATAGTGTTTGAAGTAAATCAGCACGTGCTTGGTATGAAAAGATACATGCCTACCTGATTGCACATGGTTTTGAGAACAATTCAATTGAAAGCACCTTATATGTTAAGCATGCAAATGATGTGCTCCTGATCATTGTTGTCTATGTTGATCACATGCTACTTTCACTGGTTCTCATGAGAAGCGTATTGCTAATTTTAAGGTTCATTTGCATGCCTCATTAGAAATGTCAGATTTGGGGCATTTGCGTGATTATTTGGGCATTCATTTTATGCAGGTTAATGGTGGAATAGCTTTGTGCCAAACAAAATATATTGACACATTATTGCAGCATTTTGGCCTTGAAGCCTACAAAACTATTGCCACTCCTATGGACATGTTTACAATTGAGTCTTCATGATGCTCAAGATGCATTTGATGTTTTTCTCTACCTGCAAACTCTTGGATGCTTGATTTACTTATGCATTACTTAGCCATATATTTAGTTTTCTATCTAATAGATGAGCAAGTTTATGCATTACCGAGGTATCAAGCATTGGCAGGCAGTTAAGCGCCTCTTTTGCTACTTGAGTGGTACCTGACTACTTGGATTGATTTATCCCAAGGGGGGATCACACGGCCAGATTTACATGCTTTTTTTGAATCTAATTGGATTGGTTGCTATGACACTTGTGTTTCCACTAGTGGCTTTTGCTTCATGCTCGGTAGCTCATGTATATCTTGGTTGAGCAACAAGTAATTTGCTGTGGGCACTTCTAATTGTGAGATAAGCTCAAAAATATTTGAATTTTAGGTATATCATAGGGTCTATTCTAGAATAGCTTCTCCAAGAAAAAAATTTGAAATTGGAGCTTCCAATATGAAAGAATCATGTGTTCCGCAGACAAATGTAGTGATCTTTGGCAACTCCTTGCCATAGATTTTTCTAAGAATCATACGTCATTTGACCTACCAATTGATGTCCAATTTCTTCCAAATTTTAATAGCATACTTTTACTACTACCTAATTTCATTGATATGAATTTCCTAGTATTTAGACATTTGAGGCTTTCACAATGACCAAAATACTAAGCCTCTATACCTGCAATATTTTAACAATTTGCAGAGAGTAACTTTTACTCTTTTCTTTATATCTCCTAAATATAAATATATATCATCTTGATATTTTTTAATCACCATATGTAGGTGTTTAGCTAATCATAGAAAGAAAAATCATCCAAATGTATAGCTAAGAGAACCAATGACCTCTAGGTGACATGATCTTTGGTCATCTTTGTGATGGACACAAAGGAAACCATCTTGACCTTACATTCTATGCCACTTTCTATATCTCATGATTTTTTCAGAGTTTGGAGAAAATAATGCCTCCATTGCATCCAAAACGTGCAAAACCCCAAGATCGACTATCTATTTGCTAAATTCTAACACTCAAAGGTCTTGTTTCCAATTGATGACATCATCAATGACATAATCAATGACATCATCAATTCGTAACCGCCCTTGAACCACCCTTGGAAAACCTATATAATGAGGGGTTGACCACATTCATTCTTAGTCTTACCAATTCTAGTCATGGGGCTCAAGGGGTCATGACCGCCAAGCAAGTACTCTCCAAGTTCTAGTTCCATTTCTTGTCTTGTTCCTTATTCCAGTCTTGTATAGTCTTGTATCTTGGACATCTCATCTTTTCCTTTTGTAATCTCGTAGTAAAAGATCTTGTCTAGTTACTTCTTGTAGCTAATTAATCCCCGTGAAGGGAATGCTTGTAATCTTGATATCTTGTTTCATACTTACGATCCCTAGTTGTGGGATCTTCTATATTATCTCTAGTCTAGTTTTCCATACCTATCTGTCCCGGGTTGTGGGACATCTTGTATCAATTATATATTCTTGTATTATTTTTCCTATGTGGGTGTTCTTGTAATCAGAAGTGTATTTCAAAAATCTTGTCTAATCTAGTCAAAGGTCACAATCTAGTGCTCCCCTAACATTTTGGCAAGTCTATCTTCATCAAGACCTAGCACGATGGAGATTATTTGTGAAGAAATATTTTCTACACTTAAATTTATTCAACAATCCAAGAGATACGAGAAAACCAACAAAGAATTCAACAACAGAATATTGAAGATGTAATCATAGAACTCCAAAGGAAGATTCAAGAGCTATAGATCATTGTAAATCAATCTTCTTCAAGTACCCCTATGACGACTAACATAAAGAAAAGTCCAAAAGTGAGAATGCCTAAGAGATTTGATGGGACAAGATCAAAGTTTCGAGGGTTTTTGCAACAAGTGAAGCTATTCATAAGGATGCAACTAGACAGGTACCCAGATGATGCTTCTCAAGTAGGACTCATAGGAACTCTATAATGTGGCCCAACTCTTTGATGGTTTGCACCTATCTTTGAGAAGGATATGGATATTTTGCATGATTTCAAGGCCTTTATTCGAGAGTTCAAATCTTCATTTGGAGATACCAATTTTTCACGTGTTGCCAAAACGAAGCTAATAAATATGTGTGCCTACTTATGCATGAGAATTCAAACAAATCATTTGTGATCTCACATGGCATGAGGATTATTTCATCAACCAGTTTCGATGGGGCTTATGTGATGATGTTAAGGACCTCATGTTAACCATGCCCAAGGTAAATACTTTGAACAGATTCATGAATCACGCAATCGAGTGTGATAACAGGTTGTTTGAGAGAAAGCAAGATAAGAAAATTTCTACTCAAGATCAAGAATACAAATTTATTTCAATCCCTCAACAACATGTTTTGGATGAATCTCAACCAAAACCCATGCAGTTAGATAACATCAAGGTCAATCGACTTACACCAAAGGAAAGAAAACATCAAAAAGACCATGGTTTATGTTTTTATTATGGAGATCATGATCATATGCTATTCAAATATTCTAAGAAGAAGAGATTTTGGAATCAAGACCTCTACAATCACCATTCCACATCAAAAGGACCATCATAAGAGTCAAAAGAAGAATACAATCCATCATCAGAACCATGCCCTTCATTCTATACCTTGTTATACTACAAACCCTTTCTAGATTCACCATGGATATCCATCATCATTTTGTTCCAGTACCACATATCAAGAACTTTACAAAGGCCAAGATCTATGAAAATTCAAGTTCTAGAAGATCTCACATTAACACAACCGCTCCTCGTGGAACTCGTCGCTTGAGGAGGAGGTGATGTCATGGACACAAAGGAAACCATCCTGAACCTTAGATTCTATGCCACTTTCTATATCTCATGCTTTGCTCAGATTTTGGAGACAGTAATGCCTCCATTGCGTTCAGAACGTGTCAAAGCCCCAAGATTGATTGTCTATTTGCTCAATTTTAACATCAAGAGGTCTTGTTTCCAATTGATGATATCATCGGTGATACCATCAATCCGTAACCGCCCTTGAAATGCCCTTGGAAAACCTATATAAGGAGGGTTTGACCACATTCATTCTTAGTCTTGCCAATATGAGTCTTGGGGGCTCAAGGAGTCTGACCGCCAAGTAAGTACTCTCCAAGTTCCTGTTCCAGTTCGTGTCTTGTTCCTTCTAGTCTTGTATAGTCTTGTATCTTGGACATCTCGTCTGGTCCTTTTTGTAATCTCATAGTACGGGATGTTGTCTAGTTACTTCTTGTATCTAGTTCATCTCCTTGACGGGAATTCTTGTAATCTTGATATCCTATTTCATACTTACAATCCAAGGATGTGGGATCTTTTGTATCATCTCTAGTCCAGTTTCCCATACCTATCGATCCTAGGTTGTAGGATGTCTTGTATCAGTTATATATTCTTGTATTATTTTTCCTATGTGTGTGTTCTTGTAATCAGAATTGTATTTCCAAAATCTTATCTAGTCTAGTTAGAGGGCACAATCTAGTGCTCCCCTGACAATTTCATAAATTCCAAAGGCTGCACTTTCATCTGCAGAGATTATTTGAACTATCAAATGATCTCTAAAATTATTGGAAATTATTACTATCAAATGATCTCTAAAATTATTGAAAATTATTATAAATTCCAAAGGATGCACTTTCATGTGAAGAGATTATTTGAACTATCAGTTTCACCACATCAAAACAAAAAATCATAAAAAGCTCTGGAAAATCTTTTCCTTTCAAAAATATTTCCTATACCAACATATTAAGACTTACTTTTAATTAATTTTTACTCATGCAAAACCTATCAAATTTTATATCCGTAAATAAGTTCCCTCAAGCTTTCAAAGGGCTCCAAAAGCACTTGATTTGAGAATTTCATTATAGTTATATTACCATTTCATTGGAGGGGTCAAACACTTCATGACCAAAATGTATACGGTGATCTTCTTGAAGACATTAGACTGATGAAAGAAACTCCAAATTCCCTTTTATTTATGCAAACATATAAATCAACATATCTAGTTTGATTGTAAAAAATTTAAACTTAAATTTCAATCAAATATGCATTTAAATGTATCATTCTATCTCTATTACACCTGTGCTTAGGTGATCCTAGAAACAATGCACTAACACTTTTAGAACATCTTATAATTATGAAGTTAAATTCTAGGATCTTTTAATTTTAGGTATAAATTAGGGTCTATACTTGAGTATCATTGCCAAGAAAAAAAACTTTAAAATTGGAGGTTCCAATATGAAACAACCATGTTTTCATCATGCACAAGTAGAAATCTTTGATAAATCCTTGCTAGAGATTGGTTTGAGACAAAACGGCCAATTTGACCTACCAATTGATGTTAAATTTCTTCCAAATTTTGAAGAACCTAGGTACCAAAGCCTAAATTCATTTATAGAAATTTCATATTGTTTGAAAATTTGAGTCTTTCACAATAATAAAAATACTAAGCCTCTATACCTGCAATATTGTAACAATTTGCAGAGGCTACCTTTCACTCTTGTAATTATATCTCCTAAATGGACAAACATCTCATCTTGATATTTTTTTGCACTCTTTTGCTGTCATTAGTTAAGTTTAGAAAGAAAAATCATCCAAATGGAGTAAAGGAGCTAAGAGAACCAATCACCTCTAGGTGAAATGGTCTCTAGTCATTTGATAAATTCGAGAGGTTGCACTTTCATGTGCATAGCTCCTTTGCCCTATCAAATTATATCTAAAATCAATGAAAACTATAGTCGACAAGGTGGTTCTATCAATCTTTCATATCCAACAAAGATATCACAATTGAGATCTACCAATGAAGAGAAATTCCCTTTCTAAGAGGCCCTTTTCTAACTATTTCCTCAATTATTATGTTTCTAACTTAAAAATGATGGGACATGTTAATCCTTATGATTACACATGCTCATCCATTTTATTAGATGGACTATGAAATGGAGACATATCCATGCATAAATTAATCGTCTATATTAGTAGAAACCAATTAGCAATCGTATACACATAGATTCATGTACACTTTTTTCTTTTTGTTTTTCCTTTAATTTCTTTATTACTATGATTGTTATTATTATTTTAATTATTATTAATAAATTTTAATACTTTTAATTAGATATTTAAGCTTTAACATATACTCATAGCTTAAATGCTTAGGTATCAGGCACATAAAGCTTTAGGCAAAATACATATTTGAAGACATGCTTGAATAGGGACAATCATACATAGCTAATTATCAATACATAGGTATAAGGTATACATAAATATATTAACTCGTGACTTCATTGATGCACACTTACTCCCATTTATAGCTTGAGTAAAAAACATGTATTCATTTTTATATACACATTCATATTCATGCACACACATCTACACACGCACATATAATATTTTAACTCACACATTTGCACATATACTACACATCATACAGCTTAACTAATGCACACATACACATTTTATTTAGACATGTATTTTCATATCATTCTTATGGGTATCAACACATACACAAATTCACTCTTTTCCTCCCATATGTAAAAGTATATATTCACACATATTAATCAGGATTTCACATGATCACATTAACTCATGTGGGTTCATATGCATGGTTAGTCATATAGGTTTACTCTGAATACTCACATCTCCTTACTAACCAAAGACATATTCTTACTCACAGATGTAGACCTTCATGTATTCCATTAATCCTCATATATACCCTCATACACATAACTCATCCTTAATCCATCTAGAAGCCCATTCATCCCTACATGATCATACATACAAGCATTCATAAATAGAAACAATTCTTTTACAAATATGCATAGCTAAACATCCGTCTAATTATACCATGATACTAACACTTTAGTGCATTCAAAATCTATATCTATACATAAAATCATAGAAGCTTATAGGATTATATACACTTTTATATGCAGCCACACATCACATAGGGTGCCTTTCTTACAAACACATAGGGACATATAGGGTTACAAAACACATATAAAGATATCTTGCTGAGCCCATAAAAGTCATGTTGGTCAAAGTCAACTGCAGTCAAAGTCAAGGTCAAAGTCAACTGGTTAAAGTCAACAAGGTCAAGGTCAAAGTCAATAGGTGCAAAGTCAAAGTGCTAAAATGCAGGTGTCAAAGTGCACAGGTAGTGCACAATTAATTGTCCACAAAGGGTAACTTGGAGAAAGTGAGTTGCAGGTTGCAGAGGTATTTTCTCTAATTTCCCTAAGGTTCAAAGTGTGTTTTAAAGTGTTTTGGAAGGTTCAGGTGAACCCCCCCTTATGTGCAAAAGTGAAGACTTAAAAGGAAATGTGAAGGTATGTGAAGCGGCAGCGTACGCACAGGTGGAAGTATGCCCCCCCATTAAAATTTTTGGTTTAAGACTAAAGTCACTACAAGACAAAACAGTGAGTCGTTGGCTGCCACTTGTAAAGACAATCTTGGGACATCAAAGTGAGCACCAAGATGTTATTGCAGTTAGGAGCGTACGTGATCGACACACTCAAATCAAGGCAAGGTCTATTCTTGGACCAATCTTAGAGTAAGCAAGAGAGCATAGTCTAAGGAAGCAAGAGGGAGAAGTGCAAGAGTCACCAGTGTGCGACGTAGAGAAGTGGAAGTGCAAGGTGCATGGAGAGTGACTAAGGATTTGTGCAGAGAGTGCTAAGCTATACTCCCCCAAGGATCTCAAGGTCTCATTGCAGAGTGGGCATGCCGATAGAAGGTATTCACTCCTCCCCCTTTGTGGAAGCTTGGTGCAAGGTGTGCACAAGGATAAGCTTGAAGCAGGTGGAGGTCTGGTGCAGAGGAGGCCGGTGGCAAGGAGACTTTGGGATATTGGGTATTTTGTAATTGAGCACTCTGTGTGATTGTGCACAGAAGTATTGGCTTGTATTTTGCTTCGAACATTGTAATTGTCTTACTGTAATCAATCGGCAGAAGCTTTCAAGTTGTATTTCCTCTTCTGGTCCTTTCAATTTCTCCTACAAATCCTCAAATTCCTTCTTGTCTAAGAATCCCCCAACATATCTGTATCTACATATGTATGCTTAGGTACTTAAGACATGTTCATAGGAAATAACATAATATCTAAAGATACTAAAGATTATATTTAAAAGGTTTAAATGAAAAGACAATTTTCTTTTCGTGTGCTAATGAGAGCACATATTCATCTTCTTCAACCTACAGATACTCAAAAGAGAGGTAAATCAATTCAATAGATCATATCAAAGAAGCTATTTGAGAGTTTAGGAATGACCAACTCAAAAATAAATTTTTAATTTTCCGGGATGCTCGTCAGAGTGATGGAATCCTTCCAACATCGATGCTCATACCGATGCTTATATCGATGATCAAATCTACAAATTTTGTTTTTGGGCAAAGTGTTTTGTCTCTTGTTGCAGCAACATTACCATGCTCTTATGTAGCAAAAGACAATGCACTCTGCCCCAAAACAATTGAGTACATGTAACATGTACTCTAGTGGTTTCCGATCTAGTGTTTAGATGACTGACAATTAAAACATGTTTTGATAAAGAAAAACACTATTAGGCACAAAAGGATGATCAGAATGAACCATGAACCATGTACAAAAGTGTGATAAAGAGATATATATTCCATAAATGAACCATGTACAAAAGTGTGGCAAACGATTGGCATATATGAACCAAATACAAAATCTGGCAAAGCAATGCCATATAGAAACCGAATATAAAATTATAGTGCACCATTGCCATATATGAGTGTAATATAAAATTGTGGCAAAGCACTACCATACATATGCGCAAAGGAATCAAAACATCTATATTTGTAGTCCTACAACAAAGCATATCGTGAAATGAGACAAATTGACATGATATTTATAAACAACAACTAAAAATACCAAACCAAGTTTATAACCTCACCTCTTCATATATGCTCCCGTGAAATCACCAAACCTCGTCCCTCCAAGTCCTCTAACAATACAACCAATCCATGAAAATACCCATAAGCCTCTTTGGTGTTGAGAACATGCTGTGGACACAAGAACCAGCTATGGAGGCTCAAAACACACTAGAAATGACATAATGATAGAATGAAAAAGAAATGAAATAAAATGAACTAAATTATGAAAAGGAAACTTACATAAGAAGCATGGAGCTTGCACCTCAAGAAGAGAGCCTCATGGTAGTGCATGAGTGAATGAGGAGAGGTGGAGTTAGGCACTTCTTATATGGAGAAGAGGGCAAAGTACATCCTATGTGGGATAAATAGAACTTGCATGAGAGTGCATGAGAGCTTGTCAGAAGGCCCTTGCATGTGGGATAAAGTGGATTCATATGAATATAAAAGGGTAGAGCATGGATATCTCAATACCCTGCCTCCATGTGATGACCCTTTTGTTTGTAATGTATGGGACTAGTGACATATGGGATCACTTAGTCCATTGGTTTTTAGGATCTAAGGACATATGTGATCCTTATATATATCCTAGACATATGGCATCCGAGTGTGGACATATGGCATCCCTTGGTTTTTAGTTCCATGGACATATGGGATCCATTACGTGTGGGACATATGGCATCTTGGGGATCTTCGGACATATGGGATCCCAAGACATATACTTGGACATTTGGGATCCAAGTGGTTTTTGGGATCTAGGGACATTTGGGATCCCTAGACATATAGATGAGTTTACATCATGGGTAGGTGGTGCGTTTGAAATCATTTGCTCCATTTGCTGCATTCGCTCTTGGTGTGATGAAGTTTTTTGTCGTTGTCGCCTTCTTGGGATCCATTGATAGGATCTTTGGTAGGGTCCTCTTCTTTCTTGTGGACTCCTTGTTGATTTTGAGCCTTACCTTGGAATTTTGAGTGTCATGTATTCAAGCCATGGCTTTGGGAAGTTACCTACCTTGAGTACTGCTGAAAGTGGTTTCTAATCCCTTACAAGAGAGTGTTGATGAAAAACATTAGTCAAAATAAGGGATTGTGCTATTCAATTTGTAGACTCCTTTTCGTTATTCTCCTTCAGACACAATGCGAAAGTTAACCAAGAGGACCCCTCGGATAAAAAGGTATCTGCAGACGATAACTCAGACATGGAATGGCAGGTGGTGAGTAAAAAAAAGTCCTTCAACAACAGGTATCATTCTACCTCGGGTGACGACACTATAATGGATGAGATTAATAAAATAGATGAATTGCTTTTGGCTCAAATGTCTCATGATATGCCGGTTCATGATGACTCTCCAACGTCCAGCAATAAAGTCAACGAAATAATTGTCAAATTGCAAGGTAAGTCAAAAAGAAAGGAAGTTGTAAGGACCTCAGGTTCTACTCTCCAGCCAAGCAAGTCTTCTAAAATTTAAGTTCCCGTTTGCTTTCCCCCTTCTCTCTGTTTTTATGGATTTACTAAAAATTGTTTCTCTTAATAGCAAAGGCCTGACGGATCCTATCAGGGCCAAGATCATTAGCAATTGGCATAAGAACCTCCCTAGGTCCCCTGATGTCTTATGTCTCCAGGAAGTGAAGATTGGCGGTAATAAGCTCCACACTCAGCTGAAAATCGTCGATGGGAAGTTCAGATGGTATGGCACTGCTCACGCCCAAGGCAAAGGGGGTGCTGTTATTGGTGTTAATCCAAAGTTAATCCACTTAATAAAAGGGATGTCTGTTAGTCCTACTAATCAATGGGTCTCTGTTTCGTTTGACTCCCCTTTGGATGTTAGTATTGTCAGTCAGTATGCCTCTAATTGCAGAAACTTGAGAAGCAAATGCTGGGAGGAGTTAAAGTCCCTGCAAGGTAATGTCTGTATTATAGGAGATTTTAACATGGTTACTAGTATTAATGATAGACTTAATCAAAAGGGTGGTTGTATTTATGGTGTTGAGAAGTCTTGTTGGTATTCCTTGTGTCATTTCCATGATCTTATTGACCACTCTGAGAATACTGGTATCACCTGGCATAATAGGCAGTCTAATGAGAATGCTCTGGGTGCTCGGCTTGATAGGTGTTACACTAACTCCGATTTTGGAAAAAATTTTTGGGAAATAATTGCTGTCACTGACCATTCTTTGTTTCTGTCTGACCATGCTCCGATTTGTATGACTTTTAAGAAGAATTGTAAACCCTTTCGTGCTGGTTGGCCCCACCTTGATGCTAGAATGCTCAAGTTCCCCTCTTTGATTAATCAAATTAAAGAGGCCATAAAATGGCATTTCTCTCATAACACTTCAGCTCTAAAAAGTTGGGAGCTGGTTGTTAAAGATATTCAGAAGATCTTCGTCTTCTATAAAGACAAAGTTTGTAAGGCTAGATCTCTCAGAAAAGAGAAAATCCTTGCTGCTCTTAATGTGTATGATTCTAATAACCCTTGTGTGGATTTTATAGAGTTGAACCACAAGTTGAAATGTGTGGAGTACCTGGAAGCTAGCTGGTCTCTTGCCAACTCCATAAGGTTTTGGGAAGGTAACATGGACAGGCCTAATAAACACATGTATGACTTGTTAAAGCAGAAGAAAAACAAGGATTTCATCCCTTTATTGTCTAAAAGTAATGGAGTTTCTGCTGCCAACATGGAGGAATCTTTACAAATTGCTTCTAGTTTCTTTATGAATGTTTTCTCTTGTCCTCCCAAGAGGGGGGAAGATATCCAGAGAGCCAGGGCCCACATAGCTTCTGTCAGGGCTAAAACTCTCCCTCAAGGGATGACTTCTCTTCTGGACTTACCCCTCTCTCCGGGTGAGGTGAAAGAAACCATTGATAAATTGAAACTTGGGAAATCTCCAGGGATAGATGGGATTCCTAATGAACTTTTCAAAGAACTCAAGGACTTCATTACCCCTTACCTTCTGGAGATCTGGAGAGAGGCCACTAGGAAAGGTTCTTTGTCTTCTGACATAAACATGGGGGTTATTAGACTCATACACAAGAAGGGCCCTAAGGATGATCTCAATAACTGGAGACCCATCACTTGTCTTAATTCTGTTTACAAAGTTTTTGCTTCTACCCTTGCTAGAAGACTTAGCCCCATCATGGATGCTATCATTTTACCCATGCAAAAAGGTTTTATCAAAGGAAGGTACATATTAGATGCTATCATATCCTTGTGGGAAGGCTTTGACCTTGCTGATGAAAAAGGTCTTGATTTCTACTTTTTCAAGATCGATTTCGATAAGGCCTATGACAGAATCGAATGGGACTTTGTTCTTCAATCTCTGCAGGATATTGGTCTGGGAAAAAAGTTTATTAAATTTGTTAGTACCCTTTTTGGGAATGCTTGGTCCAGAATCTCTTTGAATGGTCATCTCTCCCCCCCTTTTAAAATTGTTAGATCTATTAGACAAGGGTGCCCCTTGGCCCCTCTTTTATTTGCCATTGCCAGTGATGCTCTCGGGTGGTTGGTGAATCATGAAATGTCTAGAGGTAATATTAAAGGCATCCCCATTCCCAACTCCAATCACCAATTGGGTCTCCAAATGTTTGCGGATGACACTAACATGTGCACTTTGGCTGAGCCTATTTATGCTGAAAACTTTCTGGCTTGTTTGAATACTTTCTGTTTGGCTAGTGGTTCTCACATTAACCACTCCAAAACTGTTTTTCGTTCCTCCAATAAAATGATTCCCATCTGCATTTCTAACTCCAATTGTATGATCTTGCAGGAACAAGTTGTTTTTAGACTCCTGGGTATTCCCATGGGATTCAGTGTTACTATGCAACAAAGATGGGATTGGGTGATTAACAAATTTAAAGCTAAAATGTTCAGGTGGTATAATGTTTACGCCTCTTTGTCTCACAGGTGCTTCATATTAAAACATTACCTGCTCCCTTCCCTGGTGTACTTCTTGTCTTGTTGGAGCCCTTCTAAGAAGCAGCTTGGTCAGGCCATTGCCCTGGCCAGGAGGTATTTATGGGGTGGCAATGATCAAGTTAACAAAACTCCTAAGGTTTCTTGGAAGATATGCTGTTTGCCTAAGCATGAAGGAGGGTTAGGCATCATATGTCCCATTAAAATGGCTGAGAATATGGCTTCTAAGTGGATCCTCAGAGCTTTAAGCTCGTCTGATATCTGGGCTGTCCTCCTTAAAAGGAATATACATAAATTTCATGTTAAAAATTACAAAGCTTGGTCTAACAATCACCTGTGGGATATTGTTATTTCACCTTCCATTTTCTCTCCTGTTGGTAGTACTCTTTCCTGCAGATTTTGGTCTATGTGGATGAAGGTCAAGACCTGCTTCTCCCCAAGCTCCAAATATTCTTCTAACATTAATTTTTTTTTGCAGGAATCTCCTTGGCTGGGTTGGATTGCATTATGGAAGAACAAAAGTATTGGCATTAGAGAGCATAAATGTTTCAAACTGGGAATTAAAAACTGGGCTTGGTTCCTCAATAATGGGGAGTTGATCTCTGATAATTCTATCCGTGTCCTGACACAATGCTCTTCTGGTTGCTTTCAGATCTTGTTGGAGATGAAGTCCCTCTTGAAGGAGAAGTTGGAGGAGTGCAGGATTAGCAACACTCACATCAAGGACATTGCTAAAGATATGTGGCAAAGCTTTAAAGCCAACAAAGGCTCTGTTCTCTGTGTGATTAACAAGCTGAATAAGAGATGGGGATGCAACTGGTCGGCCATCCAGTGGAGATATAGGTTTAAAGTTATTTGGGCTTTCCCTCTCAACATCAAACATTCCTTCTTGGAATGGTTGATCTTGCATAATGGTCTATGGACAGGCAACAGGGCAAAGAGAGTAAATCCCAATAATGGAAAATGTTCTCTGTGTAGCAGGGAAGAGGATTTAACCCATCTGTTCATCAATTGTTGGCATGCCAGACAGTTCTGGAGTCTGCTTGATCCTATTCTGGCAATAAAAAAGATCCCCCAATTTGGTGTTAGTGAAATCCTTCTTGGCTGCTGCAATAAACTTGATCTTGTTCTCTGGAATCTGTGGAGGGGGCATATCTTATGGTATATATGGATCAGCAGAAATCAATCGTTGTTTAACAGTGGCAAAAAAAAATTTTTGTGTGCCCTCAGGAAAACATTGTATCTTACTGGTATACATAGTCTTCAAGCTATTAAAAATGCCCCCCATGATCTTAATAGCACTATCAAATCCTTGCCTCCTTCTAAATGGAGGAAAGCTCTACTTGAATGCTACTCCCAAGACAGATTCATTATGGTCTGTAATTTGTAACCCCTTGCTTTGTGATGGGATCTCTGCTTCCCTGTATACTTTGTAACATTTTCCATTAATTTACTCTCCTTTCCTGTTGTCTCAAAAAAAAAAAAAAAAAAGAAAGCATATTTGCTATTTATAAATGACATAATAGAACATCGATTGCAATCTTAAGAGAAACGTTGCATCCATGTTTTGACGAGCATATTCATTAAATGGTAGAGACTAGAATAAACCGGAATGAAATCATGGCTTACATAGAACTCCACTCGAAACAAAAAGTGTTGCGTGGCGAAATTCATGCTTGAAAGTTGAAATTCGGTGTGCCATTTGAACTCAACTCGCACGTTTCTCCAGTATTTGGCATCCACCAGTGAGAATTCAGGATCTAGATAGTCAGACAGAGTAGGATAGCATTTGAAATTCGGTGTGCCATTTGAACTCAACTCGCACGTTTCTCCAGTATTTGGCATCCACCAGTGAGAATTCAGGATCTAGATAGTCACCTTCTTCTCTGTTTGTGCGCATAGTCGCACATAGCAGGTAGAACACAAAACAGTGCGAGACGGAATATCTTGGTCTTGCTCGATCACAGACTACTTAGTAGTTCCTCCACAGCGTTCTCAGAGCAATGTAGACCACGATTCTCTATTCAGTAGCTTAATTTGAAGAAGAACGAGCATTGCATACCAGAAACTGTCCATTTTTCTCGATCGTGATATCTTTTTGGGCGATCTTTTTCTCTCAGTGGCGATGGTGTCTTCATTCTCCTACGCACGACATCTAGGGGATGCGTAAGATCTGAGCAACCATTCTAGTTAATGATTTACACCAAGCTTTTTCAATATGGTAAGTTCTGCTTCTAAACCGAACTCCCAACCCAAGCCTTTAGTGACTCGTACACAGAAAAGTTCAAGCCAACCTGTATAGCTTCTCTACCTTGATCTTCAGATTTGGAGTTATAACAGACCTTCTTTGATTTGATTTTAGTGTGCTAAAAATATACCTCTCTCTTGCTGGAGGTCAGGCTGCCTCCTCTATCAGGAACCATAGAATCTGCTTCATTCATGTCTTGCACTCTGCTACCTTGCACATATCAGAAACAACCCTCTCTCGTCCACCTCTCTAGTTCAGTTTTCGAGTTTGTATGAGAATTATATGAGGCAAGAATTTGGAACCTCTCGAAGCTACAAAGCCCCACTTTGAATGTGATAACTTGCTTGGATGTGCCCAAAATTACTTATACGACATATTGAAGTGGTCATAGGAATCTCTTTACAATATAGAATCTAAAAAATAAGGATAAAACGATGTATTCCGAATACGAAATATGACAAGACTACTAAAAATACTAGCCAAGTAGCATGCAACATGAAAAAATTATGAAAGTTCTAATCAGTGACAAAAACAAATTAATATGCAAAAGAAATATGATGAAGATAAGCAAGATAAAAAAAATGATGCTAATTATGCTAAAAACGATGTTAATAGTGGTTAAAAGCAATCTTATTGCAAAGAAGTGATATAGGAGGGAGGGAGGGATTAAAAATGACATAGATGCTAATGACGAAGATAACAGAAGCAAAATTAAAAAAATAAATGCTATCAAGAAGTAACCTATGCTCTCATACCATGTTGAGAAACATGCTTCAAGATGAACACAAACCAAGAACAAGATATGGAGGCTCAAAACACACTAGAAATGACATAATGATAGAATGAAAAAGAAATGTAATAAAATGAACTAAATTTTGAAAAGGAAACTTACATAAGAAGCATGGAGCTTGCACCTCAAGAAGAGAGCCTCATGGTAGTGCATGAGTGAATGAGGAGAGGTGAAGTGAGGCTCTCCTTATATGGAAAAGAGGGCAAAGTACATCCTATGTGGGATAAATGGAACTTGCATGAGAGTACATGAGAGCTTGTGAGAAGGTCCTTGCATGTGGGATAAAGTGGATTCATGTGAATATAAAAGGGTGGAGCATGGATATCTCAACATTCGACTCCTTTCAAAGGTCGGCCCACTATCAACTCCTACAACGAATATGCAAAATGTTAGATGAACATACATGATGTGCTTAACACAAGCAAATTCAGTAATGAAAATGAAACTTACAAACTCGTGAGGCATGGTCTCATATTTGCCGCTACCCAAATGTGACAGTCCGTTCGTATCTAGATTGTGGCCACTGCATCTCGCTGTTGGCAATATTAGTCAAGAGTATGCTGCTGCTCATCGTGAATCCTATCCCACTCCTCAGCATCTAACCATACACACTTCGGTAAGCCTTCTCTAAAAGCATCATGAGCCTTGGATTGTCAATGGGACATCACCTCACGTGCCGTGTGTTATATCCACTTGAAACTAATAGTAGGATGTCCAAGTCCTGGCGGATACTCCTGATAGATCACCTTTGTGATATAATTTTTGCAATCTTTATCCTATTCACTTCATTTCAACATGATAGAATGTCCAAATTACATGGAGAAAGGCTATCCTATGCACTGATGCATGGTCTTTCTGGCTAAATCCATCACAGGAGCTCCATTACGTATATGATACAGCTTGGAGTTGTCATGTTCATGTGCACTACAAGGTGTACATGGTGTACCATATGGCAAACCTGCATCCAAGCTACTCACTCTAGGAGTAAAAGTGCGAGTCACAATGTCTGTCGCACTATCTCCACAACATTCACTTCCTCCTCTAGAGCATGACCTCCACCAACGAGACAGACTAGTACATGTATTGCACTGAGATGTGGAATGCATACGTTGACTACTAGAGCCACTAGGGGATGGCTGAGAAGGATGAAGTCATAAAGCAAAGAGCACCTCCGGTGGAAGTAGCCCCACCCATGGGACTGATGCCAGTGGGAGTGAGGCCAGCAAGAGAGAGTCTAGGGGGAGTGCTACCACGAGCTATCCACTATTGTGACATGGTGGCCATATAAGGAGGAGTTGCTTGAGATATAAACTCTAAGAACTGCTCCTCTATCATGGAATGTAGAGTGACCAGAGGATTGTCTCCCATCATGCTCTGCAAAAAAAAACTCAAAAAATTAGCACACAATAATAATTGTAATACAGAAGAATAGTAATGTGCAGAAAAGCATAGCAAAAGAAATACACACAAATAAGTACATACAAGTATTTTCTTTAGGAATCCTCTATTCTAGCATCCTCTTGGAAATCTGATGCAAAGAGGATATATATCTCTACATTGGCCACTTCTAGATCTCTTGGTATGCTAACTCCTTCTTTATCATTGTTCTCGTAGAACATATTGCCTGTTATTTCATCATGTATCTCCTCTTCTTCAAAGATTTCTTCATCTTGAACAATGATATCTTTCTCCTCAACTGTCAAATGAATCTTAGAGTCCACTATGGATATAATTTCTTTTATGTCTATGTTCTCACAAATTTTTTTGCTACGTGGGGAGACGTGTAAAACAAATATCCAATCTAGTTCTTTTAAATCTGGCATAAAGACAACCTGCTCAGAGTGTTCTAGAAGTACAAATGTATCTCTTTCATTTGTGCATAGCTTTGTGCACTCTACCTAAAGCAAACCACTCTTAATTCACCTCACTATTGTGTTTCTTCTAGAGGTGACTACTTTGCACCATTTCACATCAAAGAGAAAGTAATCAAACCTCCTGAAGGATAGCTTCAGGATATCTGGAATCACTCCACAATACTCAAGTTGTCCTTCTTAAACATTTTTGTCTCTTGCACTTGCTCAGCTTTTTGGAAAAAGTCCACCATCACTCCACTATCAAAAGTAGACCTATTTTCATCGATTCATGCAATCCGAAAGTGTTGTCCATGAGATCATAGTGCACCATATTTAAAATACTCCCAATCACATCCTTTTGAGAGTTCCTCCTCTTCTTCATAGATATCTTCACCTCCTACCTTTGCTTGTAAAACTGCTGTATCTAGCCATCTGCTCCTTGGAAAGGGTGGAAGAGGTCGAAGGCTTTCGAGAAAAGGAAAAAAGGAGTGGAATGATTCTTTCAAAACTGAGCTCTTTGCTTTGCATTTGTCTCCTTGGCAAGCTCATGCCTCTCCAACCACTTCTGCATAGGCTCACATTTAATGATGCAAAACATCATTGCCTTCTCTATGAAAGCTACATCCATTTTTCTTTGCATCCCTTTACCTTAAGGTTCGTCACATAGGAGATGAACATCTTCATCATCGCCTGTCAAGGGCACATTTTTGTACTAAGGTTCATTTGGAGGGTTGGGAGAAGGTCGATTGTGAAGAGCCTTTAAGGCCACTTGATTGTATAAATATGGCAATGGATAATGAGCAAACTCTTTCATTTTGCGTCGCCAATATGGCTTGTGACGTTTTCTTGCTTTCTTGTTTTGTTAGTTAGAGTATTTGTCTTTTGTTCTTGGCTGTTTTGTTCTTGGTTGTTCTTGATAATCGTGCGCATGGTGACGACTCTCTCTCTCCCTCTCTCTCTCTCTTCCCTGTTGCAGGGAGGCGCAACCTTTTCTGTTAACACCGGGTCAGTCATGCATCGTCCACATAAGTATGCCTTGCACTCGAACATCTCATGTTCTTATAGGTTTAGACATGGTGCACACAGTAATCCCATCCCATAAAGTGCATAGCTCTTCCACAACTGGTGGAAGGTATACATCCATGTTTTTTACCTTATACTTACTTGGCAGCATGAGAGCTAATAATGAATGGCCCTTCTTTGTGGCCAACTAGAGTGGGATATTAAAGTTGACAAGACACACAAGCCATGTGCTCCATGAGGAGCTCCATAAATCAAATGGATCTACTCCATCCATAGATAGGCCTAGACGTATGTTCCAAGGCTCTATAGTAAAGGCTGACCACTTACTATCTATGTGTTTCCAAGCATCAGAATCACCAGACACTCACATTACACCATTTGTAGACCTACTCTTTACATCCCATGACATTAACTGAGCTGTGGATTTTCATCTAAACATGCTCTTAATTCTTGGAATGATAGGAAAGTGGTGAAGAACCTTTGCAGGGACTGCTTCACCCACAAGGTCTTCTCTAAAACTATTCGCTTCAGAGTTTGGACATTTGTGGAGATACTCATACTCGTTCCGAAAGAGAATATATAAAAAACCCTAACTTTTTATATATTTGTATATATATGTATATTTTTGTATGTAAAAATCCTAAAACCTTAATTTTTATATATTTAATTATAGATATATAAAAAGCCTAAAAATCCTAAAGACCTATTTTTATATAGTTTATTATATATATTTTACATATTCTAATTTTTTCCTTAATTTTTACATACATTTATTTAAAATATTTAGATATTCTAATTTTTCCCTAATGTTTATATATATTATATTTATCTTAAAACTCTATTTTTTTCATATTTAATTGAATTATAAACCCTTAATTTCTTATATATTTCTAGATATGTGTGTGTATGGGTATATGTTTATATTTGAAAATCCTAAAACCTTATTTTTTATATAGTTAGTTATATATATATGTAAAAATCCTAAAAATCTTGCAGGCCTATTTTTTACACACACACACACACACACACACACACACACACACACATATATACATATATATATATTTATATATATATATATATATATATATATATATATATATATATATATATATATATATATATATATATATATATATATATATATATATATATATATATATATATATATATATATATATATATTCTGATTTCTTCCCTAATTTTTACATACATTTAATTAAAATATTTACACATTCTAATTTTTTCCCTAATTTCTACATATTTACACACATATTTTTTCCCTATTTTTAGATATTTTTTACATACTTTGATTTTTTCCTTAATTTTTACATACATTTAATTACAATATTTACACAGTCTAATTTATTTCCCTTTTTTTACATTTATTTGATTATATACACTAATATTAAACCTAAAACCCTAATCCTGAAGACCTAGGCCTAAAAGATGTATGTGTGTGTGTGTGCAGGTGTATATATATGTGTGTATGCAAGTGTAAAAACCGGAAAAGCCTAATCCTAAAGACCTAGACCTAAAACAGGTATATGTGTGTTTGAATTTGTATATATATGTGTATGTGTATATGTATTTTGTGTGTATATGTGTATATGCAAGTGTAAAATCCGAAAACCCTAATCGTAAAGACCTAGACCTAAAACATGTATATGTGTGTCTGAATGTGCATATATATGTGTATGTGTATATATATTATGTGTGTATATGTGTATATGCAAGTGCAAAACCCTAAAACCCTAATCCTAAAGACCTAGGCCTAAAACATGTATATGTGCGTTTGCATGTGTATATATATGAGTATGTGTATATGTGTTATGTGTGTATATGTGTATATGTGTATATGTGTTATGTGTGTATATGTGTATATGCGAGTGTAAAAACCCTAGAACCCTAATCTTAAAGACTAGACCTAAAACATGTATATGTGTGTCTGCATGTGTATATATGTGTATGTACATATGTATTATGTGTGTATATGTGTATATGTGTGTATGCAAGTGTAAAAACCCTAAAACCCCAATCCTAAAAATCTAGACCTAAAACATGTATATGTGTGTATGCATGTGTATATTTATGTATATGTGTATATGTATTATGTGTGTTTATGTGTATGTGTGTATACATGTGTAAAAATCCTAAAACCCTAATCCTAAAGACCTTGATCTAAAACATGTATATGTGTGTATGCATGTGTATATATTTGTGTATGTGTATATCTATTATGTGTGTTTATGTGTATATGTGTTTATGCATGTGTGTGTATATGTTAAAGCCCGAAATCCTAATCCTAAAACCTTCAACCCTAAAACATGTATATGTGTGTATATGTGTGTATGCATGTGTATATATCTATGTATGTGTATATGTGTGCATGTATGTATGTATATGTGTGTATGCATATGTGTGTGTATGTATGTATGCATATGCATGTGTGTATGCATGCGTGTATGTACAAGTATGTATGTATATGTGTGTATGCATATGTGTGTGTATGTATGTATGCATATGCATGTGCGCATGAATATGTGTGTGTATGTATATACATGTGTGTATGTATATATGTGAGTATATATATGTGAGTGTGTATGTATATGTATACATGAATGCATGTATATTTGCATATGCATGAATATGCATGTGTGTATATAATATGTATGTGAGTATGTGTATGTACGTGTATGTATGTGTGTGTACATATATGTGTCTATGTGTATGCATGTGAGAGTGTATATAATATATATATATCTATGTGTATATATATCTGTATGAATGTGTGTGTACATATGTGTGTGAATGTATGTATGCATATGTGTGTATATGTGTGTGTATGTATGAATGCATATGCATGTGTGTACATGTGTGTATTTATGTATGCATGCATATACATAAGTATGTGTTTGTATCTCTCCTTCTTTGTCTTAATCTCTCTCTCTTTCATCTCTCTCTCTCTCTCTCTCTTCTCTCTCTCTCTCTCTCTTCTCTCTCTCTCTCTTCTCTCTCTCTCTATCTCTCTCTTATCTCTCTCTCTCTCTAATAAAGAAAAAAATTATCATTTACATCTATGTGTGTGTGTGTATGTATCTCTATCTTTTTTTTTCTTTCTCCCCCCTCTCTCTCTTGTTCCCTCTCTCTCTTGTTCTCTCTGTCTTTTGTGTCTCTTTCTCTCTCATCTCTCTCTTTCTCTCTCTCTCTCTCTCTTTATGTTTCTCTGGATCTCTCTCTTTCTCTCTCTCTTTCATCTCTCTCTCTCTCACTCTATGTCAATAGAGAACAAAACAATCACTTACATCGATGTAATTCTTTCGATTGCTATCGTCAAAGCCCACTTGATGTTTCCCCTCACCAAATTCCAAAGAACCGATGCCTAAAAGCTCCTCCAAAACTAAGGAGAAGAGAAATTAGAAAAGAGAAAACATAGAGAAAGAGAAAGGGTGCAAGATTATTTGTGTTACCAAAATTCAACATCTAGAGAGAGAGGCATAATGTCAAATTTTTGCTCTCAGGTCCGGCTAGTTAAATGCACCATTGGTATACGCATTGGTATTTCCAAGAAATTACTGATGCTTATACCGGCACTCATACTAGCACCTATATTGATGTGTATACTGATAACAGTACTAATGGAATTCTTTTCTAATACATATATTGGCCATTTATTATTAACGGTTATACCGATGATCAAATGACCATCGATATGACGACTTACATGCTTTTTTGAACCATTTCCAATGGCCATACTGACTCTGAGACATAATCATTGCTATCGACAACGTGGATATGCTCCTCATATGTTGTAGTGTTTCTTTTCTATCTCTCTTTAAATTTCTTTGATTCTTTCTCTTCCTTGCTCAACTCCTCTCTTTATCCTTTTCTCTATCTTACTCTTGATTTCCTCCTTCTCTCTTCCTCTTCTTTCATCCTTTTTCTTTCTCCTTCAAATTCTTTCATCTCCTTCTGTCTAGCTCTCTTTGTCCATCTCTTTCTCTTCTATTTTACTACAAATATAAATGTGCAATTACTTCTCATTGGATGCATGTGGCTTAGTGGTAGAATGTTCACCTCCAACGGAGGAGGTCACGAATTCACTACTTCTATGCACTATTGGTGTGACATGTAAATGACACTTTTTTATATTTGAATTCTCCATAGTTTTCTATCGGCATCAAGAAGAAAAACTTGTCATCTCCATGGCTGATCATACAGTTTGAGGAAGATTTTCTATCCAAGAAGAACTTTGAGCATCAAGAAATATTGCTTGCTTACCTCTTCCATGACCATCCACCTTGCCCAAGATCTTTGAAGGCTTCGTATACAAATGTGAGAAGTGGAGAATGACATAGCTTGGACTCACCTCCGAGTCTATTTATAGCCCTCACCTACTCACCATCTAGAGTTCTCTCTAAGGTCCCTCTACTCATCTGACCATCATGAGTAGGTACCTCGTATGAGCTCTTTTGCTTTTGGCATTGGCTATCCCCCGAGCAAGGAACTTCATGTTCCTCCAAGTATGTATATCTCTGAAATATAACATATATCTCTCCATAGATTATAGTTCTGGCCATCTAAACATTCTTCCTTAGGCATAAAAATGGGCATGAATGAAGGTAAGTATCCTATCATGGATGAAGAACTTGCTTCTTTCTTTGACATTCTAAATCTTGGGGCAGGGGGCTTAGAATATCTTGAAAAAAAATGGAAATCCTTAGGAGGGAGCTTAGAGTAGCCCTACAGTTATCAACACCTTGGAGGGAGGGAGGGGCTTTAATAGCCCAAATTTACATTGAGAGACACAGGGGGGCTTAGAATGACCTCCCAGAACACACATGAAAGAGCTTTTTCATATATCCCTGAGTTGCAAAGGAGGAGGGCACTTAGTATCAAATGTTGGAGCAACCTAAGGGCCAATAAGTTTCCACAATGAGGTTAAATGATCCTTGGCTTTTACACAAGTGGATTCATTAAGTATGTAGTACAATGATGCCAAAGAGTGCCAAAGTTGGGGTGTGGTACCCTAAAAAAGGAACCTTTTCAATAAGTGGCTCAATTAGTGTCTCTTCTCCTTGTATAAAGGCCTTGAATTCCTAAGAAATTGAGAATTTGTAAAAGGAAATCTTAAGTGCTGAAAATAAAAACAGATCTATATGAATTCCAATCTGTTGCGACATCATCTAGAATAAAAATTCAAAGTAGATTTGAATGTGTCGCATCAAGACGTATTAAAAACCTTAAGATCAAGTTTGTGGAAGGGAATTTAAATGTTGGAAGACATCATAGATGATGTCATGAAGCCGAATGCAAGTGAGAGGGGCTAATAAGCAGAACTTATTTAGGCGAGTCGAAGAAATCATGTGAATTATGCCACATGTATAATATACTATCTCACTAGGAATCCCATACATCCAGACCATCTGGAGTAGAAAGCCTCCAGCAGCATTGGGTGCAACCGTGCAAGTTGGTCTCTCTCTCTCTCACACACACACACACGCACACACACACACACAGGCTACTATAATCTATTTCAGGGAGAACTGAGAAGTCTAGCATTTCTTTCCGGCACAGAAGAGTCAACCATTTTGTCGAGCGCTTTTGTGCATCTCTCTGATGCTATGAGTGCAGAAGGCGTTTGAAATGCCCTTAGGTAGACCGTAGGAGACGACCAAAGAGTACTAATTAGGGAATGTACAAGCTGCAATTTCTGAGTAGCCCAAACTGAACCATCTTTTGGAAAGGAAGAATGCTACATTTTGCCTAAAATAAAACCTTCACATACATGTTTACCGGGTGCCTCATGTTTGGGCAAAGAGGACACCATTTCAAATTTCTGTAGGCATAGCAAACTAGCAAATTTAGATGAGCAAAGCATGCATGCCAAAGCTTTGCATCCAACATAGCCTAAGAATCATGTACTCCACATGCAAAATCATTTACAGATCTTTCATAGTCTATGAGGTTATACAACCCACAACACAAACTTCTAGAAGCAATAATGACATTTCCATTTGACAGATCATGAATTGTACATCTATCATCAACAAATTTCACAAGCAAGCCAATCTTGGCAAATGCAAAAACTGATTATAGATTTTTCTTCATCCCTGGCACAAAAAAAGCATCTAACAAAGTGAAAGAACTACCATAAAAAATAGTCAAAATGATCTTACCAACTCCCATAATAGGATAGGAGGAGTTGTTGGCGCATGTAATAGTATTCCCTATAGGGGCAGGCTCAAGTGAAGAGAAGAAACTGCACTAAGAGGTAATATGTTTGGTCACCCCACTATCAAAGTACCAAACATCTGAGTCTACTGCAGACATGCACTACTCATGAGAAGATGGATCAAAACTGCAAACAGTAGTAAACACCCATTCTTCTTCCTGCACAAGATTAGCAGACTTTGTTGTCAGTGTAGAGGTCTCTACAACAACCATTCCGACCTCTTTCTTCTTTTCCTTTTAAGCAGTAAGTTTTGGCAAACTCTTGATGACATGATCATTTGCTTTATAGTATTTGCAAAACAAATTATGATTTTCTAATTTCTTCTCATCGTTGTCTTCCTTCTTCAAATGTGCAACATTTACAGATTTCTGCTTACTAGTAGAAGAGCTCCATTTACATTTGCCCTTCTGATTAGCCAGGGAAGCTTGATCTGCAACACGCATAATAGACCTTTTCTGCCTAAACTAGTCTTCCTGCAACACAATCGAGACTAACTCCTCAAATGAAAAGGCATTTGGATTGCCTTTCATCATCAAATGAAGAGTAGAAGCAAAACTCTGATATGAGTCAGGAAGACCATTCATAACGGTCTCCACAACTGAGCTATCTGGTATAACTTCATCAGCAGAAATCAATTGTTCTTTAATCAAATCCTTGATCTTTGTGAGAAAACTGTGCATAGAATCACCTTCATTCATGTGCTTACTCTCCAATTGTTTTCAGAGGTAAGTAACACGAGCCTCATTCCTAGCGTAGTATAATGTGGTAAGTGTATCCAAGCATCCTTAGATGTTTTGCAAGAGCGAATGTGAGGAATAATGGAAGGTTTGACATAGAAAGCTATCAATGTATGTGCCTGAGCATCTCTAACATCCCAACGAATTTTCTCTACAATAGGTTGAGCAAAAATAGTAGCACTAACACGAATCTATAGAATATCATCATCTTTGACACCATCTCCATTAGCTCCAGTAGCTGTATTTGCAGTACGTGTATTCGCAAGTGTAACAGGATGTCTTTCAACACCCTGCACAATATTCCATACTCCTTTTGTGACCAATACATGACACATCATATAAGCCCACAATGGGTAGTTGGTACCATCCAACTTATCCTCAACAACCAACATACCAAATACATCACTGCTTTTAGCCATGGCCGGTGACTAAAATACCTTGATACAGAAAATTGATTGTATCTCAAAACATTGAACAAAACTACCCATATGAATTCTGCTAAACCTGTAGTAGACTTTGACGTGCTTATACAAGCAAACCAAAACTGGTGTATACTTTGGCACAAAAAGATGAAATAGCCTACACAAGCATTGTGATAATATGTTCGGAGGCCAAAACGAGCTCAGACCCCGATTTGGCACCATAAAACGAAGTGGTTTTGATCTCTGAAACACCTTGAGTATGCTTACCAAATTTCGTGTGATTCTAAGACTACAACCGGACAGGTGTATACAACACCCTAGATGAAGCTATGAACTACTTTGATACTACCAATTGTTGGAGTTAGACATATGCGAAAGCACATGAACAGTTTAAGGGAGAAGAAGAAGCTTGGAGCACAATACATAATTCTGAATGTATTACCACTAGAATGTACAAAAATAAGTATCTCGTTAGGGCAATAGGCGTATATACAAGTCGGGGGGAAAATACCTCCTAAAGAGGGAAACAAGTGCCCCAGCGGTCCTAGAGTGTTCACACACATCACTACCTAAATACATCAACATCATTTCATATATTTTTCATTGGTACAAGTTGTGTAAATTCCAATTTCTTGCGAGTTAATATTCAACTCAACTCACATGAGTTGATATTTCATGCAAGCTGCATCCTTCACAAAATTTCTTATGCACTTTAGGAACACTTCATGATTTCATTTATTATTACTTATGGTTGTGAGTACTCACCGATTTATCTTATCGTTTTGAGAGATGTGTTTGACTTTAATCTCACACATGCATCTATGTGGGGTATAAAGTTTGGTAGTATCAGACATCAAAATTTGTATTCTACCTAGTGTTGGTGCAAAAGAGTCCAAGCCTACACACTTGGACAATTAGCATTTATCTCATATAGTCACATATGACTATTCAACCTGTAAAAGTCAAATACTTGTAACCTTGTGAAAGTGCATATGTTAATTGCACTACTCTCACATGGAGTTAGGAAGAATCAAATCTCCAATTACTTGGTAGTTGATTGATGAGAAAATAATTCCTATAGTTTAGGAGTCACTTTATGGTGAGAACTTGAATTTGAATACAAAAAATATCTCCAACTCCAAGCTATAAAAGGGAGTCAAAATCTTGCGTGTATGATCCTCATTCAAAGATCATTTTGAGAGGGATTTGTGTGATTAGTGAGCTCATTCTATAGTCACTTCACTTCCCTCACATTCGGCAATTATACATTGTCAATGTCATTGTATTTCTATGTGGTTTAATACATATACATTGATTACATCTCTACTCCTCTTCACTACCATGATCATTTCTGAACAATGAACTTCTTAGAGCTTGTTCTCAGTGTATACTTGATCAATTGATGAGATTCAAAGTGCTATAGATTCCCATATTTCCTAGTTCATAGCTACAAAGTCTCATTGTCATCGTTTATCTCAATCTCGAGATATATTCACATCTCTGCTCACTGGTCTGCATACTATAGTAGCCCAAAAATATTGAGCTAGTCTTTCAACTTGCTAAGCATCATTATAACTGTACACTTGATCTTGTTTAGTGAAATAACTCATGACTCATAGCTATGTAAGTTAGTTAGATACTCTCAAAATGAATTTGATGAATTGCTAACAAGTTGAGAGCACTATTCATTTTATTGAACATGTGTAGAGACCAAAATAGCAAGTCTTAGCTCATAGTTGAACTTTCTACTCATTTGTTTTGATCCATTGATTAGGGGATCATAATCCAAAGCATATAGGTGATTATTTGTGATTTTTGGAAAGCTCAAAGGAACTACTATACTCTCCACAACTTGTTATAGGTTGGTGTAAAGCAAGATTTTGCAGCACTGCTTCATCTCTGGAATCTATCCACCATCTCCTTCAAGAGTGGTATCAGAGCAACATCAAAGAAAGATGGGAGATGGATTTCCAACATTCATTGAAAAATTGGACAAGAGCAACTATCCAGAATGGTCCTTAAGAATGCAAGCTTATCTCCAAGGAAGAAGCTTATATGTTTACATCTCTAGCAATGAGGAAATGCCAATGTTTAGAAGCAAACAACAACCTACAAGAGAAGAGCAGGAAAGGCTAAATACATGTTGTGCAAAGGATGCTCTAGCCAGGTCTTATATAATTAACTCAATATCTGATTTTGTATTACCTCATATTAAGAATTGCAAGACCTCCCAAGAGACTTGGGAAGTACTTTCTTCATATCTCGCATCAACTACAAGGGCTAGGAAGAACCAACTTTGGATGGAGTTCACAAACTTGAAGAAGCAAGCAAAGCAAAGTGTGGCTGACTATGTGACCAAGATGAAGGATGTAGCTGACCAACTTGGAAGCATTGGAGAAGAAATAGGAGAGGAGCAGATAGTAAGGCAGATCATAAATGGCATCAAGGCTGATGATAAGTGGGAGTCCTTCACAACAGAGATGGATATATACATGGACATGCAGATACCTGACCTTAACACATTCATGGGGCAACTCTTCACACATGAGAAAAGCCTCAACAAGAATGGAGATAATTCTCGAGGTAATCAATCTTCTTCCTTTTACACAGATAGAAATATAAGTAAGGATAAACAAAAATGTAAAAGGAATGAAGAAGAGGCAAGTACCTCTCAAGTGAACTTCACAGATAGAGGAAGAGGTACTAGAGGAAGGGGCAGAGAAGGAAAACAAGGCAAGGGGAAATCATACAATTCCTCACCTTGCAATATCTGTGGCCTAATCAATCATACCACATATCAGTGTTTCAAGAACACAAGGAATCAAAGAGGAAGAGGATTTCATAGAGGAGGCTATGGACAATCCAAAGGTAGGTTCAACAATGGAGGAAGCAACTACCATCACAACTACAATGAAAGCTACAACAACAACTATCAAGGAGGCTTTAGAGGCGTAAGAGACTACAACACTGACTATATAGAAGACCAAGAAGATTCTCTATTGATCATGAACATGACATCCAAAAAAGGTAAAGATGATGAGCATCTTCCTTATATTGATTCTGGTTGTTCCAACCATTTGGTTGGATATGTAGCATTGCTATCTGATCTTGAAGAACCTAAAGGGAAGCATGAAGTGCAGACAATTGATGACAATAGACATTCTATTAAGAAGATTGGAAATTTCAAGGCTTCTAATGGTAATGTGAACCTTCTAAGTAAGGTATTATATGTGCCAACCATATCAAAAAACCTAATCAGTGTTGGGAAAATTGTTAAAAAGGGCTTACAAGTTAGATTCACAAGGCATGGAGCATATGTGGAAGACCCTCAACAAGGCTTCAAGAGGATTGCAAAAGGTGAGAAATCTGGTAGACTCTTTACATTTGAAGTTGAAGATACTAGAAACATTGCACTCTTCAGTTACAAAGATCAAACCCTATCTGAACTAGGCATAAGAGACTAGGTCGTATAGGTGAAAGAACACTAAACCAAATATGCAGGGATCAGAGTGTGCTTGGCATTCCAAATGTGTTCAAGAAACACATGATTAAAAATGTGTAGCATGCCAATTTTGAAAATCACAGAGAGAACCATTCAATAGAAAAAGATACATGCATGAAGATTACTTGGAGCTTGTGCAGACAGATGTGTGGAGTCCTAGCAGAGATCCATCAATCTCAGGATCAAGGTACTATGTTCTATTTATAGATGATTATACCAGATGTACAATTTTTTACTCCATAAAGCATTAAGATGAAGTCTTCACTTGTTTCAAAATGTATTTGGCATTGGTTGAGAACCAAACATGTAGAAGTTTCAATAGGCTTAGATCTGATGGAGGTGGTGAGTATTTTTCACATGAATTTGACTCATTCTTACATGACAGAGGTAGAAAGAGAGAAGTCACAACAAGATACACTCTTGAAGAGAATGGAGTGGTAGAGAGGAGGAATAGACTAATAGTAGAGGCTACAAGATCAATGTTGAATGAAAAGAAACTTCCAAATTACCTATGGTCCGAGGTTGTTTCTACAACCACATACTTAATTAATAGGCTTCCATCTAAATCCTTGAATGGAATGACACCTTATGAAGCATGGAATGATAAGAGAACTTCCTTAGACCATTGTAAAATTCTTTAGGTGTATTGCTTGTGCACATATATCCTCACAGATTAGAGTGAAGCTTGATCCAACAGTTGAAAGGTGTATATCCATTGGCTATGACCAAAACCACAAAGGATATAGGTTGTACAATCCCACTAGCAAAGTATTTAGAGTTAGTAGGGATGTGATGTTTGATGAAAATAATTCATGATTTGAAGATGATTGTAGGAAAATAAAGCTACCCTATGACTTGGAAAGTGATTTTCTAACTCTGACTCAAGAAGAACCACAAATATAAGAAGAATCCTGCTCAGAATATGAAGAGTAGATCAACTTCAAAGCTTAGAAGTCCAAGGGAAAGACAAAGTTCAAACAGTTGAAGACATTCCAGAGTCATCCAGTCAAGAACTCAAAAGATCTCAAAGGGAGAGTAAAAAAACCATAAGGTATGGCTATGACATATCACTAGTTACCAAGGATTCTGTATACATGACAAAAGATTCTATGTTAGAAGAGAATTCTTCATTTGAAGATGCCAATAAGAAGAAAGAATGGAGAGAAGCTGTGAAGGAAGAAATTGTAGCACTTCAGGAGAATAACACTTGGGATTTGGTCCCCAAGAAACTAAGCATCAAGGTAATAGGATCTAGGTGGATTTATAAAGTCAAGAAGAATTCAGATGGTTCAATAAACACATATAAAGCAAGTCTATTAGCAAAGGGTTTGCTCAAACCCATGGTGTGGACTATGAGGAGACCTTTTCACTTGTGGCTAAGATGCCAACAATCAAGTTTTTAGTAAGTATTAATGCTTTAAAGAATTGGAATTTGTATGAATTAGATGCTAAGAATGCATTCCTAAATGGACGGATCTCAGAAGGCGTCTATAGGGCTCAACCACCAGGATATGAGGACAAGGAGAAACCGGATTATGTATGCAAGCTAAGCAAAGCACTCTATGGTTTAACACAAGCTCCTAGAGCTTGGAACCATAGGCTTGTCACATATTTGTAGGATCAAGGATTTGTTGCGAGCAAAGTAGATACTTCTTTTTTCATAAAGAAGACTAACTTAGAAGTTATTTATCTATGTGTTTATGTGGATGAAATTATCATTACAGGGAATGATGCCAATGGCATCAAGCAAATCAAAGCTTAGATGATGGAAGAGTTTAAAATTAGTGACTTTGTTTTGCTAACATACGTTCTTGGATTAGAACTTGTATATTTAGATTGTGGAATCTTTATTACTTAGAGGAAGTACACTCATGATATGTTAGTCAAATTTAAGATGGGGAACACTAAAGTTGCAGGTACACCCATGGAACTCAACCACAAAATTAGATCTCATGAGGGAGAACTCCTTAAAGATATTACAAGTTATCAAAGGTTTGTTGGGAGTCTCAATTATGCAACCCTAACAAGAGTGAATGTTTGTTATGGAGTAAGTACATTAAGCCAATTTGTGCATACACCAAGAAAACCTCACATGGAAGGTGCCAAGAGGATCTTAAAGCATCTAAAGGGCACTATAAATAAAGGGTTGTTTTATCCCTTCACATATGATTTGGATATCATGATGTATTCTGATGCAGATTGGGCTGATTCAAAAGATCATAGGAGGAGCACTTCTAGCTACTTATCTTTTGTAGGTTAAGCCATCCAGAAAACAACCAACTGTGGCATTGTCAACAAATGAAGTAGAATATAGAGACTTAGCAAATGCAACAGAAGAGGCTATGTGGCTCAAGATACTTTACACAGATTTGGGACTACATTCTTATACTCCAATGATCTTTGGAGATAGCACTAGCGCACTTCATTTGGCTGCTAATCTTGTATACCATGCAAGGACTAAGGACATTGAAGTCCACTATCATTATGTGAGAGAGAAGCTACTCAGCAAGGACATCCAATTGTCCTATGTTTCCACAAATATGCAATGTGCAAACATGCTAACAAAATCGTTGGATGGAACTAAGATGAACACGTTTAAAATGATGAATTGATTGCACGAAATCAAAGAGAAATGAAGACAAAGCATGTTAGGCTTGAGGGGGAGCTATTGGTGCAAAAGGATCCAAGCCTACACACTTGGACAATCAGCATTTATCTCATATAGTCACAATTAACTATTCCCTTGTAAAAGTTAAATTACTTTTATCCTCCAAAAAGTGGATATGTTAATTGCACTACTCTCATGTGGAGTTATGAGGAATCAAATCTCGAATTACTTGGTAGTTGATTGATGATAAAATACTTCCTATAGTTAAGGAGTCATTTTATGGTGAGAACTTGAATTTAATTCAAAAAATGGCTCCAACTCCAAGCTATAAAAGTGAGTCAAAATCTCATGTATATGAGCTTGAATCAGAGATCATTTTGAGAGGGATTTGTGTGATTAGTGAGCTCATTCTATAGCCACTTCAATATCCTCATTTGTGCAATTATACATTGCCAATGTCATTGTATGTCTATGTGGTTTAATACATATAGATTGATCACATCTCTACTCCTTTTCACTGCCATGATCATTTCTGATCAGTGAACTTTTCAGAGCTTGTTCTTAGTGTATACTTGATCCATTGATGTGATTCAAAGTGTTATAGATTTAGCATACTATCTAGGTTATATGTAAAAAGTTTCATGTTTATTTCCTTTCTCAATCTCGAGATATATTGACATCTCTGCTCACTGGTTTGCATACTGTAGCAGCCCAAAAATGCTCGGCTAATCTTTCAACTTGCTAAGCACAATTATAAGTGTAAACTTGATTTTTTTAGTAAAATAACTCATGATTGGTAGCTATGTAAGTTACGTAGATATTCCCAAAAGGAATTTTATCAATTGGTGATAGGTTGAGAGCACTGCTCATTTTATTAAACATGTGTAGAGACCAAAATAGCAAGTCTTAGCTCATAGTTGAACTTTCTACTCATCTGTTTTGATCCATTGATTAGAGGATCATACTCCAAAGCATATAGGTGATTATTTGTGATTCTTGAGAGGCTCAACGGGCCTACTATACTCTCCACAACTTGTTATTGGCTGGTGTGAAGTAGGATTTTGTAGCACCACTTCATCTCTAGAATCTATCCACCATCTCCTTCAACACCTAGGTGTAGGACAAAGGGTATGGGAGAGAAGTCTCAGAGATTGTATTTCTTTTATGATTTGGAGTTCATTCATATGGTCTTCTTATTATTAGACAATAGAGGGGTAGTTGAGGCAATCACTCTGTATGTGATCGCAAACAAGGCAAGTAGCCTAGAAGCAAAGGCAAGGTTTGGACATAAGAAATGTGAATAGGCAAATGCATTAAGAAGAATTTCATAGAGTACATAATACTTTATTTGATATGCCTAAGGATAGGTCATGTTTCATACATAGTGTGTATTAGGTGAGATAGATGCTTAGCCTAGTGGGCTATGAGTGTGTACAAATCTAATTACCATTTTTCAGTGAGTGGACTCATATTATGGCCCTAATTTTATCTGGGAGTGCCTGATTATTATAGTAGTTTACTGGAGACATCTCATTTCTAGTTAGGAATGATTTGATCATAGTGATGATTAGATGGTGGTCAGAGATAAAGCAAGTCTCATCCACTTAGAACATCTTACATATTATTGAGAAGGGGGTGGTAGAACCACTAGTTGCTATACTTTCTTAGCACGTCGTCATTTGGCATGATGTACTTAGTTCCATAAAGAAGATTGGGATTTACTTTGTATGGGAGATATCCATAGTTTGGATTATTATATATGATAGATCAACATTTAGGTCCATAGTTTGGATCATTGATATATTGACATCTTGGTCCATGGTTGGTCCATAGTCTAGATCATTGATAGATTGATATCTTAGATTCAAAGTTTGGATCATGATGAGACTTTCTTGAGTTTCATTTCATTACACTCACTAAATCGAGTAGATTTACTTGATATTAGAGATTAAGCACTACTTTGAAAAGATTTCCATTTATTTTTAGTATTTTTCCATAGAGATTGGGCATACTCAGATTGTTTTGGATGAGCATAGTATTATTTTGTCACTCTAGTGGAATAAGTGATTTTTCACGATTATACCATATGACCAGCTGTTAGCAGGTATTTCAGGGAGACAAGGGGCAAGTTGCCAATGTCTCTACAGGTAATAAGTTGTCACAAGTTAGTGGTCAAGGTCTAGGCATAAGGAGTTCGAAGATATTCTGAGTACTTATGCTACACGCATATGGCCTCATTGGGCCTCATAGGGATTTCTATAGTATGCCTAAGGCAAGGAATATAATTAACTGGTTTAAATTCTAGATAATAAGCACAAAGACTAGTTGTCTACTTTTTGAGCATCTAGTATTTCAGACACCTAGCACACTCTACTCTCATTATTGGAAATCATAGATTTTGATTCTTAGGTTTATAGCTCCTTCTATATCATTGATGATACTGATCTTTAGAAAGGGGAGAGAGTGTTATATTCCAAAGATGTACGTGCCGGGAGGAACAAGAAGTTCCTTGCTTGGGGGATAGCCAAGGCCAAAAGCTAGAGAGTTCATATGACGTACCTACTTATGATGGCAGATGAGTAGAGGGACCTTAGAGAGAACTTTAGATGGTGACTAGACAAGGACTATAAATAGGATGGGAGGTGAGTCCCATGTATGTCATTCTCCACTTCTCACAGAGAGAGTGTTATATTCCAGAGATGTACATGCCTGGAGGAACATGAAGTTCCTTGCTTAGAGGATAGACAAGGCCAAAAGTGAGAGAATTCATACGAGGTACCTACTCATGATGTCCAAATGAGTAGAGGGACCTTACAGAGATCTCTTGATGGTGACTAGGTGAGGGTTATAAATAGGCTGGGAGGTGAGTCAGAGGTATGTCACTCTCCACTTCTCACAATGCACACAAATCTTCTCCATGAACTTGTAGATGGATTAGAACGTGAACCGGATAGGATCAAAGATTTAGAGTCTTGGATTATTTTGAATGCCAAGGACAAAAGAGCATTAGGTCGAATTCTTCTAGCATGTGTTGAATCGACAAAGGGTCACATCACTACATCTAAGACTTCCAAAGAAGTTTGTGACACACTAGCAATTCTATATGAAGATAAAACTCCTTCAAAGATTTATGCTTTAGAGGTTGAGTTCCACAATCTTTCTATTCCTCAAGATCTATGCATACACACACATAGAGAGACATACTCACACATACACATACATGCATATATATACATACATAATGCATATGCATATGCATACATACATACATACATACATACATGCATACACACACACATATGCACATACATACACACACATATACACACACATACACACATAGACACATATACACATATACACATATACACATAATGATGCATACACACACATACACATGCATACACACATACACACACACACATACATACACACACATGCATACATACACATACTTAATGCATAGACACTTACATATGTACACGTATATATATTGATTTCTAACCATTTTGTTTTATATGTTAGGTATTATGGATCTAGTAGAGAAAGAAAGGCGAAAATCACTCTCATAAAAAGTCTTATGAGAGCAAGAGTTCCATCTGATACTCTAGGGGCCATAATGCGTGATTACTCAGAGATGTCTGATGAGGAGCTGGAGTATACGATCCAGATGCTTACCCAGCGATCAGACGAGGGCTCTTCTATGGCTCCACATGCAGGAAGAGAGCTAGCTGCTCATAGGTATGTTTTGTTTTCATAAACTTTTTTAATGATATTATAACACATATTTTTATTTATTTCTATCTATCTATTTTCAAGACATCATTAGGAAAAAAAGTGAACCCAGCATGGGCCTTGTAAGGATTCCTAATTTTTAGGGATTAAGCTTAATCTTGTACTTTTTTAAGGGGACAAAGTGCATTTAATAGAGCACTTTTTGGTAGGCTGAAGTAAGTTTTTTTTTAGGCTGAGCTAGGACCTTCTCTCTCTTCTCCACATAGAGAGAGAGAAAAACCACTTTCCACCTCATCAAATCCGTCCATCTTTATGAATAAAAAAATGAGTTTTCAGAAAAAGTCTCTTTTTTAGCTATTCTTTATTCAAAATGGCCCATACTTTTATGTATATGTCAGAACTTAATTTTTTTAGTCTTATTTTTATAAAAAATACTTTAAAAACATACTTTTCAAAATCCCTCCAAAAGTTAAGTGCCACATCATCAAACTCGTAACTTTGGTTGCCCCAAAACATGAATTTTTGAAAAAAAACTCATTTTCCCTCTAACATACTGAAAAAAGTCATTTTGACCTATCCACATACCAAAACACACTTTTTTTCTTGCACACAGCTACTGTACTAGCCATTCTAGCCATCTCTATGCTTCTTCCCATTCGGTGCTGGAGTTTTGGAACATCATGGTGCTCACATGTATTACGAACATGACACCAACACCAGCGCGTGCTCCTCACTCAAAGAGTGTACATGTTCGTGTTCCTACAGAATTTGCACCAACAACTAGAGGTAGCAATGACATAGATTCTCAAAATGCACGACGTGTAGTTGGAGAGAAGAATATTGATCTTTGGGTCCATGGTGCTTTGTATCCCTTGGATCCAATGGCTAATGTTCATCCTAGATTCCATACTATCTCCACATTTCTACAATTCCTTGGTTGCAGTGAAGATGGACTGCTAAGCTATTGCAAGCGATTGTCTAACCATTCTACATCTATAGCAAATTATTGGATGCAACAATGTCATCACAACCATTTCAAGATACACAGTTTAGAGAGTGCTATACACACTTTAGAAAGTGCTATCACATCTTTGGATGAGCACAATAATAGACTCCAACAAGATGTGGAAGAAAAGGAGAGCACAATTACAAAGTTAAAAGCCAATCTTACACAACTAAAAGAGACTCCACTTGGGATGAGATTTAGGAAACGACCATTATCATCCTTTCAAGCTCTTTCAACTGGTGGTGGAGCACGGAAGCGACATGTTTATGCACTTAGGTATGTATTTCCTTTGTTTAGTTATGTTAAAAGACTTTTAGATTGAGATTCTTATTGTGCAGGTCATTTGTTGAAGATGCGAGTGCTTCCTCAACAATGGAGGATCAATTGAAGTTTCTGAATTCTTGTCTTAGCAACAAACATGTGCTTATGATTTTGGATTCACCAATAGGAAATCACATCAAAACCCAAGTGGTTAAAGATTTTGTAGGCAACTTAGAAGATATTATTAGTGCTAGTGAGGTACAGATGGTATGTGATGAAGCAGGTGTTAGTACTAGAGCGTACACTGCATTGTACAATATTTTGAAGGAGGCTCTACAAACAAAGGTATTTTCCAGAGCATTTTCCATGCCCTTACAAGGTATCTCTGAAGAAGAAGATGACCAATGAGGATGTAGCCAATACTCTTGGCAATTACCTGCATATAGAAGATGTTATGCCTGCATCCATTTATCATTCATCTACATCAAAGAAAAAGTTGAAAAACACATCTAGAAAGGGATTCATCTACACAAAGTACAACAACATATTTGTCAATTTGGAGAGGCTTCAAAAGGAAATGGTTAAATTTTACAAATCCACACTTCAAGGTATATCCATTGTTTTGATAATGACATTTATAGTATTTTTAATAATATAATGTTTGTTATTTGATGTAGATTGTGGTTCCAAACTCAAGTTTGTATTGAAGCTAGATGAATGTCAAATCATAAAGGGATGCCGTATGGAGAGACTTAGTGTGACACTCATGAACGAAGCTATGGCCCATGCTATTATTGATGATAGCGAAGAATCTACCCATCACTTTACATATAGTGTCCAATCCGGGAAAGATATACGGTGGTTAGGTGCTATTGAAGTACCTAAATAATCCAATGATGTTCTTACATGGATTTTCAATAGGATCCCATGGATCATAGAGGTGATAACTTCTCAAATTCATGGTGCCAAAATCAATGTAGAAAGCCTTGGTGATTTTGAAGTAGAGTGGCACTTAGGTGGAGACTTAAAGACTATCAAATGCATGTTAGGGTGCAAACAAGGTGCATCTACTCTCTATCCTTGTCCATATTGCACACGAGGTTATAAACAAACAAAGAGAAAACAAAACAACATAGATGATTTAGTTGATGACACAGATGCAACTCCATCTGCTGAATGGGATACACCTTTAATGAGGTGTTCCATGTTAGGTACACCTAATCGTGACATGTCAGATAAGGATTGGAATCCCATTATTCCATTCCCTTTAGTCAATGTCCACATTTGCACCTTGCATGCCTTCATGAGAATTTTTGATAGACTATTGAAGCTCCATATAGAATACGCATTTGCAATGAAGCCAGTTGATAAATCTATTCAAGCTATAAAGAAATTGGAGGAACTTCTTAATTCAATTGGTTGTCATGGTGGAAATGTAACCCTAGTTGTTAAGAAAGTTGGAGAATCTCAAGATAGCTTGCAACAAGTGTCAATGACAAGGAATAAAGCAAGACATTTTTTTAGAAGAGGTACTAGCACTCAAAATAATGAACGTTATGAGCTGTGGAAAGACCTATGCATGATCACAAGAGACAATGACTCTCAAGTTATTTTCCTTTTCTACCTATTGATGTGCAACATGTCCTTTTCATACTAAAAAACCCCCAGCCACAGAAACGCGGGATTCAGCCCTGCAAAATTTTGCAGGGCTGAATCCCGCATTTCTGTGGCTGGGGGTTTTTTTGCAATATTTGGTCTTTTGTAAGCATCAAACATATGGTAGAGATGCAATGGTATGCATAAAAGGTAATTAAAGGTATGGATGATATCTTTATCTAGTTAAAGCTGAGTTTATACCCTACTGGTAATCTTTGGTCGTGATTCTAATAAAACCAAGTGAAAATCTAAAATTACATACTTTCCTATGTTTTGTAGCACCTAAAATCACTAGATAAGGCCAAAAAAGCCCCAGCCACAGAAACGCGGGAAACAGCCCTGCAATTTTGCAGGGCTCTTTCCCGCGTTTCTGTGGCTGGGGCTTTTTTGGCCTTTTTTATGCATGTAATTATACAAAGGACCAAAGGACAATACAAAGAACCCCAATTAGATACAATTTGTGGATAGAAGATAAGTTCAATTTTTTAGCACATTCACATACAGAAATAGACAAATGATGAAAAAAAAAGTTTGTATTATCAAAACATTACATCATTTCTCAGCTGCCTTCAATTTCTCTACAACTTTCTTTCTCCTTTGTAGAGATTGAGGCAGCTGGTAAGTCAATACAGATCTTGATATTACATGGAGGTCTTGCATTCCAAGACCCATGGCAATACCTATTTGCCCTAATACTTTTCCTCTAAAATTAAGTCCTAATGTAGTTACAACTAAGGATTTCCTAACCAAAATGACACAATTAGTGCCTTGGGTAATTGTACATAAACACAAAATCTTGCTAAGGGCCTTCAAGCACCAAGTCATGAAGTGCCCATCCGGACTGTAGTCTTTGTGTATGATAACAAAATCATCCTTTGGCAACTTTTCAATGTAGTTTGCCAAGGATGCACCACTCCCACGAGAAGCTCGATCCCCACCAGACCTTGTTGCGAACTTGTCGAGCTCAATTGCTTCCTGTTAAGAAAAAATGAGAATTCAAGCTCTTACAATGTTAACTTAAATTATCAATTTATTTAATTCATGAAGCTTGTCTTCTTCCTCCCCTCTTCCAGGGGCATCAAGATCAATGCTAGAGTGGGCCATGCCACTCTGCTCTGCTACAGGGGTTGTAGGAATTTTTTGCTTCAGTATCCTCTCCCGTGCTTCACTGAACTCCTCCTCCGTAGTAGAATTGTTGTCATCATTTAAAATATCAGCACACACCATTGCTATGGTGTCTGCCACAGAATCCCCAAGTGGGATGGAGTTCTTTTCAAGTATGTCAGATGTGTTGTCAAGTGGAACATCTGACATTGTGGAGAAAATACTCAAGCATTCATCTAGACGTAGACTGAATGCCTTCTCAATGTCATGAAGTAAAATAAATTCCTCTCCATCCACAATGATGCTAGAGAGATATTCAAGTTCCACCTCTGGTAATGTGGGCTCAGAGGGGTTGAGATTTGAAGGGGGGGCCTCCTCCATGCTTGATTGCACACATAGTTTATCCTCAACACCACCAGGAAATTCTTGGTGGATTGTAATGCTTTCTTTGGCAAAATTTATGGCCTCTAGTTGAGGCTCATTCTTCTCCTTAACAAAACCCCCAGTGACAAGGTTGGGGAGCTCAACTGTAGGTTCGGGCTCCTCATTAATAGTAAAATATGTTGTTGTAATGTAGGATAGGTACTTTGTACCCATCCTCTTCTTTTTGTTAAGTTTTTTTTACTAATGGCACAAAGTCATCTAGTAAGTGCCCTGCAGTTTCAGCAATTGCTATGAAACACTTAAGGCGTTTCATGAAGGCTTCATCACCTCTGTGTATGTAGAGTAGAAGGTCACATGGAACCCATTTACCCTCATAAGGTGGTATTTCTATAGAGAAATGCAAGATGTAGTACTCAAGGAACTCTATGATTTCCTTGAGCACATGAGAGTTCAGTTGAATTGTTTTGTCTAGATCAGGGACTCTAGACAGTAGGTCATACAAGTGGTTTTGACCTTTGAACTCAGTTGATTCCAAGAACTCATTGAAGAGTTCACGTGGACGTTTGGGTTGCAGGGTACTGGAGGATGCGGCAGCCATTGCGCATGATGCTAGCTTCTGTGCGTACTCTGCAAGTGATTGTAGCTCTTCTTGGTTGCAAAAGTGAGAAATGAGAGAATAAGTGTTGCTTTTATAGTAGTTTCAAAATTTTAAAGTGAGTGGGACCCATTTTAAAACTAAAACTGATACCTTCAAATAAAACAATCATGCACAAAACTCTCAGAAAAAAAACTTTTGCTCATAAAAAGATTGAACAGAATCATTAACCAGAATAAGATACACGACAACACAATAGAAAAAATAAATTCTCAGAGCTTTAAAATTATAATAAATTGCCATTGGAAAAACCAAAGATTTGGCAAATTGTACATCATATTGAGATCAAAAAATTTTACATCCTACATGTCTTGCATGTTAAATACATTGTTGCAAACGTAGGATTATAAATGGAACATAGGTTGTGTGTACACTGTAGCACTCAAATAGTTCTTGAGCTATGACAATGAAAGTTGAGTTCCATCCACACTCCATTCAACGAGGACTTTAATTTTATCCTCCAACCTCTTACCAATGTGCAGACAAATAGAAAACTTTAAATGAACATATTTGAGTGTAAGAATTTGTATAAACAAAAGAAGAAATACCATATGCTACTTACCTTATGCCCTTGTATTCTGAACTTTGATTGATCCAGATCCTCAAATCCCATGATTACTAGATGTTCACTCACGTTGGCAAGAGTCCAATGATGATTTACTGAAATAACTTCCATTACGTTGTTGGGTAGATTTATCTTAATTTCAAATGAAATTAAAACACCCTCAGAACTTTGTAATGGTATCCATTCACCAAGTTTACACATCCAATGATCATAATAGAATCTAATGTACAATGAAGTACGATGTTTCAAGTATTGAAATCCTATGCCTTTTGCACCAATTTTACAAATGTATCTATCCCCTTTGGTGCATCCTTCTACAAGTCCCCAATTTTCACCTAGCAAACCCTCTACCTGCTCATACGTGATATCTTTTAACATGAACATTGTTGAAGTCTCTAGAATTGTGAATATCTGAAATAAATGTACAAAACAATGAACAGGAACACACCAATGTAACCCTATAGATCTTGAAACTCTTGTAAATTTCAAAGAGTTGTGTATGTCCATCACCATCTTATGCTTCAAAGATGTTAATGTCCATACATCAGGTTGCGGCCACTCGAGCTTTAAGAGAGAATCTACCTTAATCATCTCTAACTTGCCAAAATCATTTAATGAAGAGGGTACAACATATGTATGTGTGTAAAAGAAAACTCTCTCACGTAATAGCTGAGCAGGACGGGCTTGTGGAAAGACTATCGACCCAACATCTGCATGCAATGCTTGGAAAGTACCTGTAAGACTATGAAGTGGTTGTTCTTCCACCAAGGTAGAAGGAAATATGTCCACAACAAAAAACTACACAACTTAGCTAGGTATATTATGAAATTTGGACAAAAGTCAATGGGTAATACTTACGGTTGATAGGATATCTCATTTTGTTTGAGTTTTCCAATTTCATGGTTGACATTGTGAACACATGTTGTACAATGGCAACAGTTTCACCATTTTTGAGCTTTTTGAAGCCTAATAACTTCCCTTTCTAATGAAGATCCAAGTTTCCACGATCTCTCACACGGTGAGGACCAACACCAGAGGGTTGCATGTACACCCATGCACCTTTGCAGAACTCCTGTCCTAACCAAAATCCTTCTCGAGCCTTGATATTGTGACATTTTATCGCGATAACCTCATCTTTTGGACGTCTATGAGATTTAGGTTTCTCCATTGGAGATCAGGCTATGGAAGTGACAATAGGAATTCAACGAAGATGATGCATAGAGAAAGAAATGGAGATGCAGGAGCTGCAATGGTGTGCTAGGGAGAGAAAGTAGTGGAAAAAGATGACTTTTTGGGACCTGGGTATGAAAATGTGAGGTTTTGGAGGGAGAAAGTTGCATTTTGAGTTATTTTTGAAAAAGTCACTTTTTTCACTTTAGTTCATGCACGGATTTTGATTTAGAACCCAAAAATAGCACTTTTGATCCTAAAAAGTGGTTGGGGGACCATTAAATGGTGTTATGATGAGTTTTATAACTTTTTGAAAATTTTGAATTTTTGGGCCCAGGTAAGTTACGAGATTCCTTTCTCTCTCTAGAGGCAAAACCTGAACATAGGGGAATCCTGTCCCCTCATCCCCCTTCAGCCTAGTGATTTATAGGCTATAGATTGTGTCCACCACCCTCCTCGCATTGGTCCATCACTAATCACTCCTTAATCCAAAAGGCCCATGCAGGGTTCATTTTTTCCCTAATGCCTACACCACCTCTAGCACGTGATAGCAGAGCAGAATTGCCTATGAGGACATGCATAGGCACCTTAGGACTAGAGTGCGACATAGAGCCAGAGGGGAACATTGTGTACATAGGGAATGGATTGGAGTTCAAGAGAAGAATGTGGGCACTATGCGACTCTTACTTTTATTTTTGTAGTGAGCATGATGAGAGGGATAAAAAATATGTGCTTAGTTCACTTGAGATAGAGTTTGGGATAGGATGGTCGCTTAAGTGGTGTTTAAAAGAGATGCAGACACTTATGGCTCATCGTCGTGACAATGCACAGTATGCACTGCTTTTATGTATATATATGTGGATATGAGTATGTGTGTTTATGCATGTATGTATGTATATGAGAGAGAGAGAGAGACTAGAGGTATAAATACACGCATACACACACATATACATCATACATGCACATTTACACACATATACATATACATGCACATTTATACATACATGCACATTTTTACACACACATACACATGCAATGTTACACACATATAATGAATACACAAAGACACATACACATACTCATATACACGTACACATACTCACATACACATACACATGCATAATCATATGTACACACACATAGACTCATATATTCATATTTACATGCATATATACATATACACATGCATATATACACACAAAACACATGCATATGCACATATAGATACACATACATACACAACACATGCATACGCATAAATAAATAAATAAATAAATAAATCCTATTTCAAAAATCCTAAATTGAAAACACTAATTTCGATACTAGGGTTTTGAAATCCCTAATTTAAAAACTCTAATTCAACTTTTTAGCCATATGTTTGAAGTATATGTACACCTCCGACGTCCTACTAGAGAGATGTCTCTCCTCCCAACCTTATGCCTCTATATATAGCTACTCGAATCAATGAGGATCATAATATATGTAAAGACATATACACATCATGTAGATAGGATACATAAATATAAAATGGAGTGATATATTATGCATCACACATACATGCCTAAATGCACACATAAATATATATATATATATATATACATACTAACATATTTACATGTACACATTTACACATAGACATATATACATATATACATGTACACATCACATATACATGCCTACATGCACACATAAACATATATATACATGCATACATATTTACATGTACATATTTACACATAGACACATATACATATATACATGTACATATTTACACATAGACACATATACATATATACATGTACACAATTATAAACACTTGCATATATTACATGAAAACATGAATATTGTACATAAATGCATATGCATATATACACATATGCATATTTAACACATGTATACATATATCACACACATGCAAACACATACATATACATGAAATACATATATATGCATACTAACATATGTATACATATAATACACATGAATACACACACATATGCATACATACATGATAAAAATTTGCTCCTCGAAGATAAAGCTATATATAAAATAATTAGGCATACCCCCGAGCTTCATGTTCTAACTTAGAAGAACATGATTTCATCTCTCTAATAGGATTCATCGTTATTCAAGTTAATAAAAAAAACCTATTATCTGATATCCATTCAGAAGCTTCAAGTTATTGATCGATAACTAGAGTAGAATTTACTATCTAATCTGCTCATATGTTTTCATTATTGCCATCATTTTGGTAAGACATCAATATAGTCTCATCTTCATTATCATTATTGATTTCATTTATTTCTTCTATTGTTAAATCTATGTTCTCATGAATCACATCATCTATTGATGGATTAATATCTATTTCTGGTAATTCCTCTTCCTCATCAGTAGAATCAGCATGTAGAGAATTATCCTCTTCATCAAAAAGATTAGTATCGTTATCACGTATAATGCTTCTAATTTCTATTTCAGATGTTGATGTATCAGTATCTGATGCTGAATCATCAAGAGGACTTTCTTTGATCTCTCTAACAATAAATTGTTCAAACAATGACCTACCTCTAGGTTGCACATGAATGACTTGCCACCAAGGATGAGGTGCATCTGGTTTTTATAAAAAAATGTTTGTTCAATATGCTTAGGAAGAATATATGGTTCTTCAGTAGATCGCATTACCTTGGAAGAATCAATTGCCCAAAACCTAGATAATTCCTTTCTTAATGTAGAATTACTACCTTTATACTCCGCTCGAAACCAGTCAACCTTCAAAATGACCTATCAAAATATATAACAACAAAAACCCATTATTAGGTGCTTAAAAAAATAACTAACTCTAAAAAATATATATAAACTTTTTTCTACCTGTTTGAATGTACGAAATGAAATTTCGTAGATACCAACAATAGTTCCTACGTAACCAAGTTCGCTATCTATAAGGTTCGTGTCTTTTGAGCTAGCATGTGATAGTTGCTTGAAAGAAGCAACAATACTAGAATCCTCTGTTTTACGTAAAGAATCAATGGCTTTGATTCTAATATGCTGTCCAAAAGCCCACATATTAGTGAACATTTGAGCCTGCAAAATAAATTCAATTAGTAAATAGAAACTAACATACATATATGAAAAAAATAAAATATTATTTTAATAAAATTAACTTTCGTTCACAACATATCATTAACTCTCTTTGCTCATCTGAGATTTCTTCGTTATTTGTGTTGGTGCGTTGCAAACGACTATATAGCCAATCCGTGAAAGAAGGTATATCTGTAATCTCATTATTATCGAGATTATGTCTAGATCTTTTGTTTTTTCGCCTTTTACTTCGGAGACTTTGAAGTTCCTCGTACTTGCTAAGGAATGCTTGCATGCATTCGCTATTATATGCTACAAACGTAGAAACATCATTTTTTTCTTGAAATGTAAATAAGAATGGAACCCCCTTACCTGATAATACCTCATCTGTTATTTTTGAAGAAGACTCGTTGGTCCATGCACGTGGAGCTTCTTCATGAAATCTTTCAAGGTACTTACTAACGTAATACATGCACTCTTCAAGCATCCAACCCTTTGCCATGGATCCTTCTGGTTTTGCTCTTTGTCGCACATAACCTTTTAGTATTCCCATAAATCACTCGACCCAAAACATCCATCGAGTGTTGACAACACCTGCAATCTCTATCTCATCTACAAGATGGACTAATAAATGAACCTCAATATCAAAAAATGAAGTAGGAAGTTTTTTTTCCATCAAACATAGTAGCTCTTTGCATTCACGTTTTTTTTGTGGGATCGAATTTTTATCGATCTCTTTGGATGTAATCCACCTATACATATCATAAAAACAATTATAAAGAAGTTAATTAAAAAATAAAAGATATCCAATATTCATACATATTAAATATAAAAGTATCATAATTACCTTATAAGTGATCCAAGACGATAGATCACATCTCGTACTCCTTTCGTTGTACATCCATTGATAACCAAAGGTAAAATATGTTTCAAAAAGTTATGCTAGTCATGGGCCTTTAACCCAGATAAGCTCTTATCATCCATAGTAAACATGTTTTGAAGCGATGCTCCATATCCTGTAGGAGTCTTAATCAATTTAATTCTATTGTTGATAGTCTATATCTCTTTTGTTGTAAGTACCCAAGGAGCAGATGCATAAGTCGTTTCTTGTCGATGTCTATCAAAAACTGGCCATAACTTTGGTTTGGATTTTTGATCTTTCCAATCATTCCTTGATGCTGTGGTATCTTTTAGTCCAAGAAGATGCTGCCATAGTGAATAACCAATATTTTTGAATATATGCATCGGATCAAGAAGATGACATACTTTTAACTCTTTCCAATACTCCAAAGAATACCATATTGATATGTTCTCTGCGAGTGCCAATTTTCCTTTACCTCTGTTCACATACTCATTATCTGAATCATCACTGAAGATTTCTACTTCTGGATCTATCAGAGGTCCATCTGTCCATTTTTTTTACCAATCCGTAGGCGTCATAGGTTTTGGATACTCGCCTGTTTCAAGCTTTCCATTAAAATGTATCGCTTCTCTTTTAGATCTTAATGGATGATCATCAGGCAAGAATCATCGATGTCGAAGATAAATATTTTTGTTGAGATTCTTACTATAGATTGATCTCAACCAATCACCACAATATGGACAAACTTTATAACCGTTAGTAGATATTCCTGCATCATGGAAAATGATAAAAATATAATTAGATTAAATCATGTTTATTTACATGCATATTGAATAAAAAAATTACACCAATACCTGAACAAACGCCATATCCAAGAAAATCGTGAATAGTCTAAGCCACAATACCATGAACCGTAATATGTCTTTCATTGATGCTTTTCCATACATCAATGACATTAATACCTCTCCATAACTCTTGAAGATCGTCAATAAGAGGAGCAAGATATACATTCATATCTTTAACTTGTCTTTTGCCTGGGATTAAAAGTGAAAGCATTAAATGTTCCCTTTTAATGCTAAGATATGGCGGAAGATTGTAGTTTATGACTACCACTGGCCATGTTGACCATTTATTGGATTTCATGGAGAATGGATTAACCCCATCTAATGCAACTCCTAACTTTAGATTCTGTGGATTTTGTGCAAATTCAGGCCATGTAGAATCAATATGCTAAAAAGCAACACTATCATGAGGAATTCTGATTATTCCATCAGTACTTTTGTGATCATGTCCCCAAGTCAAAAGCTTTGATAATTCGGGGCTTTGAAACATATGTCTAATCCGTGGAGCCAATGGAAAATGTCTCAATACCTTTTTTGGGATTTTACCTTCTTCACCCTTATATCGAGGAGATTGACATTTGGGACATGTCAAAGAGTCTGCATATTCACCTCTATATAAAATACAATCGTATACATTGATAATCTATACCAAGATTGTTGATTATCTTCTTCATTTCATCATGTGAGGTAGGAAGAATATTCTGACTTGGTAAAAACTTTTCAGATAATAACTTGTAAGTTTATCAAAAAAAGATATATTAAAAAAGGTAAATAAATAAATATACATATATACATGTAGGTTTTTATTCTTACTTTAGATAAGGTAAGAACAAGAACTTGAATTGAATGGACACTTTTTGTCTGCGCATCTTTTAAAACTATTAATGCATCTTTCAAAATATTTACACAAAATTTGATTGTTTTGGATGGCAGGATACGATTGTTTGTTTTGGATACATGAAGTATGTACCTTCATTGAATGATTTGTCGATTCAAACTTTCAAACTGAACATATGTGTGAATCGACAAATCATTCATATCCTCCAAAACAAACAATCGTATCCTGCCATCGAAACAATCGTATCCTGCCATCCAAACAATCGTATCCATTCAATTCAAGTTCTTCTTCTTATCTTATCTAAAGTAAGAATAAAAACCTGCATATATATATATATATATATATATATATATATATATATATATATATATATATATATATATATATATTTATGTATATATATAAATAGATAGAAAATTGAAAATTATACCTTAATAGTGTCGAAACAGATACATTACTCCATCCAAAATGATTTTGAAGGTTGAGAATAAGTAAGCTCGCACTTAGTCGTGTCAAACGACTTCCTTCATATACATGCTTTAGACATTCCTCTCGAAGATATTTCTCATTTTTAGAAATATCAATGCTCTCACTGTCATTTTGATACCAATCCTCAATAAAATCTGCCATGCCATCATCTTCATCATTGTCACACAAATCTTGTACTTTATCATCTTTTGAATATAGATCTTTCAACTTTGCATATTGCACAGGATTAGTTTTGCGTAGCCTCCTCATGGAAGCTTCTGATAATCGTGGTCTTACTAGTAATTGTGAATGCTGTGGATGAATATCATCAACATCATACGTTGGAATCTACACATATAAATAAAACTCATTAGTATTCCATAAATGAATAAAAAGTAAACTTCAAATATAAAATTAAGTATATAACTTATTAAATATGGATAGAAAATTTTTATTCTCTCTAGCTAAAAGGTGCTCTTGGAGGTCTACGCCATCCATAATTCACTAATAGTTCATCACCAGCATGTAATGTAGTAATAGCATTGACAACTATGTATCTTGATACATCTCTACTCATGTATGGTGATTCATGACTATTTTCACGCTCCTCAAATGTGCAATTAGTCATTGAACTATTATGTAACCCTCGAATACTATTTATTAAACCTGCTATATCTCCATGTGTGGTCTTCCATCAATATATAATCTTTCATTTTCTGCATGTAAAATCCTTCTACTAGTAAGGGATGCTGCGTTCAAGCATATTCCATAAGTACTCATGCTTTGAACATAACATGAAAGTCGATGCCAATCTCCCCATCCATATATAGGACCACAAAATGACATAAGAGTGACTTCAGAGTTCGGAGGCACATACAAATCCTCTACAATAAAGAGACCACGACCAGCATTAGTAATAGTGGATGGAGCAATCATATAGAGATTACCCCAAAAGTTGAAAACCTCTCCATCTAAAGGAAGTGGTCCTTTATTCCATCCTCCATATCTTCTTCTATCATATGTTTGTACTAAAGAACGATCACGAGCTGGCAATGGATAATCTCCAGCCATTTCATTCTCTAAACCTGGAGGTAGAGGATTTCTAGAAACCTCTGCTTGTAATTGATGAACAGCAAGTCCATGACGTGTACGAGGTATATTAACATTATGAGAAAAATCATCATCATCATCATCATCGAGCAAGTATTCCTGTATGTCAACAATAATTTGATTTTATATATGGTTTTTAAATAAAATAATGACATTAATATATATAGAAAATACATACCCAAGCATTATCACGTTGACTAGGTGATGGTGCATGCTCAAAAGTACCATACTCTGCCTCATGTTCAATACATTCCAATCGTGGTCTTCGATACGTGCCATAACAAGAGTTACACCAACATATAATATGCTCTTCATAGTAAAATTCATCATAATTCCTATCGGAGGACACATGTGAAGTCGTTGCATGGGTAGGAGGTGGTGGAGTACCCTCTGATTGATCAGAATCTGCACATAATAAGAAACATAAAAAAAAAAAGTTATGTATCCATCAAATATATTTAAAATTAAATATTTCATATACTTACAGTATAAATTCGTTGCACAAAGAGGAGACGGTGGTGGAGTTCCATCTGATTGATCAGAATCTACAAATAATGGTATTTGATATTAATAATTTGATTATCTACATAAACAAAAAATTCACATATACATATTTACACATACACACATATTCACATATACACAGCTACATATTATTGTGGGATAAATGCATGTATTTTGTATGAATGAGTGTATATGCATGCATGTGTGTGTACGTATATATGTGGATATGTATATGTTATATGTATGTTTATGTTATATGTATGTATATGTGTATATGTATACATATATGCATGCGTATATGTTTGCATGTATATGTGTATGTGGGTATGTGTATGTGTATGTGTGTGTATATATGTGTATGTATTCTGACTTTTTTTTCTGTTTGAGATTAAATTAACAGGAGATATTGTATGGTCGAAAAAAATAAGAGGCGAGCTAACATACCACCTGAGTCATGGCAGTTTTTTCGTAAACAGCTACATCTTCACGAGTCATTTCCTCAGCAAAAGGTTCACATATTAATAGTTTATATTTATAATTTTTATATATTTTAGTAATTTTTTACATTTAATTTATGTATTTTTTTTCTTGAATAAACAGGCTGCTGCAAAGAAGAGAGTGGAGTCGGGCCACACATCGCACCTAGGCCAAATGGGCCATCATGGTTTTGTAGCTACGTTTGTAAGTATATGTGTTATTTTGAGTATATTTTTTATTTTAGTTAAAATGCAAGCAACTAATGTTTTTTATTTCTTTCATTGCAGCGGAAGGATTATGGCCGATATCCTACGACACAGGAGATCGAGTATGCTACACATTTTGGATATCGGCATTTGAGCGAGCATATGCAAGATCATCCTGATGCCTTTGTGAGTATTTTTAAATTTTATATAATTATTTTGTTTTTATGAATGTTTTAATTATTTTATTTATTTATGTTTGTTATATGTAATACAAGAGTATTATGGAGAGACAAATATGGATGAGGTGGAGAGACAGGCACAGGAGGGACGATCTCGATCGTCAGAGGGTGATCATGACGATGAGGATGAGGAAGATCAGAATGATCATGATATTGCTGATGATGATGATGATCATGATGATGATGATTAGGATTTTAGTTGATTATGACATTGGATTATATGTATTTACATTGATATATATATATATATATATATATATATATATATATATATATATATATATATATATATATATATATTATTTCAGTTATGTTTTGAATTGTGTGTATGGGATTAAGTAATGAAGAGTTTTGTTCTATTGATTGTTATTATTCTTTATATTAGGCATGTGTTTTAATACTTTAATTATGTATGTGTGTGTATATGTATGTATGTGCATGTGTATGTGTGTGTATATGTATGTATGTGCATGTGCATGTATAAGTGTATATGTGTGTATGAGTATGTGCATATGCATGTGTACGTACGTATGTGTATATGTATATGCATGTATATGTATAACTCTATGTGTATATGTGTATATGTGTGTATGTGCATGTATATGTGTATATGTAGGTATGTGCATGTGTGTGCATGTGTATATGTGTTTTAATACTTTAATTATATAATTCATTCATATGTGTGTACCTAAGTGTATATGTATGTGTGTCTATATGTATGTATGTGCATGTGTATGTGTGTGTATATGTATGTATGTGCATGTATAAGTGTATATGTATGTATCAATATGTGCATGTTCTTGTGTATGTGTGTGTATATGTATATGCATGTATATGTATAAATCTATGTGTATGTGTGTGTATGTGTGTGTATGTGCATGTATATGTGTATATGTAGGTATATGCATGTGTGTGTGCATGTGTATATGTGTTTTAATACTTTAATTATATAATTCATTCATATGTGTGTACCTAAGAGTATATGTATGTGTGTGTATATGTATGTATGTGCATGTGTATGTGTGTATATGTATGTATGTGCATGTGCATGTATAAATGTATATGTGTGTATGAGTATGTGCATGTTCTTGTGTATGTGTGTGTATATGTATATGCATGTATATGTATGTGTGTGTACATGTATATGCATGCATACGTATATGTGTATATGTATATGTATATGTATATGTGTATATGTATATGCATGTGTATATATATGCATGTGTATATGTATGAAACATGCATGTGTATGTGGATGTGCATATACATGTATTTGCATATATGTTAATGTGTGTATGTGTATATATATATAATGCATGCATGGACATCTTTTTATGTGGTTGTAGGAATGTTTGTGCATATGCATGTGTATATGTGTGTATGTCTAAGTGTATGTGCACATGTATCTATGTGTATATATGTGTGTGTATGTGCATGTGTATATATGTATATGTGTGAAAGTGCATCTTCATCATGTATAAGTGTATGAGTGCATATCAATAAGTGTGAGTATGCTATGTAATGAAAATAACACAATTCAAATGATCTACAAAAAATAGAAATTGTACTTACAATTGTTAGCCATACTTTTTGCTTGGTTAGCTTCTTGAATAACCTGCAATAAAGAGAGAAAGAAAAGAGAGAGAGAGAGAGAGAGAGAGAGAGAGAGAGAGAGAGAGAGAGAGAGAGAGAGAGAGAGAGAGAGCTAGAGAGAGAGAGAGAGATCTAGAGAGAGAGAGATCTAGAGAGAGATCTAGAGAGAGAGATCTAGAGAGAGAGAGAGAATTCAAAGAGAGAAAGATGTAGAAAGAGAGAAACAAAGACAGAGGGAGACAATAAGAGAGAGCGTAGGCAAAACAACAATTCTGCATATACTTGCTTCAGCTCGTAAGCGCAGTGCAATTGCAAACGTTGGAGAGCTCTTTGATCGGATGCGTGAAAATGCCGATCGCAGAGCCTCCAATGTTTTAATTTTTGTCCGTCAACAGATCGTCGTGTAAGCGATGCTATTCATCGTCGAATACGCGACAATTTTAGCGTCGCTTATGCGACGGCATGTAACGTCACCTATGCGACGTAGAAAAGCATCCCTTATGCGACGCTTTTAAAATGCGTCGTTTTAGCAACGTTGTATGGGAACGTCGCAATCCCATCGCATCACAAGTTGCAAATACCGTCGTTTTATGCGTCGTATAATCGATGGTCGGCGCGCGACGCTAATTACGATGCAAGTTGCAATTTTATAGCGATGAAATTCTATCGCCTTAACCGTCGCTATACGCCCGTATTCCTTGTAGTGTAAGACATGACCTGTAAATGATAATCTGATAGTAGAAACTGATACTTGTGATTTGATGTTGATCTGATTCCTTCATCTTCTCCAAACCATTGTTCTTCCTTGAATTTGAAGTAGCCTTGTCTTCATCAAGTCTTGGTCTTCAAATAATAGTTTTGTAAAGTACTTACATACTCTTCCAAAAATATTCGGCTGCTAACAGATCATCAACTTCATACTCCACACTGGTGAATACACATGTGACTGAATTGTCTACTTCTCAAATCTCTACTCATCTAGATTAAGTGTGTATGTAAAATGGCAAATGTTAGAAGATGCTCTTAAATCATATGTTGTAAACTTGGAAGACTGGGAACCTAGGAATGTTAGAGCCTGAATGAACTCTGATATCAAAACCCTAAAGCTCTGACACCAAAACCTTAGAGCTTTGATACCAAATGTTGGAAATGAGGTAGGCCCATAACTCATATCACAAGTCCATGGTTCCATAGGTCCATCATATATAACATAGAATCTAGCAATCTTTCAATATTGACAAAACATGAACATACCACATTTAATCATACAAATGATGAGACAAAGATAGAGAAAGATTCGACGTGTGTAAAGTGTTACATAAGCCAAGGCTTACTCACACTATCATATATACCAATGTTCAATGTACAATGTGGGAGCAAATTTCTCAACCATTCTATGTGAAGAGAAATAGATGGATGAGGGAATGTACAAATTTAACAAGAAACATATTCAGATGTATGGACATGAATCTGATTATATGTGAGATGTGTGACCTGATAGGTTGTAGAAGAGTGAATATGAGTGACCGAAAGAGGAAGGATCAATTTAAAACTGATAATCAACAAACCCTCATCTAACCTTAGGCTATGCAAGACCCTAAGTCAAATACGTATGTGAAAAGTTCACATACTTAAAAAGTGGCAAAGGATGCTAACAAGTTTGCTGTCAGAAATCCTCAACCTCATGTGAACACACCTTCTCAAACACCTCATCCAAATATGCATAAAGCATAACCGTACTGATTCTCTTGTACCTATGCCGAATAGGACTCCTTCTGATATGGATGCTACTGCCTCCACAAACTCTAAGTAGTACTTGTGTGCATAAAGAGAATATGTACCTGAATTCATAAGATGCAAATCTTATGTTAACCACCATCCAATGTCTTTGAAGTAACCCGAAATCTTCATGTAGAAGACATCCTTCAAATACACCATGTAGATGGCCGATCCTCACCACCAAGCTGTTAATGACCAAGTCCTCTCCATGAGCAAGGGTGTGAGCACACTATTCTCCTCTAAGAAGAACTCCATAGCCGTTCCTCAACATGCTTCAAGTTAGCACCATGACTGCCCCATGTGCTAGAAGAAACACCACCTCTATTGAGGTCCAAGCACCACGGTAGATAAAGCGAAATCAATCGCAATCGCTAATCATAAGTCGTCCGCCCATCGCTCTATGTGAAAAGCAAAAGCTATGATAAAAAAATCTTCACGCTGTGCCGTTGCTAGATTTGAGGATCCAACCCAGACCACTACGTTTGGAGAGTTTTCTTTTAGCCAACGCGCCAACGTCGATTGCTGCACAACCATTACTATAGAACTTATACACATGTTATAAAGTTTGGACAAAAATGGACCAATGGGACATTGTTTCCCAACAGAACACAAGGTTCCTTGCAACTGCCAATGTGCTCTAACTGTCACTGAAGATGGTGGTGACAAAAGAGTCACCAACACCCAAATCTGTCATTAAGCATATAAGCTACAACACTCAACAGTGATTGTGAAAGCTTCCCTACACTCAGCCTCACAATTAGAAGATGCTAGAGTAGGTTGCTTCTTGCTCAACCAAGATATGCATGAGCTACCAAGCATGACACAAAAACAATTGGTGGAGACACGTGTCATAACAACCATCCTAGTCAAAGTAAAAAAAAAAGCATGTAAATCTAGCGGTAGTGGTCCCCTCTTTGGATAAAACAATCCAAGTAGTCTGGTACAACTCAAGTAGAAAAAGATGTGCTTAGCCACATGCCAATGCTTGACACTTGGGCAATGCATAAACCTGCTCATCTTTGAGATAACAAACTAAATATTAGATTGCGTTATGCATAAGTAAATCAAGCATCCGAGTGGTAATAGTTTCTAGACTTCAAGGCCAAAACATTGCAATAATGTGCTAATATAAATTTTTTTGAAACAAACCTATTCCACCATTAGCTTGCATAAACTGAATGCACAAATAATGATGCAAATGCCCCAAATTTGAAATCTCAAATGAGCATGCAAATCAGCCTTGAAATCAGCAGCTGCTTCTCATTAGGAACAATGAGCAACATGTCATCAACATGGACAACAATGTTCACAAGGACATCATTTGCATGCTTAACATATAAGGTGCTCTGAGTTTGACTATTCTCAAAACCATGTGCAATCAAGTAGGCATGTATCTTTTCATACCAAGCACTTGGTTCTTGCTTCAAACCATATAATGCCTTTTTCAACCTACACACTGTTTTCGTGACCTTTTTGTACAAAACCATGAGGCTTAAAAACATACACTTCTTCATGTAAGTTATTGGTGCAAATTCAAGCCATCACACTTGGCTAGACATTGAAGAATATATGTGCATCCATTTATTGGAGCATATGAACACTAGCATGTAATAATTTGATCATTACCCAATGTGAAAGTGTTTTACATGAAGAGAATCTTGCAACTCCACTAATTTCGTGGAGTTAGGAGAAGATTGTGATACGACTTTACCATGAGAAAATATCTCCTCATTTAGAGGAAGAAGTTTCAAAATTCAAATTTGAAGAAAGCATCTATAAAATTACTTGGAAATTTTGCGGCAAAATTCACTCCCTTTGAGAGCCATTCATTGATCATTAGTAGAGGTTGAGTAGCACACATCATTGCTCACTCACCTCACTATCCTTTGGCATCATTTCTTTTCCAATGATGTTGTAAAATCCTGTTTCATGATACATATACATCATTAAGTATCTCTGTTGATTCTCTGCCATTGTCACTTAGAACAGTGTACTTGTAATGTTCATAACGGAGTGCTACCTCCACCATTTGAAATGATCTATAGCTTATTGGAACCCGCTCAGAGTCTACTTCTAGCTGCCAAACTAGGATGGTATTTGATCCAGCCAATTGGGAGAAACACGCCTCGAAGTAGTCACTAGTCATTCTCTACACATCTCCTAAGAAGTCGGGGGTCAGAGTTCAGTTGCTAAATTGATTGCTTAGTGTGTAGTCTATCATTTTAAGTGATTTAACTTGGAATAAATAGCTATCTAAGATACTTTGATTCACCCAAAAGGAAGTTTCCTTATTGTTACTTTATTGTGAGCATTGAGCATAATATCCAGGAGGTTCAAGTCCAAAATAGCAAGTTTTTGGTCAGAAGCTAGTTGCAAAGTCATCTATTTTGATCTAAGTGTTTGAAGCATCATCTCCAAAGTACATAGGTACTTTATTTCTATCATTTGTAGGCTAAGGGGGCCTACAACACAACTCTGAAGAAAAATAGGGTAGGTACTAAGCAAGGTTTGGTAGTACCAACTCATTTCTTAAGGTGTCCATCCATCTTTCCCAACAATGGTGTCCAAGCAATTGAGCTAAAATGGGAGATTTTTCTCTTCTTTTATTGATAAATTGGATAGGAATAACTACCAATCATGGTCCTTGAGGATGAAGACATACTTACAAGGAAGGAGTCTTTATGGATACATATCAGGAGATGAGGAAATGCCCATGATTGGTATGAAAATATACATGCCTACTTGATTGCACATGATTTTGAGAATAGTCAAACTCAGAGCACCTTATATGTAAGCATGTAAATGATGTGCTTGTGAACATTGTTGTCCATGTTGATGACATGTTGCTCACTGTTCCTAATGAGAAGCATTTGCTAATTTCAAGGCTGATTTGCATGCTCATTTTAGATGTCAAATTTGGGGCATTTGCATCATTATTTGTGCATTGAGTTTATGCAAGCTAATGGTGGAATAGGTTTGTGTCAAAAGAAATTATATTAGCACATTATTGCAATGTTTTGGCCTTGAAGTCTAGAAACTATTACCACTCGGATGCTTGATTTACTTATGCATAACTCAGTCATTTAGTTTGCTTTCTCAAAGATGAGCAGTTTATGCATTGCCGAAGTGTCAAGCATTGGCACGTGGCTAAGCATATCTTTTGCTACTTGAGTTGCCCTAGAGTACTTGGATTGTTTTATCCAAAGGGGGGACCACTACCACTAGATTTACATGCTTTTTTTGACTTTGACTAGGATGGTTGTTATGACACTTGTGTCTCCACCAATTGTTTTTGTGTCATGCTTGGTAGCTCATGCATATCTTGGTTGAGCAAGAAGCAGGCTACTCTAGCATCCTATAATTGTGAGGCTGAGTATAGGGAAGCTTTCACAATCACTGTTGAGTGTGTGTAGCTTATATGCATAATGACAGATTTGGGTTTTGGTGACTCTTTTGTCACCACCATCTTCAGTGACAGTTAGAGCGCATTGGCAGTTGCAAGGAACCTTCTGTTCCATGGTCACATTAAGGACATTGAGGTGCACCATCATTATGGCAGGGAGAACTTCTCTAGTGGAGAGATCAATTTGGCATATGTGCCGATGCAAGAGAACGTAGTATACCTTTTCACAAATGTTATGCCTAAGGAGAAGTTTGAAGCTTTCTGCAAAGCTGGGCTTACTTCATTTTGTGGATTGATTCCACATACCTTAGCACTTCCTTATACATGAGTGCTAGCTCCTTGTTCACCGCATCACTCCTAGGGGGATTTATTGATATATTTTGATAATGATGTGTGTGAACACACTAGGACCGCCAGGGCATGTTTTCCCTCTTTAAGAGGTTTTTTTTTACCTCGATTGTATATACGCGTATAACCCTGATGGGTTACGTATTTTTGTACATTCACTTGGTAGTACATTCAATATTTGTGTGTTGTGCTCCAAGCTTCTTCTTCTTCCTTGTGTTTTTTGGATGCTTCCACAAATATCAAACTCCAACAAAATATGCCTCTTCCTTGGATCTCAATAAACTTGCTATCTCCAAGATAAACTTGGCCTTGTGCTCTTGAAACTCATGAAAGTCTTCTTTCTCATTGCACATGTGTGATGAATCCCCACTATAAAAAATGCATTGTTGCTAGGAGTGGATGCCACAAGTTCCTTTTGTTAATTTGTAAGAGAAAGGTCTTCACATGTCGTGTGAGTCTCATTTCTCTATCTTTGGAGCAAACTTGTACTTTTCCTTCTTTTTCTTCTTGAAGCAATACTTTTTTAGGTGTCTAGGCTTGGCACAAGAGTTGCACGTAAACTTCTTGTGTTCCTTTTCCTTAGACTCTAGAGTGCCTTTTTTACCTTTATTCTTGTTGAGAGTATCTTTGGACTTCATTCCTCTTTCTTGTGTAGCTTGAGTATTTTGCCTAGAGTTTTGGAGAAGCAAAAATCTTCTTACTTCTTCCCAAGAAAATTCTTGACCTCTGCTGTAAAGAGTAGTCACTTTGATAATCTTCAAACTATGCTATCATCTTTGTGATGGTATCTTGAGGAATAGAAAGATTGTGGCGCTCAACCTCTAAAGCATAAATCTTTGAAGGAGTTTTATCTTCACATAGAATTGCTAGTGTGTCGCAAACTTCTCTGGAAGATTTAGATGTAGTGATGTGACGCTTTGTCGATACAACACATGCTAGAAGAATTTGACCTAATGCTCTTTTGTCCTTGACATTCCAAATATTCCAAGACTCTAAATCTTTGATCCTATCTAGTTCACGTTCTAATCCATCTACAAGTTCATGGAGAAGATTTGTGTGCAAGTATGGATGCATGATATTGTGAGAAGTGGAGAATGACATACCTTTGACTCACCTCCCAGCCTATTTATAGCCCTCACCTAGTCATGATCCAAACTATGGACCTAAATGTTGATCTATCATATATAATAATCCAAACTATGCATCAAAATATCTCCCATACAAAGTAAATCCCAATCTTCTCTATGGAACTAAGTACATCATGCCAAATGACGACGTGCTAAGAAAGTATAGCAACTAGTGGAACTACCACCACCTTCTCAATATTAACATGTAAGATATTCTAAGTGGACAAGACTTGCTTTATCTCTGACCACCATCTAAGCATCACTATGATCAAATCATTCCTAACTAGAAATGAGATGTCTCCAGTAAACTACTATAATAATCAGGCACTCCCAGATAAAATTAGGACCATAATATGAGTCCACTAAATACATTGAAAAATGGTAAGTAGATGTGTGCACACACATAGCCCACTAGGCTAAGCATCTATCTCACCTCATACACACTATGTATGAAACATGACCTATCCTCAGGCATATCAAATAAAGTAGTATGTACTCTATGAAATTCTTCTTAATGCAATTGCCTATTCACAGTTCTTGTGTGCAAACCTTGTCTTCGCTTGTAGGCTACTTGCCTTTGCACTTGCCTTGTTTGCAATCACATACAGAGTGACTGCCTCAACTACCCCTCTATTGTCAAATAATAAGAAGACCATATTAATGAACTCCAAATCATAAAAGAAATACAATCTCGAAGACTTCTCTCCCATACCCTTTGTCCTACACCTAGGTGTTGAAGGAGATGGTGGATAGATTCTAGAGAAGAAGTCGTGCTGCAAAATCATGCTTCACACCACCCAATAACACATTGTGGAGAGTATAGTAGACCCGTTGAGCTTCCCAAAAATCACAAATAATCACCTATATGCTTTGGAGTATGATCCTCTAATCAATGGATCAAAACAGATGAGTAGAAAGCTCAACTATGAGCTAAGGCTTGCTATTTTGGCCTCTACACATGTTCAATAATGAACAATGCTGTCAACCTGTTAGCAATTGATAAAATTCATTTTGGGAGTATCTATGTAACTTAGATAGCTACAAATCATGAGTTATTTCACTAAGAAACATCAAGTGTACACTTATAATGTTGCTTAGCAAGTTGAAAGACCAACCGAACATTTTTGGGCTTCTATAGTATGCAAACCAGTGAGCAGAGATGTCAATATATCTCGAGATTGAGAAAGGAAATAAAAATGAAACTTTTTACATATAACCTAGATAGTATGCTTAATTTATACCACTTTGAATCACATCAATGGATCAAGTATACACTAAGAACAAGCTCTGAAAAGTTCACTGTTTAGAAATGATCATGGCAGTGAAGAGGAGTAGAGATGTGATCAATGTATATGTATTACACCACATAGACATACAATGACATTCGCAATGTATAACTGCACAATATGAGGGTATTGAAGTGGCTATAGAATGAGCTCACTAATCACACAAATCCTTCTCAAAATGATTTTTGAATCAATCTCATATACATGAGATTTTGACTCACTTTTATAGCTTGGAGTTGGAGCCATTTTTTGAATTAAAATTCAAGTTCTCACCATAAAATGACTCTTAACTATAGGCAGTAATTTCTCATCAATCAACTACCAAATAAGTTGAGATTTGATTCCTCCTAACTCCATGAGAGTAGTGCAATTAACATATGCACTTTTACAAGGATAAAAGTAATTTAATTTTTACAAGGGAATAGTTAATTGTGACTATATGAGATAGATGCTAATTGTCCAAGTGTGTAGGTTTGGATTCTTTTGCACCAATAGCTCCCCCTCAAGCCTAACATGCTTTGTCTTCATTTCTCTTTGATTTTGTGCAATCCAATCATCATCTTGAACGTGTTCATCTTAGTTCCATCCAAAGATTTTGTTAGCATGTCGGCACATTGCATATTTGTGGAAACATAGGACAATTGGATGTCCTTGTTGAGTAGCTTCTCTCTCACATAATGATAGTGGACTTCAATGTGCTTAGTACTTGCATGGTATACAAGATTAGAAGCCAAATGAAGTGAGCTACTGCTATCTCCAAAGATCATTGGAGTATAAGACTGTAGTCATAAAGTATCTTGAGCCACATAGCCTCTTATTTTGCATTTGCTAAGCCTCTATATTCTCCTTCATTTGATGACAATGCCACAGTTGGCTGTTTTTTGAATAGCCATGAAATTAGCTTTTAACCTACAAAAGATAAGTAACCAGAAGTGCTCCTCCTATGATCTTTTGAATCAGCCCAATCTGCATCAGAATACATCTTGATATCCAAATCATATGTGAAGGGATAAAACAACCCTTCATTTATGGTGCCCTTTAGATACTTTAAGATCCTCTTGGTAGCTTCCATGTGAGGTTTTCTTGGTGTATGCATAAATTGGATTAATGTAATTACTCCATAACAAACGTCCACTCTTGTTAGGGTTGCATAATTGAGACTCCCAACAAGCGTTTGATAACCTGTAATATCTTTAAGGAGTTCCCTCATGAGAACTAAGTTTGTGGCTGAGTTCCATGGGTGTACCTGCAACTTTAGTGTTCTCCATCTTAAATTTGATTAACATATCATGAATGTACTTCCTCTAAGTAATAAAGATTCCAGAATCTAAATATACAAGATGTAATCCAAGAAAGTGTGTTAGCAAACCAAAGTCACTGATTTTAAATTCTTCCATCATCTCAGCTTTGACTTGCTTGATGCCATTGGCATCATTCCCTGTAATGATAATGCCATCCACATAAACACATAGATAAATAACTTCTAAGTTAGTCTTCTTTATGAACAAAGAAGTATCTACTTTGCTAGCAACAAATCCTTGATCCTACAAATATGTGACAAGCCTATGGTTCCAAGGTCTAGGAGCTTGCGTTAAACCATAGAGTGCTTTCCTTAGCTTGCATACATAATCTGGTTTCTCCTTGTCCTCATATCCTCGTGGTTGAGCCATGTAGATGTCTTCTAAGGTCCATCCATTTAGGAATGCATTCTTAACATCTAACTCATACAAATTCCAATTCTTTGAAGCATTAATACTTACTAAAACCCTGATTGTTGGCATCTTAGCAACAAGCGACAAGGTCTCCTCATAGTCCACACCATGGGTTTGAGCAAACCCTTTTGCTAATAGACTTGCTTTATATGTTGTAGGCGCGAAAGTGATGGCTGGTGGATCATGCCAACCACCGGAATTACGGTGCATGGCAGGCGCTTGGAGCAATCTCAGGTGAAGAGGGTACTCAAAGAAGTACTTAGACAAATCAAGTCTAGATTTTCATCCAAAGAGGATAACTTTACTCTCATAAATCATGATAATTCATGCATAATCATTCTCCACATTTAATAATTCAAATTCAATTTCAAAGATGATTAAAACACTTTGATTTCAACAAGCATTCAATTAACACAATCATGATTGAACTCAAGAAGGATCTTAGCTCATCAATTCAATGCATAAATTGCCATTTGTAAGACATGCGTAAACCTCCTCAACTAGAATACGTTTCTCTTTAGTAGGACATATAAAATCATGTCATAAAGCTGCATGTACTTAATATGTTTGAAAGCTTCAATAGGCTGAGCGTTAAGCTATGCAGATCATTTGGATTGGTTTGATTTGGTTAAACTTTTTATAATGGAAAAATAAGGATTGAAGACAATAGTCGAAAGAGAAAGTGATTGTTGTTTAATAAAAGGTAGCATGAAAATTCGGTTTAAGTTTTAATTAGCATGATGATGCAGTTCAAGTTCATGATTCGCATCTCTTTACTAATTATATGTAATCATTCTGTGTATACACTGTTCAGCATGACAATAATGTTTGATCACATAAATGCATATATTCAATCGTTCATAGTTTGATCAGGAATTATATCATTCGTTCATCATATGTAAAGATGTTGAATGTCATACAAAAGTGACAACGTGATTATATGTTTAAAAACACTTCAGCTTACAACTCAATCGTCGTAATCATTCAGACCTAGCGCAAGCCTTCAAACTATGGAGATTCATAGCATTTCTTTCTGTATCCCAAACATGCACCATTTGTATTGAACAAAGAAAAACCACAGCTTTAGTGCGCATAGAGATTGAATATGATTAGCGCCATGAACAGAGATGATTCAGTAGGAAAGTCAATCTTGTGTGACATATTTTTGTTGGAAAAATTCAATAGTCAGAGAAACAACAAAATCAAAGTTCTCATAACATCCTTGATCACCATTTTAATCGATAGGGAACTTTAGATGCATGAAAATCTAAACAAAAGCAATGATTTCACAGATTATGAGATATAATCACCTGTGTTACACCGAGTGGAAGAGAATATCAGGCGCACATTTAAATCCTTGTCATAAAGGTCATATAAAGGTCATGGCACAAATTTTGAAAATAGTTTGACAGAGCAATAAATAGAGGGGCCAAACTATTTAACGGCAAACTTTCGAAGGCGATCCATCTTAGAAGATCGATTAGACAAGGGTGCCCTCTGGCCCCCCTTCTTTTTGCCATCGCCACTGAGGGGCTGAGCAGACTTGTGGCTCATCATGTGGAGGCTGGCAATATCAAAGGCCTCCGGCTGCCTCACGACCACAGTCAAATCATCACGAGACTTTTTGCTGATGATATGAACGCGTTCGTCCACAATGATAATACCAGCCTGGAGACGTTCTGGAGGTGTCTTGCTACCTTTTGTGATGCCTCTGGATCCAAAATCAACCACTCCAAGACCGCCTTTAGGGCTATTGTGGGACAGCATCCTGACCTTCTCACTGATCATGGCTGTCAAATCATTCCGCAGGGCCAGATCCTTCGTCTTCTTGGAATCCCCTTGGGGTTTGGCGTCTCTATGGAGCAGCGATGGAACTGGGTGTTGGCTAAACTCGAAAGCAAACTTAACTACTGGAGAGGTATGCAAATCAATCTCGCTGGGCGTGCGATGGTTATCAACACGTTCCTCCTCTCTTCTACCATCTATTTCCTTTCTTGTTGGAGACCGAATGAGCAAGGCCTGTCCAAACTGAATAGTATTTGTAGAAACTTTCTTTGGACGGGCGATCATAACAGAAGGGGGGTGCCTAAAATCAAATGGGCCATCTGCACTAGCCCTAGAGATAGCGGGGGGCTTGGTATCCTGGACATTGGGTGTATGGCTAACAAGCTGGCAGCCAAATGGATGATTAAGGCTTGGTGCAATAGGGAGGCCTTGTGGGCCAAGCTGATCTTCAGAAACAAGAATGAGTTGGCCCTCACGGGGTTCCCGAACTGGAAGAATCTTGACATCATGACCCTGCTTTTCTCTCCGATTCCCGTCTTCCCGAAAGGCTCCAATCTCGTGTGCTCCCTCTGGAAGGGCTGGAATAAAGTCAAAAGCTTCACAAGAATTAGTGAGGACTAGAAGTGGGCGGCCGGAATCAGACAAAACGACTCTATCTGGTTTCCGATACATGGCATCCGGAGTGTGGAGTCGTGGAACATTCAAAATGCCAAGAAGCTATGGAACAAAGGATTCAAAAAATGGAAACACCTCTGGAAACATGACACCAACAACTGGATCAACTTCGAGGATATTGACCCTCGCATAAACATCTCCTACGAAGAATGGAATACTTTGCAAAGCAGATGCCTTGCTTGGGATCGTCACAAGACTCGCCTTCTCATGGGACACGACACACCGAACTCGCTTGGTCTCAAATGGCACAATGGAAATAGCCTACTCAAAATCCCGAACATCAAAGAAACGGCTGACCTCCAGACCAGCCTCAACAAGAAGTGGTGCCTGTCTTGGACGCGGCTTCGGTGGGACATGAAATTCATGGGTATCTGGCACCCCCTTATTGAGATTAAGAAGTCTGTCCTCTTATGGCAAATTCTTCATCGAGGAATCTGGACCAACCATAAGGCTAGCAAACTGTGTGGGATCCCTCCTTGGTGCAAACGCTGCCACCGTGCTATCGAAGATGTCCCACACATCTTCCTTACTTGCCCCAACTCCTACAGAATCTGGCAGACGGTTGGAATGAAAATCAGACTTCAAAAACAGCTTAGCTGGAAACAAGTCCTTTTGGGAGAAGCGATCGGCTGCTCTGCGACACTCTGGAACGCCATCAGGGGGGAAGTCCTGTGGAAGATTTGGCGGGAGAGGTGTGCTCTCAACTTCGGCGATCCCCCCAGGGAGTGGTCGATTGAGAAATCACTATTCCTCCTGGGCAAAAGGATCGTTAACAGTAAGAAGTCCCCCCCCTTCAGGCACCATCAAGTCTTCCTTTTGATCAACAACAAGCTCAAACCCAAGTGGGCCCCGCATGAGGGCGATGAGAGGGTGATTAACCTTCTCTGTAATGCAACCTAGGACTCAATCAAGCTTCCCCTGCTTTGTGGGATTTGGGGGGTCCCGTGGGCACTAGTCCCCTTCTATTGTACCTTTGTTTCTTAATTTAATTCAAGTCCGGGAGAGTAGGCTATTGCCGAACTTCCTTTATGTTGAAAAAAAAAAAACACTTAAAACTGGCATTCATCCATGGAGCGCAAATCAAAAGATGCAACAAATCGTTGATAGATGTTCAGAGCAAATCTCACAAATTATCATGCACCTTTCAGCATCGTACCTCCGAGAACGTCATTACCATCCCCACAGATGCTTGTCAGAACAGAATTGCTGAATTTCATGTCTCAGATGCGATGTGTGCCAGCGCCATCACCAGGATGTTCCATCGATCAGAATAATAGAGTATTTTCCCAAATTATTCACGGATCAAACTGGATAGATATGATGTTGTCCTTCGTCCTATAGCAGATACATACGCCCAGATAAACTAGTTTCCCACGTTTGTCATGTTATGATCGATATAATTGACTTTTCCCTATCGCATTTCTTCAGTCATCGAATATTCATGAACAGATTACTCCCAGAACATAGCTTGTATTCCTCAGCTTTGGCGTCAGAAGTGATCTATTATTAGAGTCTCCAGAGATGAAGGTCGATCGAAATCAGCTCTCTTTAGTCCTTTTGTGACGCGTTTGTTCTCCCTTCTATGGCAATCGGGCGCAGGTAGAAAATTCTACCTGTAGCTTATGAGAACTCTGCCCCCTTCTCATTTGAAGATGTGCCATTAATTTAACCAGTGATCTTCATAACTCAGTTGCAATTCATAATTCTTCATACACTTAAGTGCTCGTGGGCACAATTAATTCAATAAATGTAACTCATCGTAGAGAGAAAAAAAATACAACCTCTATATAAATGAAACAATCGAAATTTTCCAATATCATTGTGTTTTCATAATAGTTTGAAGTTATGATGCCATCATCTCTATATAGAAAGAACTTTTATAGCGACCAAACAGTGAATTTCCAATTTCACATGGAAACGTTCATGCATAACTATAAAATTAAGGATGGGAATTCCTTTGCTTAAGAAAAAATTAACACACAACTGTTAAACGTTAAACGCGAGACTAGCTGTCCGTAGTGCGTTTAAACATTTATTGGGTTCTTGGGAGTGGAAGGGGTCTGTTAAACAGAGGCCCTATACTTAGTTCCCAAATTAACCACTTCACACACAACAATACACTGATGCTCAAAACTCTATCAAGACTCCGTTACACTTACAATCTTGCAGTATTCAACCAAACTCTCCCACAGTTGACCGAACACACTGCACCAGACTATGCAGTATTGTGATACAGAGTTACTTAATGAACTCAAGAACTGTTCCGAATACAAAATACTGTAACACTTGAGACAATAACAATAACCCAACCTTCACCGAATAGATACAAACAATCAAACAAAACCGAAGACACAGCAGAACTCAACAATCTCAGACACACAGTACTGAAGGTCCAGTACGCAACTTAAAAAGACCCTTACTGTAGCTAACCTTTACCGTATGAGGACAGACCTCCACGCTGAAGACAATACAATATGACTCGGAGTTCTCAAAACACTACCGCAATTACATAAACTTCATCCAACAAGTTACAGCACCTTACAAGAAAGAGCGACACCATGATATGCTTAATCAACAGAACAATCGCAACCGAAACACCGCAGAACAACTCGCTCAGACAAATAGTCTAACGATCAACTGAACGTCTATGTAACTCACGAACAGAAACATGTATCAATAGACAACCAGACAGAACAAAAGTAGTATACTCAGAATTGCTCAACAGACACTACAGCAGCATTCCGCTTAATCACCCAGACAGACAGTCTGGTGATCCCAACGAACGTCACTCAGCGTCTCTTTTTCATTGCTTTATATAAAGATTACAACGTATTTGTGTAACAACCTTTCCTTCGTGCGAACAAGATTCAGTTTTTACAACTTCCAATCCCGCGGCTGACTAACACTCTGGCACGCACGGTGGACTCAAACCCGCAGGTTTATCAAAATTACGGTTCATCTATAATGCCTTCTAAATACATGGATCTGGCTAATCTAAAGGTTCGGGCAATTTTCTTTTTTAAAGCTTCTAACATCTATTTCAAAGTATCAGGTTCTACTAATTGTGCATCTATTCTTATAGAACTTAGGGAAATTACTTCGGCCAGCAAAATTTCTGTCTGCGTCTGCAGAAACGCCTCTTGTAAATAAAATTCGTTTGATAAGGCCGCATCCCTGGATACTTTCATCTCTGCAAGTTATTTATCCATCTTGTCCAATCTTTCTTTCTGATTGTCGAGTTGGTTGTCTTTTCTGTCGATCTGCTGATTCTGAAACTGGATTGTTCTAGAGTAGGCATCTCTTTCTCTGCGAAGATGTGATATTACTTTTTGCAGTTGAGCTTCTACGGTCAATTTTCGTTTGAGAATGCTGTTAACTTCTGATAAATTGATCTTGCATCTCTCGAGTCCTTCAGCTGTTTTCATAGCCAGATCATGCTGTTCTTGGCCTCGCTGTACTGCTTCATCTAGCAGTTGTCTTTTTTCTTCTAATAGATTCCCTAAAGCGATTCTTGCATCTTCTTTATCCTGTAGGTCTTGCTTCAATTGAATGATTTCTGTATTTGCATTATTTAGTAACTCCTCTTTTTGTCTGATCTCTACCAATGCTGTATCTCTTTGAGTAGTAACTTCTACCTGTTCGGCCATTTGGGCTTGTAACTCCTTAAGTTGTTCTTGTAAGGCTTGGTTTTCGGCTTTGGCTACTATTAATTCTTCTTGTAGAGGACTAATGTCCGCCTCCAGTACATCTACCTTGTGTTGGAATTCCTCTCGGATGCTATCAGTGACCTGTTTCATCTGTACTGGTAATTGCTCCGATAACTGAATTAGCAATTGACCCATGTTTGCAAGCTCAGAGATCATGGGAATCAAAGGAAGTGGAAGATGAGGACGAGGTTGAGATGAGGATGCGGTGAGATGAGGATGCGGTGAGTAGCTGCTGGGAGTTCGGTGGAGAGCAGTTTGGGGATGAGGAAGAAGAGGCAGTGGGTTCTTCAGGAAGAATGGGTGGAGTAGGGATAATTGGGTTGAGTGGAGGTTCTGGTGGGGGAGTGGGAAGAACAAAGTGAGATTTTGTTACCTTTTCTGTGGTTTGTTGTGTGTCAGCGGTGTCGGCAGCTGTGGACTCTACTGCTTTAAGCAGTTCCTCGAAAACTTCTTTGATTATATGTTCTTCATCTCTTTGCTTTTCCTGTTCCGATTGTTGCTGTGATGTTTCTTGTGACGAGCTTGTGTCAGATTCGGTGGGAGCCTCCTGTTCTTGTTGTTGTTCTGAAGATGACTCTGCTGAAGATTCATGATGCATGGTAGTTGTGGTGTCATGAAAAGTTTTGTCTTCGTTTGCTTCTTCTTCTTTGTCCTCGGCCTTATCATTTGCGGTTGAACCCTATACTTTGCTATCGGATGAACTGATTCTAATTCTTTTTCGTCGGAAGAGTTGGAATAATTCCTCTTCATCTTCTTCATCGTCCTTTAAAATCTGTGCAGACTCTTCATGGCGCAAGATGGGTCCTCGGGGTGGGGGTTGTGCTGCTTGGATGGCCGGAAACAAGAAGCTAAGGATGTGCGGTATCCTGGATCTTGGCATATCCCCCTTATTTACCTGCTTGATGATGGAGACGCATTCTTTGTGTATTCGCCGAAAGAAATATGATGCAAAATTGACTGGTTCTCGAGCAGCTAAATCTATAGCGGAGTAAAAAGGACAAGAGATTCCATAGGTTCGCTTTTGCAGGTTAAGAATGGCTACTAGGAATTGTAGCGTGGATCTCTCAGGTTCAGGACGGCAAAGGATGGCGTATTCGTTGGAGGAGCTCCTAGGGAACAACTGATTCATTGTGGCAATCGGTAGATTTGGGCCATTTTCCTAACCTTGCCGAGGGAGTCGAAACGCATCAGCAAAGGCCTGGAACGTGATTACGGTTCGAGAGGGTAGGGATGTGATCGCCCAACTCTGCTCGGTGGCAGGTGTGTTAGCGATGGCGGCGATTATCTGGGCATAGAACGGGTGGCAATCCACTGAATGCCAAGGCAGTTCAGCGAAATTGGATAACCCACGGGTGTGCAGGAACTCTTCCACGTCGGCAGGGAGTCCGTCACGAAAAGTGACAAAGTTTGCCAGAGCTTCCATGGCGCACACAGTAAACGCAAGCACAAGACACAAAGTACAGGGTTTACATGATCACACAAATTATGCAAACACAATAGCGATTTTCGGTGAAACGGAAAAGGTTAAGTAGATGCTTTGCAGTGGAGAGCAATCAAAATCACTACTCATCGTGCGACGTTGAGATGATAACTTCATAACTTCGGTGTGCATGCATGAGCAGAACGATAATGTCGTGCGGCTGTTGAGCATAATTAGGTATTTAAACGGGGATATTTATAGACTTATTTTATTAAGCACGCAAAAACAAAAGAAAAGAAAAAAAAATGCAAAAGACGCAGCCAATCCGCGGAACGTTTCAGTGTAGATCGAATGCTTGTTGGTACGGCCGCAGCTTTGAACCATTTATCACCTTTGGAAGAGGATTTCCGGTCAAAGTAGTCAACCGAAAAGTGATTGGGCCCACCTGTTCAGAAATCTAGTAGGGACCAAACCATCGTATCTTGAATTTGCCAGCAGAATGATTTGACTTTGCATTGTAAAAGAGTACAAGTTGCCCCATCGTAAAAACTAGAGTCCTTAGATATCGATCATGTGTTCGAGCTTGTCTTAACTGAACTTCTTGCATAGTCAGAAAACTTTGCCATCGATGCTCATCCAGTTCTCTGAGTGTATCCAACCTAAATGACAGAGATTCCTCAGGTAGTAGTTTCTGAGTGATGGCTACACGTAATCTTGGCACCATGATCTCCATTGGTGCTATGGCTTCCAATCCATAAGCTAGTTTGAAAAGGGTTAATCCTGTTGATACCTTGTATGTAGTCCAGTATGCCCATAATACTGCAGGTAACAGTTGATCCCATCTTTCCGGTGCTTCCAGAATTAGTTTTCGAAGCATATTCAACAGGGTCTTGTTTGTACTCTCAGCCAAACCATTTGCACGAGGATAATATGGTGAACTGAATTTATGCGTGATCCGAAAAGAATATGTGAGTACTTTCATTAAGTTGTTGACAAAATGAGTGCCTTGATCTGTAACAAGCTGTAGAGGTAAGCCAAAACGCGGAAAAACATCTTTCATTAGACACTTTGCCATCGAAACAGCTGTGGCAGACCTTAAAGCCCATGCTTCTGTCCATCTGGTAGCATAATCTGTACATGTTAGAATATAACGATTATTACTGAGTATGGCTGGAGGTGTAATAGGTCCAACAAAATCTAGGCCCCAATTCTGAAAAGGCTCCAACGGCAAGACCGGTTGGAGAGGGAACAAATGGCGTTGTAGAGGCTGTCCAGACCGTTGACAAGTATCACATTGTTTGACAAACTGAGATACATCACTGTACATAGTAGGCCACCAAAGTCCACTTTGTAGAATTTTCCGGTGCGTTAAATCTGCTGCAAAGTGTCGACCGGAAGGAATTGAGTGAGCCAGAGTAATGACCGAGTTAGCTTCGTGTGGAGGAATACAACGAAGTAAAACTCTAGTGTGATCCGTGTAGTATAACTCTCGAGCAATTAGCCAAAATTTGCGACTGTACACTGCAATCTTCCTACGCATTGCAGGAGATGTTGTAGCAGGAAGACATCCATCAGTCAAAAAAGTTAACAACTGATCATAGTAATTAGTTGTTGCAGGAGGATTTGCTTCTTCATCATTAGTCAGTTCAGTACTGTAAATCGCTAGTGTGGTGTCATCAACACTGACCGGAGCCTCACCAGAATCTAAGCGAGAAAGAAAATCTGCTAAGGCATGGGAGCTGTCGGGCCGATGGATTACTTCAAAATCAAACTCTTGTAAAAGTAGAACCCAACGTGCTAATCGACCACCTAAATGCTGTTGTCGTACCAGATAGACAAGTGCAGCATGATCTATATGAAAAGTAAATCTGCGGCCAAGTAAATAGTGTCTAAATTTCTTTACCGAATACACTAAACCCAGACATTCTCTTTCGGTTACAGAGTAATTCTTTTCTGCAGGAGCAAGTCTTCTACTCGCATAGTAAACAGGCCGGAACCACTTATCGGTTTGTTGCATCAGAACACTGCCAATGGCAATATCTGATGCGTCTACGAAGACATGGAATGGGCAATCCCAGTCAATAGGCTGTAAAATTGGTACCTGTGTTAATAAGCACTTTAGACGATCAAATGATGTTTGACATTCCGGAGTCCAATCAAACTGTTTAGGAGTCTTCGTGATTAATCGATTGAGTGGAATGGCTAAATGAGCGAGCCACCGTAAATGACAACCATGCCATCTCACTTGACCCATGAAACACATTACTTCCTTTGGTGTAGTAGGTACACGTGCTTCTACCACAGCTGCTACCTTATCTGGGTCGACTTGTATGCCCTGTGCAAATACAGTATGGCCAAGCAACTTCCCACATGAAACCGCAAACACAGATTTGTTTGGGTTCAGACACAGTCTGTATTTTCTGCATTTCTCAAAGCAGCACCGTAATTGGAACAAGTGTGCTACCATCTTACCGAACAAAGAGAAATCATCAAGATATACTTGCATGAACGAGGTAAGATAAGGGGAGAATATTTCCTGCATACACCTCTAGAAAGTACTGGGGGCATTTCTTAATCCAAACCACATAACAGTACAAGCAAATACACCCCAATTGGTGATGAATGCTGTTTTTGGTATATCTTCCTCAGCCATTCTGACCTGATTATACCCACTGTATCCATCTAAGAATGAGTACATTTCGTGTCCTGCTACTCTGTCAAGCATCGTGTCGAGAAAAGGTAGAGGAAACGGATCAGGCACCGTAGCGGCATTTAGTTTCCGGTAATCCACACATATGCGTAACTGCTTATTCTTCTTAGGGACGATAACAATGGGTGATATCCACTCAGCATGCTCTACTGGTACGATGAATCCGACTTTTAGTAACCTATCAAGCTCTGTCTTTACCTTTGCTGCATAGTTTGGATTCATCCGGTAGCTGGGTTGTTTGATTGGCTTAGCTTCCGGCTTCAGCATGACCCTATGTTGATAAATGCGAGGGTCCAAACCCTTCATGTCTTTGTAATCCCATGCGAAAACATCATAAAACTCTCGAAGCAACTGTATTAACTGTACTTGAAACATTTCAGGCAATCCTTCCTTTATTTTTAGAGGTCGCTGATTAACTTCATCACCTAAATTATATGTAATTAACTGATCTTCTAGAACATAGAATTGTCGGGACTTCTCTGTAACATCGTGTGGGTTTAAAAGTTGTTGTAGATCAGTGTCATCTACAACAGCATTATCTTCTTTCTTGACTTCTTCCGTCACAGGCATCACCGTACAAACTGCCGGATTCCAATTATCTACAACAGATTGTAGATCAACAGTTCCTAGGGAGATCAAATCAATATTATTCTTCAAAAACTCTTCTTCTTCATCATCTGACAAACCATCTAACATATGAACTGGTTCTGCAAAATAAGGTCTAGCATGTAATTCACAAGGCTGTATAGCATCTAACTTAACAACATATTTACGATTATTATCCTTGAAAGTGAGTTCCTGTGCGGACCAATCTTGTATCACCTTGGCTTGTTTCAACCAAGGACGGCCGAAAAGCAAATTATAATCCAAGCTAGACTCTGGTAGCTCTAAGGCGATAAAAGTCATCTTAAATGTTGTGCCTTGCAGAGTTATGGGCACATCTCGTACTAGTCCTACTGGGTGGACTCTTGACTGGTCGGCCATTCTGACAAAAAACTGGACTGGTTCGATTTCGGTCCATCCTAACTTTTTACACAGTGCGGCAGTAGCAATGTTGACACCAGATCCTCCATCAATTAGTACCTGTGTGATTTTATAATTTTTATACCATACCGTAATTAAAGGAACCGAATGATCAACCGTAGAATCAGGTTCTGGTTGCACTATCGCTGTTGCCGGGATGCAAGAGGGTACAGGACTGAACTATTGTTGGAATTGTTGCCGAACTCCTGGCACTAGTGCCAGCAACTGCCCAAGGGGAAGAGTAATCGAGGCCTTAGATAAAATTTCCCATGCCTGATATGGTTGAATTGTATTTTCTGCAGATTCTGAAGATGATGCGCGTGCTGAAGATGATGTGCCTGCTACTGGATTAGAATCTTGTTTTTGTGTTCCTTTCTCGGGTAACCGAGCCTGGGTCATCGGAATAGGATCTGGGAACACTGGAGGCTCGGTGGTGGTCCATTGACTAGCTTTATCAAACATCCTTTGTTGTTCACGGATGCCTGGTTCAAATACTTCTGCTGCTGGTTGCAGTTGCTTACCGGATCGGTTCTGAATCACTGCAGCTTGCGTTTCTACTGGTGTGATTTGTACCATATTATTCATTGGATTTTGAAGTGTTCTTTCTTCCTCTGATCATACTCAGCTGCATCTTTACAAAATCTTCTAATGTGGCCGAATTCACCGCAAAAATGGCAGTGCGGTGGTGGAAAATTAGTATTTTCCTATGGTGGTCCTGCCTGCCAACGGTTTGCATTGTAGTTATTATTTCTCTGTCCTCTGTAATTTCGATATCCCTACTGTTGGTTGTTTCTCATTTGGGGAGGTACATAGTGATTGGCAGGCTTCCCTGGTTCTTGTATAATTGCATTCACTGTTGCTGTTCCCTGTACTTTGGCATTGTATACGTAGTTCTCGGTGGAATGTCCTGTCGTGTTACAGATAGCACAAAACAACTGGTTGAGGGTGCAAGTGGCACTGGTATGCCCTGAATTCTTACACGTGGTGCAATACATCTGTCTGGTCGGATCTTCTGCAATATTTTTACTTGTTTTTAACCATTCCAGGTCTTCTGTAAATCCTCCAACCTTTCAAGCTGCAAAGCCATTGCAATTACCGCATCTAGTGTCATAGCTCCCACACAGCATATAATCATAATCTGTTTAAGTTGTGGAGTCAAACCATTGATAAACCATTGAATGATAACGTCATCCGGCAGGTTGGCATGTGCTGGTGGTAATTGCCTTAAATGAGTTCTGAATAGGGTGGCATATTCTTGCACTGTTTGATTCATCTTCTATCTATTGTTTTGTAGGTAATCAAAAATTTTGGCTGGATTCTTCTTTAGCCTGAATCTCTGCAAAAATGTGTCCCTTACTGCTTCATAGGTGCCGAAATGGTTAATATCATATTCTGTAAGCCACTTGGCTGCTTCATTAACCAATGTAGACTGGAAGACAATAGCTTTGTATGCCGGATCAGGTGGATGATTGAGCATTGCGTAACTTATCTCAAATATGCGTACATGAGCATCTGGGTCATCACCTGGAAATCCTCCGAATTTAGTGTACGTTACTCCTGTTGGAGTCGGCCGGGGTGGAAATAACTGTTGCTCCTGCTGCTGCTGTTGTTGTTGTTGTTGCCCACTCATCGTGTTGGTGGTGGTATTGGGACTATCTTCTGTGTCCCGAGGGTGAATATCTAAACCGTCGGAATTTGTATCGTCACCCTGTGCACTCTTCGGCTCGATAATATTGTTCAGTATATTTCGGAACTCAGCTTCGAACACGCTACCTTCCTTCTTGATATCAAATGTAGGAAAGCTTACTCCAAATAGGGGTGATTGGACTGAAGATTCACCAAGAAATGGTAAACCGTCACCGGAACACTGTGGACTCTCAGCAACTGGTACTGAAATAACACCGGAAGGTGTCGAATTTTTACCAAAACAAAGTGCTTTTTCACCTCCACTGATTTCTTTGACCACCACGTTTCTATCCGCAGACTCTGGAGTCACTATTTCTTCGACAGACTGTGCCGAAATCACACCGAATCTACTAGAAATGCAGTAAGTTCTACCGGAATATTACCGGAATCACTACTAACGTTCTTCACTTCCTTGGCAACTGAGTTAGACCTATCTGCGCTTCTACCTCCTGGAGGCGTCCTTAGCAAATTAGGTACCCAAGGTTGTCGGTACTTTGGATATGACTCACCGGATCGAGTAACCGGCATGTATCATCTTTTGTACTACTTGCGTAATGATACTGTCGATTCACAATCTATAGTCGCGTTTCTACAATCGATTTGCAACAGTCTGATCTGTTGCCACCTTCCCACAGACAGCGCCAGTATTAAACGTTAAACGCGGGACTAGTTGTCTATAGCACGTTTAAACATTTATTGGGTTCTTGGGAGTGGAAGGGGTCTGTTAAACAGAGGCCCTATACTTAGTTCCCAAATTAACCACTTCACACACAACAATGCACCGATGCTCAAAACTCTATCAAGACTCCGTTACACTTACAATCTTGCAGTATTCAACCAAATTCTCCCATAGTTGACCGAACACACTACACCAGACTATGCAGTATCGTGATACAGAGTTACTTAATGAACTCAAGAACTCTTCCGAATACAAAATACTATAACACTAGAGACAATAACAGTAACCCAACCTTCACCGAATAGATACAAACAATCAAACAAAACCGAAGACACAGCAGAACTCAACAATCTCAGACACACAGTACTGAAGGTCCAGTACGCAACTTAAAAAGACCCTTACTATAGCTAACCTTTACCGTATGAGGACAGACCTCCACGCTGAAGATAATACAATACGACTCGGAGTTCTCAGAACACTACCGCAATTGCACAGACTTCATCCAACAAGTTACAGCACCTTACAAGAAAGAGTGACACCACGATACGCTTAATCAAGAGAACAATCGCAACCAAAACACCGCAGAACAGCTCGCTCAGACAAACAGTCTAACGATCAACTGAACGTCTATGTAACTCACGAACAGAAACATGTATCAATAGACAACCAAACAGAACAAAAGTAGTATACTCAGAATTGCTCAACAGACACTACAGCAGCGTTCCACTTAATCACCCAGACAGACAGTCTGGTGATCCCAACGAACGTCACTCAGCGTCTCTTTTTCATTGCTTTATATAAAGATTACAACGTATTTGTGTAACAACCTTTCGTTCGTGCGAACAAGATTCAGTTTTTACAACTTCCAATCCGGCGGTCGACTAACACGACACTGTTACAACCGAGTTTCGAATTCAGCAACGTTGAGTAATCGTACGATGTATTGTGAAACAGTGAATAATAGTATATATAAAGCTTTTCTATCCGTAAAAATAGCGCATATCATTCTCATGTAATTGTTATGTAAACAAATGAAATGCATATATGTCTACATCGACTTTAAATCATATATGATATGCACTTCCACAAATTCAATTCAAGGATTGTGAGTGCAGTAGTATATCAAAATGGTTTACGCAAAGGAGTTTTTAATTTCTCCAAATCAAGAAACGAAGCTCATTATCTGCCACTCATTAGAAGCAATTTCAAATAACACGTTAACTATGAGACAAAGCGCTACACATACCAATCTATAGCCGTAAACATCAATTTACTAATTCTAAAAGACGTTTGACAGCTCAATTCGTTTCCAATAGGTGAACTATGAACTATAGAGTGAGAGAATTCAAAACAGATGTGAAAGCTTTCTGACGATATAGAGATTCGTAACTTCGGAAAAAGCATGATTAGAAGTGTTGCTCTAATACTATATAAATGGCGTGAGCTGAATATAGAATCATATAACTTACAGAATTGTGGCAGATGTAAATACCTATGTCGATGCAATTATCAGAGGAATATCCCATATTGGCCTCACTTAGTTAGTATTAGAATTATCTTCATCCATCAGATTCAGGAGTTTGTTGTCAGGTTCTGAAGATCGTCGGAAAGATGTGAACAAGATAGTTCTTCGATGTTTTTTATGTGTATCAGATGATTGCTGCCCATCACATATATCTTGCGCCCCCTGGGAGTTAGATATTTGCCTCAAGAACATCATTTCAATTCGCCTTCCTTCATGCCTTGGATTTGTCTCATCAGATATCGACCTTCTTTGTTGGATAATCCACCTGCTAAACTTCTCAGAATGCCATGAAAATTCTGCAGTTAAGCATGCTTGGGCCTGAACAGCATCCGAACATTCCTCAGACATAAATCACGTGGAAACAAACTCCCTTCGATCCCACTTTTTCTGATTATTCCTTCAGCGCTGCCCCACATGGATGACTTTCCTCTGCACCTCCTCAGAGCAGATAGATCGCCAGATAAAATGCATGAAATTGGCCTCCCTTCATCTGCAGGGAACCTCCCCTTTTATCTTTTGTGTTGCTGCCTCATCTGAACTCTGACTCCCGATCTTCATCTTTAGTTCTATTTTTGTATGAGTGAAGCCTCCTTCATGCAAAACTACCACTTTTCTTTCTCTTTTTCATGCGTGCTCCCAGTTTCACTCCACCATTACTTTATTGGAGATTGGAGATGGCACTCGTAGCTAGAATCTTATTGTCGTCCATCTTTCATAACTCTCTAAACCGTAGCATGATGAGAGTCTTCCCCTTATGTCTCAGCCTCTGATCCTGAAGTCTGCCTCCTCCTGCCCTTCTGATGTTTTTAGATCACGACTCCCCTCTAATTGCATCAAATCAACAAATGGCTTGATTTGCTTCCTCCTTTATTTGTCCACCATGACCTCCCACGATCAGAAAAGTAGTGATGAGCAAGATCAAGTGCTAAATCTTTAGTTGTCTTTCCTTGTGTTCCATCAAAGAATCCACTCCCAATCCTTCACCATTGGATCCTCGACCTCTGTATCATACTTGCTTCCTAATTGATGAGAATCAAAATCAAGATCATATGGTAAAGTTACATTTTGTTTGTCTTCATCATACCAAGACCTATGTTCTTCAAACACAACATCTCTACTTGTAGTGAATTTCTTGGTTGAAGGATTATAGAACATGTAACCCATTCGAGTTGAATCGTATCCAATAAACACTGCCTTTGTTGCCCTTTCATCTAGCTTATCTCTTATTTGTGATGGTACATGAACATAAGTGAAACAACCAAAAACCTTGCAATGTCCAAGACTAGGTTTTCTTCCATGACATGCTTCATAAGTATTCATACCTTGAAGTGATTTAGATGGTAGCCTATTGATAAGGTACATAGCAGTTGAAATAGCCTCTACCCATAGATAATGTGGCAACATCTTCTCTTCAAGAATTGTTCTAGCTGATCCAACCAATGCCTTGTTTCTCCTCTCCACAATTCCATTTAGTTGAAGAGAGCACATGGTAGTCACTTCCCTTTTGATACCTTTATCCTGCAAGAACTCATCAAACTCTTTCGAGAAGTATTCTCCCCCTCCATCAGATGTGAGCTTCTTGATTGATCTACCTGTATGATTCTCCACATGTGCTAGATACTTTTTGAAGCAATCAAATACTTCATTCTTACTCTTGATAAAGTATAGAACAGTCCATCTACTATGGTCGTCAATAAATGAGATGTAATACCTTGATCCTGCAAATGAAGCTTCTTGATGTGGTCCCATACATTTGTATGTACTAAGTCCAATATGTTGTTGTGGATGTAGCCTTTGTTGTTGAATGGTTGTCTTTGTGCCTTACCAATCTGATATGCATCACACCTGTTGATCATGTGTTGCTTTGATATGTTTGGCAGTAATGCCGCACTTCAAGCTCACATAGAGTTTGAGACCCAAAAGTGAATAGAGCTATGTTTCTGGTTTCTCCTACTTCAAAAGTAAAGATCCTACCATGATTCTCACCTCTACATATCTTCTTGAAGTCTTGACATGGATCTTCCACAAAAGCTCCATGTTGGTTGAACCTAACTTGCAAGACTTTTTCAACTATTTGGCCTACACTTATTAGGTTTTTAGTGATAGTGGGTGCATAGAGAACCTTACTTAGAGTCTTTGTCCTACCATTGCAAGCTTTGGCATTACCAATGTTCTCCACATTGTGCTTTGTGGCATCTCCTATTTGTACTTCATGTCTATGCTTTGGACTTGCCAAATTAGATACAAGAGCAATATTGCCTACAAGATGATTCGATCATCCTGAATCTATGTAGAACAAATGATCATCTTCTTTACCTTCTTTGTAGCTTAGATTCATGAGAAACAATGATTCTTCATGTGGTTGATCTTCTGAGTAATTGTTGTAGTCCCTTCTATTATAGCCTCTATTGTTACTGCTGAAATTGTGTCCACCCCTACCTCTATTGTTTCTGTATCCACCTCTTCCACTTCCTTTCTGGGTCCTCCCATTGAAAAAAAAATTCTGAGTGGTGTGGTTGCTCTTATCCCATATGGTAGAAGGTTGAACAGTCTGACCTTTGGCTTTGTCTTGCTTTGGTCCTTTCTTCTTCCCTTTCCACTTACTTTTGCTTGTGAAGTTGGCTTGGGAAGTCTCTTCTTCATCTTCTTCCTTCTTCTTGCCTTTTTGCTTCTTATCCTTCTTATCTACATATAGAGCACTAGTTGAATTACCATGATAGGATTTACCTTCCTTTATGCTATTGTTGGCCTCTTGATTGAAGAGTTGTCCAAGAAAGATGTTGACGTCTGGAGTCTACACATCCAAGATAAGATCATAAGCCCTCGTGAAGGATTGCCATTGCTTATCACTTCGAATCACGTTGAGAATTTCCCTCATGATAGCCTCTTCTTCAATCAGCTCTCCAATGGATGCTAACTGATCTGCAACCTCCATGACCTTGGTAAAAAACTCAATGATGGTTTCTTTAGGTGTCTTCTTCATTTGTTTGACCACATTCCAAAGATGATTCTTTCTTGCTTTGGTACTAGCATAAAAGAAAGTCTTGAGGGCATCCCAAGTCTCTTGAGATGTCTTGCATCCTCTAATATGTGGTAATAGAAAGTCAAAGATAGAGTTTAATATGTACCACCTTGCTTGAGCATCCCTTGCACACCAAAGTTTGAGCTTATCTTTATCCTCTTGTGTAGGTCCTCCTTTGGATCTTGGAATAGGCATAGCTTCATCACGTGCTACGCTTCCATAAAGATTTCTACCTTGCAAATAGGCCTGCATTATGACTTGCCAAGCCACATAGTTGTGTTAATCAAGATTCTCGATCATTGAGGGAAAGCCATCACCCATCTTGATCTAGCTCTAATAACACTAAAAGAACTTGGAGAAGCTTGTAGGAGATAGAAAAATGTGTTTCAAAGAGATGAAGTTTGGTCTAGCCAACAGGCACAAAACCAGCCCTTGAGCTTATGCAGGCTCAAATAGACTTTCTAGGCATGCCATAAGTGCAAAGAAATGCACTATGTACTTTGGAGCATCAAGAAGAACAAGTCCATACAAAACAGATAGATTCGCACATCGACTAGCTCAAAAAACTTACTATCTATGGAAGAGACAATGAACTTCAAATGCCCATAGTGACCACCATGATTAGAATTAGAAAAAATCCTTCTATGAGAGTGATAAACATAGGGTTGAGTGTATATAATGCACTAAAATATAAGGAATAAGAAAATTATGCTATAGGAATGAATCAGACACCCAGCAGTGGTACCTCTTATTTTTCTGGAATACGTAGAGATTGACCCCGAGACAAAAAAACTAAGATTTCTCCCAATCTACTGAACCAAATGCTATGAAATGTTATAGGCATGCACTAGACACTAGTATCTTTCCAATGAGCCATCTAGAATAAAATTGGGAGCTCTGAAGAGGCAGTTGCAACCTCTCCAAGATTACTATTGGCAAAGAAGATGATGCAAAAAATTGAAGGAGCAAGACAATGATTGTGACAAGTGTATGTATATTGCTTCCATGTATTGTAAAGTGAATTCAAGTCTTCATATAGACTCTAGAACTCATCCATGGCTTTGAAAAGTGGATTTTGAATTCAAATGAAGGTGGGATTGGTTGTTGGAGGGAATCTATTCACTTTCCTATAATCTAGGAAAAGTGAAGATTTAGTTTAATCTACTTTTAGGTGATTGATTGCTTGATTCAATGCAACTCAACCACCACAAATTCGTGGAATTTGGGCTCTCTCTTTATACATTTACATGCGTAAAGCTCAAGGCTTTTACAATCGTAAAAGATCCGTGAAAAATCTTTTAAAAAAGTACAATAAGACACATAAATAAAAGAACTCTCAAGCAGATATTCTTTCGATGTGATAGCCTTTGATGTAGATCAAATCCACCTTAAGCATAGTGTAAGCTTGATGTTCCAACATGATTGAACAATTGATTGGTCTCAAGCATACCTTGAGCTAGTTCTACCATTTTCATGCACATTTTTGTTCGTTCAATCTCTAAATCTCCTTTAGGATAACTCTTGTCTAGGTTTTCAGCTATTGGTCCTTCTTGAAGTTGAGCCTCCTAGGCCTTTAACATCATGTCCAATCCTTCTGGGATTGGATCTATGAGAAGAGACCCTAGTTGTGGTCTATTTACAATGGGTGGTGGGCTCGGATGAAGTGGAGTGGATGGAATGTCATCATGCGAAGAGTTTTGAGATGCAATGTTGTCTAATCAAAACTTTGAGCATGAGGGTCATTTTCTGCGACGAAAGGGGTTATCGACAGTAATGCTCTATTAGGGTTATCCTTGGCCACTGCATATTTAACTGGAACGACATTGGTAGGAGGTGGCCGTTGGTTTCCAAGGACAGGTTGTGGCCTATATGTTGTCTGATATTGTTGTTGGTATTGAGGTTGATATTGCTATTGTGACCTATAATGTAGTTGTTGGTATTGGTTATAATATCTACCCTATTGGTAAGGTTGCTAATAATTTTGTCGGACATCCTACCTATTGTAGGGAGAATCTTGAGCTGCATGATTCTTGTACTTTCTCTCAATGGTGCAGTATGGATCATTTGGCTCTCTCACATTCTGGTTTTGCATTGGGCATATGTTAGCCATGTGATCACCTCCACAAGTATAACATCATTTCAATGAGGTAACTCTAGGTGTTTGTCTATTTTGAACTCCTAGCTTCCTTGTGACCTGCTCAGCTATCTCATCTATCTTAGTGGAGGTTTTGGAGGTATGAGTACTAGAACTATGAGAATCCTTATACAGTTTGGATAATTCTAATTCCTCACACAAATTATCTTCTACGTCTATGCACATGTGCACACACTCTTCTATGGATCTAGGCTCTTTCAAGTACACATATGATCTTAACTTTTTGTTTAGTAAGCCATCTAAAAACAAGGCCACTTGTTTGGTTGGTGTGGGTAACTTTGGAACTAGGCATCTTTCTAAGTACTCTCTTAATTGTTTTCCTACAAGTCGAACTCTTTCTTGGGTTGTCCGCTTGAAGTTGTGGGTGAAGGATGATGTGTTATGCATGATGCCACTCGTGGAAAATTCTATAGTGAATGCTTCTAGAAGTTAACCTATATTTTAGTAGTTGCGACTATTTAGGTGGTTGAAACCAAGCTAAGGTAGTACCCTTGAGATCCCACCCAAATGCCTCGAACTCGGTGAACGACCTGTTCAGCTCTCAACACATGTTTGAACTTGGCCACATGATCATAGGGATCTCCTAACACATCAAAGTAGTTCTTCATTGCCTTAACCACTTGTGAGGGTCTAAAGGTTCTTGGGTACTTTTGTAGTCTAGGCAATGGAAAAGCATGTTCATCTCTTTGATGCCTATGTGCTCTATGTATCTCTCTTTCTCATCTTCCATTTTTAAGTCTTAATCTGTCTCTACCCACTGTGTGTGCAAAGCTTACCTCAAGTCTCTCTTTTTCTCTTTCCTTCTCGTTTTCATGAGCCTAGGATGATCCTGCTCCTTGGAAGGCATGGGAAACATTCGATCTTGGTGGAGAGAAGATCAATTCACCTTTCCAAGTGTATACATGCCCATCATGCTTTGTTACCAAGAACATTGTCTCCGAGGTGTTATCGAGATAGAAAACGTTTCCTAGTATCTTAGAATCTTTAAATTCATAGATGATGACTCTGCCTATTTTGCTAGGTTGATCTGGCTTGAATCTCCAAAAGGCTTCCTCTATTTCTCTATTCAAGAATAGTTCTATGCTTTTGTTGTCTTGGGGAATCCATTCTAGAGTGTCATTCCCGTCAAGACTGACTAAACTCTAGGAGACTTAGGTTCTTTTCCTAGGTCTCCTTACTCTAGGTCTCCTTGCTCTAGGCCTCCTATCTCATTCTAAGGAATGATGTTTCCAAACTCATTTGTCCTTTCTGGTAAGCTGGTCACAACATACATGGTTCCTTGCTTATCAATATAGGAACCCTCTTCGAATTTGACCACTGAGTGTTCAAGTCCAAAGGGTTGATCGGGATTTTTGAGTTGGATAACTAATCGCCTCAGAGCATCCTCATAGATGTGTGCACCTAATTGATTCATCCTAATATATTCCAATTGTGTCTGACCTTTTAGTGTTTGTAAATAGGTAGTGCTTGAGTTATCTATGGGTCTCTCCATGCTAAAAGATGTTTCTGAATCACTTGTCTTTGAACTCAGCATGCAGGGATAATCACTGAGTTGTTCTGCCCGTGACCTAGCTGTATGATTCACACTAGCTTAAGATGATTCGATACTTTATCTATCTCGGCCTAGGTGTCTACTAGATCTAAGGTTCATATGCCTTGGTTAAGACTCCAAATTTCCCCTTTATACTACTTAGAATCCTTTGGAGTCCCCTTGGCTTTCCAATCCCACTTGAGGGTGAACTTCAAATTACCCTATCTAAAAACCAACTCTCCAATGAGCTATAGAGCTCAATAAATGCAGCTTTGATGAAAAATATATGTCAAATCAAGCTCCTAGGGATCAAAACAAGGAAACAGGATCTTATGAGAAAATCGCAATTTTGACTGAAAATTGTGATCTTGAGACGACTTGGAAATCATGATTTTCACTGAGAATCGCAATTCTAAACAAACCCAAAAATGATGGTTTTGATAGAGAATCATGAGAAACCGTGATCTTGATAGAGAATCGTCAAAAACACGATCCTCACATAGAATCATCAAAAATGCGATCGTGATAAAGAATCGTGAAAAATGCGATCCTGACAAAGAATCGTGAAAAATGTGATCCTGACAAAGAATCGTGAAAGATGTGACCCTATCAAAGAATCATGAAAAATGCAATCCTGATAGAGAATCATGAAAAAGCGGATCCTGATAGAGAATCGTGAAAAACCTGATCCTCACAAAGAATTGTGTTTTTGAAAATTATGATTTTGAGAATGACCAAAAAATCACGATGTGCTAAAAATCGTGTTTTTCTTGAAAATCGAGTTTTTGCTTAGGATCGTGTTTTTCAACTAAAAATCACGATTTTGAGAATGACCTAAAAATCGTGATTTTGATTGAGGATCATGTTTGCTTGAGAATTGTGTTGTTTTAACTTGAAAATCATGATTTTGAGAATGACTTGAGAATCGTGTTCTTTGAGGCAACTAGAGAATTGTGATTTCAAGCACAACCTAAGAATCGCGATTCTGAGGATGACCTCAAAATCGTGTTTCTTGAGAATAATTTTAGGAGGGAAATTCCAATAGAAAGAGAACCACCATTTTAGGCCATGTGGGATTCCAAACCAGCATTCCAATGAGCTATAAAGCTTAAAAAACAGACTTTTGATGAAAAAGATATGTCAAATCAGGCTCCTGGGGGTCAAAACAAGGAACCACGATCTTATGAGAAAATCACGATTTTGACTAAAAATCACAATCCTAAGACAACTTGGAAATAACAATTTTCATTGAGAATCAAGATCGTAAACAAATCCAAACATGACGATCTTGAAAGAGAATCATGAAAAATGCGATCTTGACATAAAGTCGTGAAAAACGTAATCCTCATAGAGAATCATGAAAAATGCGAACTTGACAGAGAATTGTGAAAAATGCAATTCTCACAAAGAGTCGTGAAAAATGTGATCTTGACAAAAAATCGTGAAAAACACGACCCTATCAAAGGGTTGTCAAAAACAAGATCCTAATAGAGAATCGTGAAAAACATGATCGTGATAGAGAATCATAAAAACACGATCTTGACAGAGAATCGTGAAAAACATGATCCTGACAGATAACGGTGTTTTTGGAAATCACGATTTTGAGAATAAACAAAAAATCATGATTTTTTGAAAATCGTGTTTTGCTTGAAAATCAAGTTTTTGCTTAGGATGATGTTTTTGAACTAAAACTCGAGATTTCGAGAATGACCTAAAAATTGTGGTTTTGAATGAGGATCGTGTTTTCTTGAGGATCGTGTTTTTCATTAGGGAAAAAGTGAGCCTTGCATGGGCCTTATAAGGATCCCTAATATTTATGGATTAAAATGCTTAGTCCATGAGTTTAAGGAGCCACATGAAACCACTAGTGGTATTGGAGAATAAAATAATATAGATGAAATATCCTCTTTTTTTCTCTCATATGTGAGCATCTTTGAGCCTTTAGATTGATTGAATCAATGGTGCATATCAAAGTACACTTTAATGTAGAGAGAGAATACAAGAGAACTCATGGGAGTGGGGAAAAGATTTTGAACTCTCTCTGCAAAAACGTTGACCGTTGGATCATCCTAGATCTAATGGATGCACGTGAATGGGGCTGAGCCTCTTTTTTGGATGCCTTCCGACCGTCAAATGCGAGGCACATCTAGTGACTACCATTTAAAGGTGCCCTTTTGATGTCTGGGGTGAATCGAAGCCATCAGATCCTTCCTCAATCTAATGGCTACAAACTTAGCTGCTCAAAATTCAAGAAATTCAAATTGGACCATTGGATTGAAGCCAAAATCCAACATTTCTCTCCAAAAGGTGCCTCTTGTAATGATTGCATGTATCTCATCCATTCAATCTCAAGCTAATCCAAGGGTGCAAATTCATCCGTGCCTTGTCTTTTCGAATTGAATCGTGGCCCTTAGATCTTCTATGAATGTAATGGCTCTAAATGAATTTCGAGCTTCTCAAAACCATCCTCTAAGAAAAACCACCAATTCTAGATGGGTTCTACCTCTTTGACCACACAAAAACAAGGGAAGCCTATGCCTAGTCTATGTAATTAATGGACTAGACTATGGCCACCACCCTCTTCTCATTGGTCCATGGCTAATCAATCCTTAATCTAAAAGGTCCATGCAGGGTTCAATTTTTCCCCTAATGTTAACTTGAAAGTCACGATTTTGAGAATGGCTTGAGAATCGTGCTTTTTGAGGCAACTAGAGAATCACGATTTTGAGCACAACATAAGAATCAAGATTTTGAGAATGATCTCAAAATCGTGTTTCTTGAGAATACTTTTAGATAGAAAATTCCAATAGCAAGAGAATCGCGATAAAAAAAAAAAAAGAATTTTTCACAGAATCCCCATCTTCACAACAGAATCGCCATTTTCTGAGATTTTTGGCAAGAACTTCGAACTTCAGCACCGAGCCCTGTGTGTCACACAGAGGTCACAAAAATCACAGAAACTTACACACATCAATACTTTTCCTGTCTCTCTCCCTCTTGCACTCGCATGAATGAGAAATGAGGTGAAAATACTGCATATATGATCAAAAACATTTCTATGAAGATGAAGATGATGAAGTTGGAGAAAAAAAATCAGAAAAACAACAGAAGTTAACTATTTTTTACCTTCGAACGTCACAAATCTACGATCTTACCATGAGAACGCTCGTCCTTGAGCAAAATTACCTAGCAACAATGCCAGAATTTGGTGTAGCTCAAGTGTAAGCACCACCTCCTTTACTTGAGAATGCACAAAGACATGAGGAGCATACGAAGATTGTGAGCAATTGTGGTGAGCAAATGTGAGTGACAAGCACATACATGTACACCCACACACACACACACATGCACACAAGTCAAGATCAAAGAGAAGAACAATGGAAAGCTTTCTATTGCAAAGGACCTCTCTTACAAAAGTTCAAATCTCTCATAAACTACTAAGAAGCTAACCCCAAATATGAGCTCTCTAGATCTTTTTATAGTTTTTGGACTAGTTTTAGCCCTGTCCAAACCTAGTGTCCAACCTGGTTAAAAATTAGGTTCCACTACTTATTTGAGGGGTCAAATGGACTCTAAAAATTATGATCATTGGTAGGTAGCTACTTCTAACACTCCTCAAGCTCAAGGACTCCTTGTCTTGAACAAAATGGAGCTAAAAAGGTGAGAAATGATACTTACAAGGGTTTTAAGTGATAAAAATCACTATTCTTATAGGGATTTCTTCTAAAAATTTAATGTGGGCTTTGTGGAGCTCCCTACATGCTCTCTCTTCTTATGTATCCACTTCTTTGAAGCATTCCTTTGCCTTGTGCTTGACCTTGAGTGCCAACAACATCACTACCTAAATATATGAACAAATCCCCCTTGGGAGTGATGCCTGAAGCTATGTGGAATCAATCCACAAAAGGAAGTAAGCCCAAAGCTTTGCCGAAAGCTTCAAACTTCTCCCTACGTAGAGCCTTTGTGAAAAGGTCCGTAATGTTCTCCTATGTGGGCACATATGCCAAAATGATCTCTCTAGTAGAGAACCTCTCCTTAACATAATGATAGTAAACCTCAATGTGCTTAGTGCAAGCATGGAACATAGGGTTCCTCACAACTACCATGCGCTCTCACTGTTAGTGAAGATGGTGGTGGCAGAAGACTAATCAACACCAAAATAAGCAATAAGGCATCTGAGCCACACACACTCAATAGTCACTGTGAAAGCTACCTTGTACTGAGCCTCACAACTAGAAGTGGCCATAGTAGGGTACATCTTGCTCAGCTAAGATATGCATGAGCTACCAAGCATGAAGCAAAAACCACTCATGGACAGATGAGTGTCACAGAAACTAGCCTAGTCAGAGTCATAAAAAGCATGAAAAACTGGTAGTAGTGATCCCCCCTTGGGTTAAAATAATCCAAGTGTTTGGGTACGACTCAAGTAGCAAAAGATGCACTTAATTGTGTGCCAATGCTTCACGCCTATGCAATCCATAAACTTGCTCATCTATGAGACAAAAAACTAAATATATGGTCTCGTAATGCATAACTAAATCAAGCATCCAATAGCCTACTGATAGAGAACAACATGAAGTGCATCTCAAGCATCATGAAGGCTCAATCATAAACCTGTCTCCATAGGAGTGGCAATAATTTTGCAGTTTTCAAGGCCAAAGCGTTGCATTAATGTGTCAATATATTTGGTTTGACACAAAGATATTATGCCATCCACTTGCATAAATTGAATGTGCAAATAGTGATGCAAATGCCCCAAATCTAACATCTCAAATGAGGCATGTAAATCTACCTTAAATCAGCAACATGCTTCTCATGAGGACCAATGAGCAGCATGTCATCAACATAGACAACAATGATCAGAAGCACATCATTTTTATGCTTAACATATAAGGTGCTCTCAGTTCGACTTTTCTCAAAAGCATGTGCAATCAGACAGACATGTATCTTTTCATGCGAAGAACATAGTGCTTGCTTTAAACCATATAATGCCTTCTTCAACTTGCACACTTTATTTTCATGCCCTTTTTGCACAAAGCCATGGGGATGTGAAACATACACTTCTTCATGCAAGTCACCAATTAGAAATGAAATTTTAATGTCCAACTGATGTACATTCCAACCATGATGAGTTGCAAGTGCACTCATGCTATGAACATTAGTCATTTAGCAAGTAGGAGCAAAGGTCTCATCGAAATCAATGCCTCTTTCGTGAGCATAACCCTTTGCAACAAGCCTAGCCTTATACCTTTCAACTGTTCCATGAAGCTTATGCTTCAGCTTGTATACCCACTTAGTGCCAATGGCCTTCTTGCAATGAGGCAAGTCACATAAAGACCTGGTACTAGTTTTCATAATAGCACCATATTCTGATTGCATAGCAGCCATCCAATTTTTTGATTTTTGTGCTTCATCAAATAAAATAGGATCATTCTCATCACAGAGACTAGAGGAAGCCATAGCATAGAAATCTGATGCAAAAGAGGCACTATGAGAGCTTGAACAACTATGATATGATAGAGGTGCAACTAATTTGCTATCATGCAAAGTCTACACTAGCCGTTTTAGTTGATATAGAGGAGGCATAAACTATGCCTAAATGGTTTGTGCAGACATTAAGAGATAGGAACTTAGATGCAGCTCTATCATATTGTACTCGTTTAGGCTCTCATAATGCTTCCTTTTCTGATTTCTATGCGATGGATGACTCTAGTCTTTATGATGACAATTAGCATATTTTGTTTGATGAAGCACAAAATTCAGAAAACTCGATGGCTACTATGCAACCAAAATAGGATGTTATTATGAAGAATGGTACCCGGATTCTATGTGATTTGCCACCTGGTAAAAAGGCCATTGGCACTAAAGGGGTATACAAGTTGAAACGTAAGCCTAGTGGAACTGTTGACAGGTATAAGGCTAGGCTTCTTGTAGAAGGTTATGCTCAAGAGAGAGGCATTGATTTTGATGAGTTCTTTGCACCCACTTTCCTAATGACCACTATTCATAGTATCTTTGCAGTAGCAGCTCATCATGGTTGAAATGTTCATCCGTTGGACATTAAAACTGCATTTCTAAATGGTGAATTACATGAACAAGTGTATGTATTGTAACCTCGTGGTTTTTTATAGAAGAGTCATGAAAACAAAGTGTGTAGTTTGAAAAAGGCATTATATGGTTTGAAGCAAGCACCACATGCTTGGTATGAAAAGATACATGCATACTTTATTGCACATGGTTTTGAGAATAATCCAACTAAGAGCACCTTATATGTTAGGCATGCAGATGATGTACTTTTGATCCATGTTGTGTATGATGATTACATGCTACTCACTAGTTCTAATGAGAATCATATTGCTAAATTTAGGATTAATTTGCATGCCTCTTTTGAGATATCAGATTTGGGAAACTTGCATCATTATTTGCACATTCAATTTATGCAAGTTGATGGGGAAGTAGCTTTGTGTCAAATAAATATTACAACATTTTGGCCTTTAAGATTGAAAATATATTTCCACTTGTATGGAAACATGTTTATGGTTGACTCTTCATGTTGGTGGAGATGGATTTGAAGCTATTGTCTATTAGCAGACTACTCGATGCTGATTTACTTATGCATACTGATATTCAGTTTGGTGTCTCTTTGATGAGTAGGTTTATGCATTGCCTAGGTGTCAAGCATTGGAAGGATGTTAATCACATCTTTTTCTACTTGAGTGGTACTCGGCTACTTGGGTTATTTTATCCCCAAAAGGGCTCATTAACACTCGATTTATATGCTTTTTCTAACTCAGACTAGGCTTGTTGCTATGACACTCGTGTGTCCACTAGAAATTTTTGTGTCATGCTTGGTAGCTCATGCATATCTTGGTTGAGAAAGAGGTAGACTAATGTGGCAACTTTTAGTTGTGAGGCTCCATATAGGGCAACATTCACAATGATTGTTGAGTTTGTGTGGCTTAGATGTCTTTTGGCTCATTTGTGTGTTGGTCAATCTTTCTCTACCACCATCTTCACTAATAGTTATAGTGCATTGGAAGTTGTGAGGAACCCTATGTTCCATGCTCACACAAAGCACATTGAGGTCCATTATCATTATGTCAGGAAGAGGTTCTCTACTAAAGAGATCAGTTTGGCATATGAGCCCACATAGAATAACATTGTAGACCTTATCACAAAGGCTCTACCTAGGGAGAAGTTTCAAGCTTTCCGCAAAGCTTGAGGCTTACTTCCTTTTGTGGATTGATCTCTATCCACATAGCTTGGCACTACCTTATACATCACTGCTAGCTGCTTGTTCACCACATCACTCCGACAGGGGGGGGATTTGTTGATATATTTTGGTAATGATGTGTGTGAACATACTTAGGATCACTAGGTCCTTTTTACCTCTTTAGGAGGATTTTTCCCCCTACTTGCATATATTCCTATAACCCTAATGGATCACTTATTGTTGTACATTCACTTGGAAGCTTCTTCTTCTTCCTTGTATTGTTCATGCGCTTGCATAGACCTTGAGCGCCAACACTTTTTAGATGTAAGTTTTGTGGCATTTGTAACATTATTTGGGAATTTAGTTTATTCAAGTCAATGAGGGGATAATTTTTTTCAGAGAAATTGTCTTGACACATTAGTAAAAAATATTGGCCTTGAAGATTAGAGACCTACTTTCACTCCCATGGAAACACTTTTATTTTTTAGTCTTCATGATGCTAGAGATGCATTTGATGTTGTCGTCCATCAACAAGTTTTTGGTTGCTTTATTTTCTTATGCATAACATGGCTCGGTATTCAATTTGATGTCTCTTTGATGAGAAAGCTTATACTTTTCCTAGGTTTCAAGAATTTGTAGGTGATTAAGCTCATCTTTCACTAATTGCATGGTATTTGGCTACTTAGATTATTTATACTATTGAGTTTTCATGGGTTTTTAGGCTTGAGTTGGGTTGTTGCTAGAGACTCATGTGTCCATGAGTGGTTTCTATTCAATCCTAATGGAATGATTCATATGTATATGGATATACTTTTTCTAAAGGTTATGATCAAGAGAAGGTCATTGAATTTAATGGGACCTTTGTGTCCATGTACCGAGTGAAAATTGCTCATATATTTTTTGCAATTCTAGCTCGTCATGGTTAGAATGTATATCAATTGGACATTAAAAAATTATTTACGGATGGTCTTTACATGAGGAAGTGTATATATTTCCACCTTGTAATTTTGTTCAAAAAGGACATTGAAACAAAATGTGGAGATTGGAAAACCTCCTGTATTGATTAAAGCAATCACCACCTACTTGCAATTACTAGCTCATGGATTTCAGAAGAATCCAACTAAGAGAACTTTATATGTTAAGAATGTAGATGATTTTCTTCTAACCATTGTTGTTATTCATGATGATTTATTGCTTTGTGATCCTAATAAGAAACATCTTTCTAAATTTAGGCATAATTTTCATGCTCCTTTTAGATGTAAGTTTTCAGGCATTTGCAACATTATTTGTGCATTGAGTTTATCCAAGTAAATGGTGGATTAGATTTATTTCAAAGAATATATATGGACACATTAGCAAAACATATTGGCCCCGAAAATTACAGACCTATCTTTCCTCCAATGAAAACACTTTTATTTTTTAGCTTTCATGATGCCAGAGATGCATTTGATGTTGTTGTCTATCAGCAACATGTTGGTTTCTTTATTTGCTTCAACAAAACATGGCTCGAATTTCAATTTGATTTCTCTTAGATGATTAGTCTTATGTGTTTCTCAGGTTTCATGAATTTGTAGGTGATTAAGCTTATCTTTTGCTAGTTGAGTGGTACTTGGCTAATTGGATTATTTTATCCCAAGGGGAGATCATTACTGTTGAATTTACATGGGACTTTAGAATCCTTAGATTCTATGACATTTGTGTGTCCATGAGTGGTTTTTACTTCATGCTCAGTAGTTCATGCATATCTTAGTTGAGTAATAAGTAACCTAGTGTTGTTTCTTGTAGTTTTGAGGCTATGTATATGGTAACTTTCATAGCTATTGTTGAGTGTGCATGGCTCACATTCCTTCAAATTGATTTAGAAGAGGAAATGGAAGGATGGAGATCTTGAGAAGAATCCAAAAGGGATTAACACTTACAATATTCATCATGTGTAGTCTCTAGTAATTGTAACTAAGTGACTCTTAGGATCCTACAATTTTTATGCCTTCAGATGGTCATATCCAATGAAAATATATTTCCTAGGCCTATCATCATTAGGGCCTTGTACATAGGCATCATTACCAAAGTCTCTAAATTGCTCACACTCGCTTCTTCTGAAAGTAAGCTTTGACTAGGGTTTGGTTCTTCAAAACATGTGAGAACCCTTTGTTAAGAATATGTAATGCCTTGTGTATAGCTTCACCCCGAAAGTTGTGTGGAATTTGCTTTTGATGAAGCATAGTCTTGGCAATCTGGAGCACACTTTGAATCCTCTATAGAGCAATACCTTTTTTTATTATTCTTCTTTCCTTGGTACTTAATGCCTTGCTACTTCAAGTACTTTGAGAAATTGTGGTTGAAAAAGTCACTCTCTTCATCTGATCTGGTGGTTTTTATAGAGCTTGGAAAGTCTTCTTGAACTATCTAGGTTCCATGGGTGGTAGGCTCATTCACTTGTACAACTCTTAGTTCTATTAATTAAATTTTTGGAGAGTAGGTTGTAGCTGGACTTCCTTTTTGAAAAAAAAACCTATCTTTGTCCACTCCTTGAACTTGGAAAGTGCATCCTCTTTATGTCTTAACGAATAAACCCAAGTGTGCATAGTGAACTTATCTACTATCAAGAAGAAGTAAAGTGACCCCCTTAGGGATGGTGTTTTCAAAGGTCCATAAAGATTGGTGTATGCATAGGTCCATAGATGAGCAAATCGATGCTTCCATAGGAAAAGGGATAATTCTTTTCTTAGCACATGCTTGATAATTCAACTCCACTCGTGCAAAAATGAGTAAACCCTTGAGAAGATGACTTTAGGAGATCTTTGCTAAGTAAAATCTATATCCAAAACCTAAAATTACACAAGCTAAATCTTGAATCCTTGTCCATGAAACTTGAAAGCTTGTAGAGACCTTTATCTTCAAATCCTTGAGCTATCACTTCTTTGGATGCTCCATCTATGACTTGAACTTTGTCATTATCTAATTTCACTATCATGTTACACTTAGTAATGGCTTCACTAAGAGAAGATTCTTACAAAGGCTTGGTACACAAAGAACACATTTAAGTGACTTCGTCTCACTTTCAGAGTTTCTGACATGAAATTTGTTGATATGTTTTACTAGTGATGTATGTGGACACACTAGGACCGTTGAGGCACTTTGTTCCCTCTTTAGTGCTGGAGCAAATTCTTGAAAAGTATATAATGGCTTGACTATCACAAATTATGGGGTAATGATGGGTTCTCTTATAAAGTCACTCTTATTAGTTTTTGAATATTTACTTGATGTCAAAGTAGAAGGAACAAAAAGTGGTTGAAGCCACCTGATGAGTAGGTTAGAATCCCACAAATTCATTAAAGCATCTATCTCTACAAATTAGGAGAGAATCTTAGGTTAGAGATTATTCAAATTCAAATTATGGCTCCAACATACTCTATATAAAGTGTTACTCATTTTAGTCACGAGGAGAAGAGACACTACTGCAGGGGCCTCATGCTAGATTTGAGCTTGATCCTATAGCTCATATATATATCATTAAGTCTAGTATATTTCCCATGTAATATAAATTTGATTTCATACATGTTTGGTCTCACAACATCATGCCTATGTGAGTGAATTGTTCACTGTCATAAATCTCAATTTTTTAGTCAGATTGTAGAGATTATTTCTCTGAGAATGGTGCATCATTTTCAGTGATTTAACTTGGTAATGTTAGATCTCTAAGTCCCCTTTAAGATCCTAGAGTTCCATTGAGTTTGTATTTCTCCATTGTGAGAAACATTCATTAGAAGTCACCTGTGTATCTGCATCTTTAGCTTCCTAAAAAAGTCTGGATTACATACTTGACTTGATAAATTAATTTCCCTTAGTATGGTGAATCATTTTTTATGCACTAACTCCTAATAGATTTCTTTGCTTCCTAATTAGATTCCTCTAAAAGCTCTCTAGTCAATTTTGATTAGAGAAAGATCACTGAGTAAAATACTGAAGGTCATCATTCAAAAATAAAAAGTCTTGGCTAGTTGACTTTTAGTCGAATTTATCTATTTTGATTCATCCTTTTGAGAGTGATCTTCCAAGATACATAGGGTCTCTAATTGATCCATTGGGAAGCTAAAAGGGCCCACCACATATCTTTGAAGTTCATTTGGCTAGTGTAGTGCAAAGATTTTGCAACACCACTTCATCTTCATCAAGTATCAATCCATCTCTTCAACGTGGTATCATAGCCAAGTTCGACAACATGGTAGATGGATTTCCTTCATTAATTGAGAAATTGGATAGAGGTAACTACTCAACTTGGTCATTAAGGATGGGATCTTATCTTCAAGGCAAGAATATATATGTTTATTTAGTTGGAGATGAAGTTATGCCAAGTTTCAGGAATAAAGGTCAACCTATACAAGAATAGCAAGAAAGATTAACCACATGGTGCTCCAAGGATGCACTTGCAAGGTCTTATCTCCTCAACTCTATCTCTGCTTTTTTGTTGCCTCACATTAGAAGTTGTAAAACATCTTAGGAAGTGTTGAATGCACTTGAAGCCTTCTTCTATTCAAGTACAAAGGCCAGCAAACATCAACTTTGGCTAGACTTTACAACTCTCAAGAAAGCTCCCAAACAAAATGTGACTGACTTTGTCACAAAGCTCAAGGACATTGTAGACGAGTTAGGAAGCATTGGAGAGGTAATAGAAGAAGAGGAAATTGTAAGTCAGGTCATCAATGCCTTAAAAGTAGATGACAAGTGGGAAGCATTCATCACAACAATGGACCTATACATGGATATGCATGTAACAGATTTCAATTCAGTTATTCAGTAGCTACTCACTCAAGAGACTAAAATTATGAAGAACGGAGAAAGCTCCAAAGGTAATAAATCTTCTACTTTGTATAATGATAAAAGCAAGTCCAAAGATAACAAAGGAAGAGGAAGGAAAGTGGATGATGAAGCAGGTATACATCAAGCTAACTATTTAGGTAGAGGAAGACATGGTAGAGGTAGAGGTAGAGGTAGAGGAAGAAGAAAAGGGAGGGAGAGAATCCAAGAGTCTAACACTTGTTCTATTTGTGGACTAACCAATCACACAACTGAAAATTGCTTTAAGAATTTGAGGAATAAAATAGGTAGAGGCTACAATAGAGGAAGCTATGGCTACTCAAAAGAAAGGACCAACAACTTCAATGGATATCACAACAATTACAACCTTTCAAATTATCAAGGAGGCAATAGGGGAAGAAGAGACTTCAATAACTACACAAAATACTCAAATCAAGAGGACTCATTGCTAATGTTGAAGATGGCAATGCCTCAATGTAAATCTGATGAGCATGTTTTCTACATAGATTCAAGTTGCTCAAATCATGTGGCTAGAAATGTGGCCCTCCTATCAAATTTAGAAGATCCAAGGAACAAGCATGAAGTGCAAATAGGTGATGATTCAAGGCATCTTGTGGAGAAGATAGGAAATGTAAAAGCTCCTTATGGAAATATCAACCTACTTAGCAGGGTACTCTATGTCCCTACCATCACAAAGAATTTGATAAGTGTAGGAAAGATTGTTGTGAAAGGCCTATAAGTCAGGTTCACAAAAGGCGAAGCATTTGTTGAAGATCCAAGTCAAGGATTTAGGAAGATTGCAAAGGGGCATTTAATCTACCTAGCACAAGACATAAATCAACAGGAACCCTCAACATTCGAGGAAGCCAAGGAGAAATCAGAGTGGAAGCATGGTATGGAAGAGGAAATTGAAGCAATTCAGCAAAATACCACTTGGGAATCGATTCCCAAGACTTCATCATGAAAGTAATAGGTTCAAGATGGATTTACAAATTGAAGAAGAACTCAGATGGTTCCATTAGTAGGTATAAGGCAATCTTGTGGCAAAGGGCTTTGCACAAATGCAGGGAACTGATTATCAAGAGAGCTTCACTCCTATGTCAAAGATGCCTGCAATTAGATTTCTACTAGTATTGCTTCTTCCAAGAATTGGAAGATACTTCACTTGGATGTAAAAAATGTATTTCTTAATGGATGGATAATAGAAGAAGTGTACATGGCACAACCACCTCGTTTTGAGAATCAAGTATATCCTGATTATGTGTGTAAACTTAATAAATCTCCATATTGACTCAAACAAGCCCCAAGGGCTTGGAATCACAGGCTTGTTTCATTTTTTGTAAGACAATAGATTTCAATCTAGAGAGGAAGATCCATCACTCTTCATAAAAAAGAGTAATTCAAAAGTCATCTATTTATGTGTGCATGTGGATGATAATATACTTACATGAAATGATGTAGATGGAATAAAGAAGACCAAGGATTAGATGAAAGAAGAGTTCAAGATAAGTGACTTGGGTTCACTTACATACTTCCTAGGGTTGGAAGTAGTTTACAAAGATCATGGTCTATTCCTTACTCAAAGGAAATCCATTAAAGACTTGTTGACAAAGTTCAGGATGCAAGATAGTAAGATTCCAGGAACTCTAACGGAGGTCAATCACAAACTAAGCTCACATGAAGGTGAACTCATAGAAGATATCACAAGTTATCAAAGCCTTGTGGGTAGTTTGAACTATGCCACATTGACAAGAGTAGATATATGTTATGGTGCAAGTGTGCTAACTCAATTTATGCACACACCCATGAAACCACATATGGATGCTGCAAAGAGGATACTTAGATACCTCAAAGGAACCATAACTGAAGGGTTATAGTTTGGAACTCCACATATACTTAGAGATAATATGAGTTCTATACACTTAGCTACTAATCCACTCTTTCATGCCAGAACTAAACATATTGAAGTGCATTATCGTTATGTAAGAGAGAATATTATGAGCAAGGAAATTCAGTTATGATATGTGTCAACTCATCAGCAATGTGCACACATGTTGACAAAGGCCTTGGATGCTACTAAACTCAACATATTCAAATCCATGATTGCTTTCCAGGTTATATTGCAAGATTGAAGGACTCAAGCACGTTAGGACAGAAGTAGTCATATGTGCAAACCATGTGTTGAATCGCTGCCCTATAAAAGCATTGAGAGTACCTACTCCTTATGAAGCTTGGAATGGACATAAGCCTATGGTTAGTCATATGCGTGTGTTTGGTTGTTTGGCATATGCTCTTGTGCCATCGCAACAATGTCACAAACTTGATGACAAGGCAAATAAATGTATGTTTTTTGGTTAAAGTGTTGAAAGTAAGGGATATTTTTTGTACCATCCATTGAAAAACACAATTATTGTGAGTTGAGATATGGTATTTGCAAAAAACTTAGTTTTCTCTCTATTTGAATGCAAAAAGACAGTCAATAGTTAGCTCACAAGATGTGTTCAATACACTCATGCCTTTGTTCCAAAATGGTGTGCTTGACTATGGCCATGTAGATCAGCCAAGTAAGGCTCAAAGGGCTAAAATTCCAACAAAATAGAGCTGAAAATGCACAGAATTTCCAGCCAAACATGGTTGAAAGTTTTTAGGCAAAAAATGTCAAAACTATTGGAAATTTCCAGCTAGATATGGCGGAACATTTGCGTCAAAATATGGCTGAAGATGATCATGAAATTCAGCCCACGCATGATGTACATATTGATGATGTATTTCATAATGAACGCATGTCTATCAAGAGTGCACAAACTATGCCAAAGTGGCTGAAACAAACTTTGTAGGACAGCAAATTGAGTGCACCTTTACTTGGTAGAACAAGATCAAGCTCTCACCATGCATCAACTAATTTTGTTGGATTATTCTCTTATTGGAAAAGCATGTAATCAAGAGCCACTTTCTTTTGAAGATGCATGTGAATATCCACAATGGATGAGTGTTATTCAATTAGAAATGGATTCCATACATAGGAACAGTACTTGGGAATTATGTGAATTGCCAAAAGGAAAGAATGCAATTGGTAAAAAGTGGTTTTGCAAGATTAAGAGAAAGTCTGATGGTAGCATTGATCGCTACAAAGCTAGATTGGTGGCCAAAGGGTATGCACAACAATATGACATTGATTGTGAGGAAAATTTTGCACCTACTTCATGCATGACTACCATTCATATTGTGGTTGCATTCGCTACCCATCGAGGTTGGAAAGTGCATCAGTTGGGCATAAAAACAGCCTTCTTGAATGGTGCTTTGCAAGAAGAGTTCTATGTGAAGCAACCTCTTGGATTTGCAATGAAAGGGAAAGAGCATATGGTTTGACGCTTGCATAAAGCATTCTATGGTCTCAAGCAAGCTCCCCGTGCATGGTATGAAAAAATCCATAAGTACTTGATTGCTTTTGGCTTTACATGTAGTCCAACTGAAAGCACACTCTATGTACACAAAAATGGGGCTGATCGTACAGTGCTTGTTCTTTATGTCGATGACATACTCTTGACTGGGTCATGTGATGCAAAACTTGACATTCTTATGGCTCATTTGCAACATTCTTTTGATGTCACTTATCTTGGTCTTTTGAGCTACTATCTTGGCATCCAGTTTGTATCCATTGAGGGGGCAATTGTTATGCATCAAGCAAAGTATGTTGAAAAACTACTTTAGCGTTTTGACTTTGAGGATTGCAAGCCAGTTTCCACACTAGCTGAGACATAATTTCCATTCTCAGTTGAGGATTCCAGTGATGCATTTGAGACTTATCTTTATCAACAAGCTATGTGATGTATTATAAATGCATGCAACATAGGACCGGATATACAGTATGCAGTTTCCTAGTTGAGTCGATTCATGCATAGCCCTAGCGCTAAGCATTTGCAAGTGGTAAAACATGTTTTTAGATATCCCATAGGCACTTTGAGCTTATGTCTCTTTTATGGTAGGGATATTCAACCATGCTTGCATGCTTTTACAAATAGCGATTCAGCTGGTTGTTATGATACTCACGTGTCCACTTGTGGTAATTGGTTTTTCCTTGGAGACTCATGCATATCTTTGTTGAGTAAGACCCAACCTACAGTGGCTAGTTTTTATAGCTATAGTGAAGTGTATATGGCTGAGATGCCTACTGATGGATCTTTGCATGGAGATTGATGCTCTTGCGAATATTCTCACTGATAGTAGAGTGCTTTGGTTGTTGCACAAAATCCAATGTTTCATGCATGGACCAAACATATTGAGGTGCATTATCACTATGCGAGAGAGCCCATTCATGCAAGACATATTGATTTGTTATATGTGCCTACACAAGATAATGTGGTAGACATATTCACCAAAGCTCTTCCACCGAAAAAGTTTGAAGCTTTTCGCAAAGCTTTAGGCTTATTCCCTTGTCGGGGCTGATCTGTCACTCCCTGTATGTGTTCACATGATTTGCTCTAAGGGGGTTTGTTACACGTGTGTTCCTCAAGTAGCTTTGATGTGAACCTTTTCCCTATACATGGGCACTTTTTACTCTAGTGCTGGCTAGAGGGTTTTTTCCCTAGGTTGCATAATTCATTATTCGACAACTTGTTTATTCATGAATAATTATGGAATTTTATGACAACCCCCCATTATTCCACCAAATTATTCAATGCTAAATCAGCTTATTCGAACATGAGCGAATACTTTTTGCATGATAATTCAACAATTTTTTATCGAATGCGCTTTCGATTGAATATTTTATAGGTCAAAATTTTTTCGATCGAATATGTTTATGATCAAAACACATTCAGTCCAATAAGTTTTTATAAAAAAATACAAATATACTCTTTCTTCATAGAGTTAATTTGTTTTTTACGAACTTATAGTGTTGTAGAAAGAACACGGTATAAACTCTTGCTATAAATATTAAATACTCTAGTACTAAAATCATAAAGAAAACTATTGTGATTGTTTGACTCAACATTGATTCTTACTTCACAATAGTATATGTCTGTGTGTGTATGATTGTGAGTAAACATGTATTACGATTGTTTGAATCAATATTGATTCTTACTTCAGAATAGTATATGTATGTGTATTTGAGTGTATAATTATGAATGAAATCTATTGTGATTGTTTGATTCAACATTGATTCTTACTTCACCATAGTATATGTATATGTGTGTATGATTGTGAATAAAAATGTATCATGATTGTTTGAATCCATATTGATTCTTACTTCACAATAGTAGGTGTATGTGTATGTGTATGTGTATGTGTATGTGTATGTGCGTGTATGTTATATTATTGTAAGTGAAAATCTAATACGATTGTGTATGTGCATGTATATGTGTATGAATGACTGTGAATTAAAAACTATTGCAATTGTTGGAAAAGATTTTATGTTTTTTCTTTATAATCTAAGGGTTGAGAAGGTATTAATAAGTGATGATCAAAGGCATATAGGGTTGCATATTAGCTAAAAGAAGGTTCTTGTTTTATCGATTCAATATAACTTCACAGATCCATAGATCTTCTTTAGGAAGTTGTATTGTATTGACAGAACAAGAACCTTCTCTTAACTAAGATGTTGGGACAATAGCATTGAGAGGGATGGCAAAGTTTTGATAGAAATCGACTTATGCACTTGTTCCTTGGATACTTACAACAAAAAAGATGCAAAGAAGTAAGAAAAGATTTTACTTTTTATGATATAGTTTAGTATTTTTTTCAAGCATATAATAAAGAATTTTTATTTCTCTATATTTTTCTAGGTTATTTTGAAGGTTGATTGATTTTGAGTTGACCAGTTGGTGAGAGGTATTAATAAGTGAAGATCAACGGCATCTTGGAGAATGTGTATCAGCTAACAAAAGATTCTTGTTGTATCAATACAATAGAGCTTCACAGATCTATAGAACTTCTGTAGAAAGTTGTATTGTTGTAATACAACACAAACCTTCTATTAGCTAAAATATTTGCATGAAGAAAATCACATCAAGAGGGACTTGTTGGGAGAAAAGAAATTGACTTACTGAGATAATAGTGTCAAGGGGGACTTGTTATGGCCAAGTTTTGATAGAAATTGACTTATGCACTCGAACTTTCGATACTTACAACAAAAGAGATGTAAACATGTAATAAAATATTTTACTTTTTATGATATAGTTTAATATTTTTTTAAGTACATAAGAATTAATTTTCACTTTATTATATTTTTATAGGTTATTTCCCACGTTGATTGATATTGTATGAAGGTAGAAATTGCCCATTAAAATGGGATCATTATCGATCGTTAACTTGAATCATTTGAATGGGTATCAAACAATAGGTTCTCCTTTATTTAATAGAATATAGGTGACTCCCACCATAGAGAGGAAAACATGTTCTTTTAAGTTAGAACATGAAGCTCAGGGGTATGCCTAAATGTTTATATATAGCTGTATTTTTTATTTGTACATGACTTTACTTACTTGTACCTAACTTTACTTACTTGTACCTGACTTTACTTACTTGTACATGATTGTGAAGGTAGATAAAGTTTCTTGAATTCTTTTTTTTTACGCTCAAGTTGATTTACTGTGTGTATGTGCTTGTATTTATGTATATATACATATGCATGTGTGTACGTATGTATACATATGCATGTGAGTATGTATGCACATGTGTGTATGCATATGTATGTATGTGCATGTGTGTATATGCATATGTATGTATGTATGTATGTGCATGTGTGTGTTACATGCATCTATGTATGTATGCATATGTATGTGTATATATATGTTTGTATGTATGCATGTGAGTGTATGTGTGTGTGTCTATATGTGTGTATTGTATGCATGTGAGTGTATGTGTGTGTGTCTTTATGCGTGTATGTATATGTGCAAGTATCTATATGTATATGTGTATGTGTATATGTGCAAGTATCAATATGTGTATTTGTGTGTATTCATATGTGAGCATTTGTAAATGTGTGTGTATGCATATCATATATGTGTGCATTTGTGTATGTGTATATATGTGTGTATGCACATGTGTGGATATGTATGTGTGTGTATGCATATGTGTGTATGTGCATGTGTGTATGCATGTATCTATGTATGTATGCATATGCATGTGTATGTATGCATATGCATGTGTATGTATGCATATGAATGTGTATGTATACATGTGTGTGTATGTATATGTGCAAGTATCTATATGTGTGTGTGTATATGTCTATGTGTGTGTATAATTTTGTGTGTACATGTGTACATGTTTGTTTGTGTGTATATGTGTGCATGTTTGTGTGTGTATGCATGTGTGTATGATATGCATATACATACACACATATGCGTACACGTACTTTCAAATAAGTAAAACAAAAACATTAATTTTACCTCTAAAGAAAATTATATATGGTAGGATTAGAGCTCTACATGGAATGTGTTTTCGTCAATAAATTATCGATTGAAAAAACTTTCGATGAAAAACTTTTCGATCGAAATCTTTTCTATTCGAAAAGATTTTTGATCGAAAACCTTTCGATCGAATTTTCATCCCTATCTATTTTTTTCGTTATTTATTTGAACAACCCCGAATAAAACGAACATATTTGGTTTTTGTTTTATTATTCGATCCAATAAATGCAACCTAGTTTTTCCCCATGTTACCACATACATGATTCACTCATATGTGATGATGCTTCATACTTAGGGATATTATTCAGCTCTTACTTTAGTTTAGATCATCATCAAAAGAGTGAGTTATTCCAGCCATTCATCTTCTCCATGTGTCTTGCTGCATTTGTGCTCCTTGTGTGTGCTTCTCGTGTGTCTCTCGCACTTCTACACACACCCAACGCACATGACTTCTGATTCTAATGCATTTCTGGCAGAACATGGGATGAAATATAAGTGTATAGTGTTGTATACACTCTAGTAGAATGGATTTGTTGAAAAGAAGAATATTTTGCTCATGGAGATTATGCATGGTCAAAACTCAAGCTTTACCACATAGCTTGTGTCTTGAAGTTATTATGTGTGCAACATATGTACTTAACACGTCTCCCACCAAAGCATTGTAGTCTATCATTCGATATGAGGCTTTGCATGGTTGGAAGACATCTATTACCCATTTGTGTGTTTTTTGTTGTTTGGCATATGCATGAGGCTTGAACAAGAATGCAAGAAATGGTTGAGAAATCAATAGAGATACTTAATGATATATATGTATTATGAAACATGATTTTACAACATCATTGGCAAAGAAATAATGCCAAATGATAGTGAGGTGAGTGAGCAATGACATGTGCTACTCAACGTGTACTAATGGTCAATGAATGGCTCTCAAAGGGAGTGTATTTGGCCGCAAGATTTCCAAGTACTTTTATAGATGCTTTCTTCAAATTTCAATTTTTAAATTCAAATGATCTTCCACCTAAAAGTTCTTCCTCTAAATGAGGAGATATTCTCTCATGGGAAACTCGTATCATAAACTTCTCCTAACTCCACCAAATGAGTGGACTTACAAGATTCTCTTCATGTAAAACACTTTTACATTGCGTAATGATCAAATTATTACATGCTAGTGTTTATATGCTCCAACAAATGGATGCACATATATTCTTCAATGTCTAGCCAAGTGTGATGGCCTCAATGTGCACCAATAGCTCCCCCTCAAGCCAAACATCTTTGCTTGATCTTCTTCATTAATTCTCTTGAATGACTTGCAATCCAATCATACGTTTAAATATGCAAAGTTTAGTACCATCAAATGATCTGGTCAATAAGTCTGCACATTGGATATTAGTTGATACATATGCAAGTTGAATCTCCTTGCTCAATAGCTTCTCCCTCACATAATGATAGTGAGCTTCTATGTGCTTGGTTCTTGCATGATAGATGGGAGTACCCTTGAGATACTTCAAAATCCTCTTGGCAGCTTCCAAGTGAGGTGCTCTAGTTTTTTGCATAAATTGACTTAAGACACTTACTCCACCAGAAATATCAATCCTTGTCAATGTAGCATAGTTTAGGATGCCTACTATGCTTTGATATCCTACAATGTCTTCAAGCAAATCACCTTCATGAGCACTCAATTTTTGGTTTACTTCCATAGGAGTGCTAGCTACCTTGGCATTCTCCAAGTGGAACTTCTTCAACATGTCCTGCACATACTTTCTTTGAGTAATGTAAATTCCAGAATTTGTATAGACCAATTTAAGTCCAAGAAAATACTTTAGTGATCATAGATCACTGATTTTGAACTCTTGCATCATTTGATTCTTGATGTGTTTGATGCCATTTGCATCACTACCTATAAGTATGATATCATCAACATACACACATAGGTATATCACCTCTGAATTACTTCTCTTGACAAACAGAGAAGTATATGCTTTGCTCATGATGAATCCTTGATCTTGAAGCTATGTAGTCAACTTATGGTTCCATGCCCTAGGTGCCTGCTTCAATCCATAAAGGTCTTTGTTTAGTTTACACACATAATTTACCTTGCTTGGGCCTTCATAGCCAAGATGTCGATCCATGTAAAGCTCCTTTGAAATCTAGCCATTAAAGCATTTTTAACATCCAATTGGTACATATTCCAATTCCTTGATGCAACCACACTTACCAATACCTTGATGGTTGGCATTTTTTCCACATGTGAAAAAGACTCTTCATAATCAACTCCTTGGGTTTGTGCAAACCCCTTAGCGACAAGTCTAGCTTTATACCTATTTATGGATCCATCCGAATTTCTCTTGACTTTGTAAATCCATCTAGATCCAATTACCTTCATTAATTCCTTCTTTGTCTCTATCCCCCAAGTATCATTCTCCTTGAGTGCTTCTATTTCTTCATCCATAGCTTCCACCCATTCTACCTTGTTCCTTGCTTCTTCATATGAATTAGGTTCCTCAATTGATAAATCCTTAGCAAGATAAATGGAGTGCTTAGTAACTAAAGACGTGTCAAACCCATATCTGATTAGTTTCTTGCTTTCCCTTTGTGATCTTCTTAGAGCTTGGTTGGATGATTCACGTAAGTCTTCCAACCTCTTCATCTTGGCCTTGCCCTTTGATTTCCATTCCTTGAATTCTTCTAGATTGATCATGTCATCATCATCTGCTTTGATGTCTTCAATTTGGCTTGTCTCTCGTGAAACTTGGAAACTCCTCTTCCAAGTAATATGGCAACTTGACCTTATTGCATTCACTTTCAAACCAAGAATCATTCTCATCAAACACAACATCTCTACTAACCATAAATCCTTTGTTGGATGGATTATAGAACCTGTATACTTTTTGGTTTAAATCATACCCTATGAAGATGCACTTCTCTGCCTTAGGGTCTAGCTTACCTTTGATTTGAGATAGGATATGCACATAAGCAACACATCGAAAGATCCTGCAATGATCAAGTGATGGGCTCCTACCATGCCATGATTCATATGGGGTCATCCCATCAAGTGATTTTGATGGCAACCTGTTAATGACATAAGTGGCAGTAGATACACTCTCTACCCACAAATAATTAGGTAACATTTTTTCATTTAGCATTGTCCTAGTTGTTTCAACAATCAACCTATTTCTCCTCTCTGGCACTCCATTTTGCTCAGGGGTATACCTTGTAGTAATCTCCCTTTTGATTCCTCTATCCGAAAAGAATGCATCAAATTCATTGGAGAACTACTCACCTCCTCCATCTGCCTTAGAGTCTTTAGACTTCTGCCTGTTTGGGTTTCCACAAGTGCAAGATACTTCTTAAAGAAACTGAACACTTCATGCATATAACCTTTCTTTGAGAAGGGTAACCTGTGAGATTTACCAAACTGACATGCACCATATTTATAGATCATGTATTGCTTGGATAAATTAGGTATCCCAAGCACACATTGATCTCTACATATTTGCTTCAAGGTTCTCTCACCAATAGTCCCTAATCTTTTACGCCAAATCTCAAGCTCTGACAATGTTTGATCCTTGTAATTATAAAGTGCAATATTCCTTGTATCTTCAAGTTCAAATGTAAATAATCTAATTGTCTCTTCTCCCTTGGCAATTATTTTGAATCCATGTTGGCGATGAAGGGCTTTGGTGTGAAGAACAAGAGGAGGAAGGAGGAGATGGAGGGAGAGAGAAGAGAGGAGAGACGCGCAGACATGCGTGGGAGCCTCCAAACCCACATAATGATCTCTCTTGAGGCAATGCTCTATATATGATGTATATATATCAATATGGGGGTAAGGTCACATGACCCTTACATCCCCAACAATCTCTCACTTAAGGGTCAATGTGACCATAAGTGGTAACATATACAAAGAATGATGTGGGAATATACAATAATGTACAGGAAGAGTGCAGATCTGAACCCATACCAGATCAACCTACACCAACTACCTTGAACAAGGTGTATCCATGCACCTCAAACTGCTCTAGACTCATATCGACAAGAGTCAAGCTCACATATGACTAATGCAAGAGCTGATGAAGTTCCTGCAAAGCTCCCACTCGCTCTATGCCTATGCCAATCATTGAACGACTGATAACTCCAAGTGCAAATGCTCCAATAGCAACTGCAATATCTGGTCTCGAGCATAACAACTCGTACATCAGACTCCCGAATGCTGACGAAACATGTGCTATCCTGGCTAACCTAAGCATGTCAGCCATGCCTATATCCAAGGCATCCAAAGCACCATCATCAAGACAAATATGTCTTGACATATCTATGTCAACATTTGGCATGAGCGAATCCAAGAATGAATGCATAACTGCTGACTCTCAGCATCCAAATCAGCCATGCTCGTAACCAAGGATGTATCTAGCTGTGCATCCTGAGAGCTAGTATGCTCTAGCATACAGTGTATATCATAAGAGCTACCCTACTCTACCACACGAAGTGTATCATCATGCTCCACATGAGCTAACTGTACAACATCAACACCAAGATCCAAATGATGATCACACTCTAATTGAATATCATCACAATGCTCTATATGAGCATCTACATCATGCTCTAAAGCATCCAACTAATCATCCGAAGTGTGCTCTATACAAGCATCCATATGATCAATAAAGTCATGCTCTAAATAAGCATCATGAGCATCCAAAGCATTCTCTACATGTGCATCCATGTGAGCATATGAATCCTGCCATACATGTGCATCATGAATGTCAGTAGACCTATGTGTAGGTAGACAAAATGAGACATGACAAGCCTCACATCGCACATAAGGCTGAACTCCCACTAAGACGAGATTGCCTCTCACATGAAGTACTTGCAATGAATACCTGTGCCCAATCCTAGCACCTTTGACAAGCATAAGCTGTCCTAAATGCAACTAAAAATGATGCTCACCAAGGAATGCATAACATCTGCTCTCCTATAACTGGCTAACTAAAATCAAGGTCATAGGGAATGAAGGCACAAAGCGTACATGTCTGAGCATAAGTGATGCTCCACTAGGTAGCATAAGGCATACATCTCCTGCACCCTCAATGTCATATGTCATACCATTAGGCAACTACACATATCCATGACTCTCACCTGAGAATTGACAAAACCACTCATGATGTGGAGTAACATGAAAACTAGCTAATGCATCAAGCAACCAAGCCATATGTGTGCTATCCAATGAACAAGAGGAATCCTGAGATGAACCATAGGAGAAAGTGACCATCACTAGCATAATCAACCGCCATAGACTCTTCTGAAATCACTACATGACCTGCATCACGTGCATATCTTTGACATCGTCGTCACATCTGACTGAAGCAATGTCGTCGAATATGGACCTCATGACCACAGTGCCAACATCAAAGTCGTTGATGTGATCTATGTCTCTCGTGAATCAATGGACTCGCATACATATCATGTAGTCTCTGCCATAATGCACTACTCGTCTCCTCATACATAACAGACTCGTATATAGGATCCACAAGCTGTAATCGGATAGTGGAGCTGGCCAATGCATCCATATCCATCCATACGTGGTCAGGCATATCACGAGGCCTCTTTGCATCTCTGCACATACATGTCTAACCCTGCACGAACCAATGTATGCCACATCTGAGCTTTCCATCTCAGAAAGTCAGTACCATCAAATCGAGAAAACACCATGCTGGCAATCCAAGACTAGTAATGTAACAAGAGACTAGAACAATACTGTATCCTCAATAGGATCACATTTGCATATCTATATGCATAAATCACATCACATATGTCTCTATGGAGAAGAAAACCATGTGAACCACCTGTCACATAACCATGGATTTAGCATGCATATAAAACCATGAGCATACGTTTGCTCACCAAGTCTCCAAAGTGACCAAGTAGATATGAAAGAATCTTGGGAAAAATTCGACAGAGTATCCCTTGTAAACTGAGCAATCAAACAAGATATCCAATCTCAAAAGAACACTAAGTAATTTGTCACCACCTGTCACTGATATAATCAAAGATAATTGCAAATACACATGCCCAAAAACTCATGGCAATACATGCCAATACAATGGTGATGCATCTCCCACTCAAGAATGAATCCTGCAAGATGATCCAACCTGTCACGAACAACCTCTCACCAAGTCCAAATGAATGAAGATAAACAATGATCCAAAGCTATCGCACAAGCTTCAAGATCCACTAGAGCTTCTTTCTAGCATAAAAGCCGATGAAATTTCGGCAGCATCTCCTTTGTAAAATGGACTCTAGAACCAAAATAACCATGTGGGAATCACCATCCACAACATCAAATCAATGAACATTTGCTAATAAAATAGCAAATCAAGGTGACAAACAAGTGTGTAATTGAGGCTCCAATCTGGATCATGTACCTACAAAGAAAACAAAGATACAAGTACCAACCAAGATCCAATCAATCTCTCATAAAATTATATGCAACCGGCAAGTAAATCCATAACCAAGTGGCATAAGCAAGATATAGACCACAATGCAACTATACATCCATGATGGAACTCATGATGACATAAACCTCAAAAAAAAGTATACAACAATGTCATCTTACATGCTAAACACGTCACAAAATCATGCTCCACTCTCATATGGAGCAGCTATCACAATGATCATACATATAAAATGCCTTGAAGCTCTGAAAATAAGAGCTTGCACACCAAAAATTCTCTCTCGAAGAAGTTCCAAAGCAAATTCAACCTCCAAGTGCAATTAGGGATACTTATGAAAAAAATCTGCTGCTCTGTGTTTTGCTATTTTAGTGGTGATAACCTCTGAATCTGAATTTTTGGTCTTCAGCAAACTTCAAGATCTAACTCTTGGCTACGTAAGGTGATAAAGAACACTTCAATCGGAAGTGCGCAGCTCAAGATATGCACAAACCAAGCACCTACTATCAATTTCACATTCACCTACAAGACTGTTACTATGTATTTTGCAGTTTCAGCGACCTTGCACTCCAAAATCTGAATCTAAGTTCTTCTACAAAGTTGTAGCTACTTTTACAAGCTACACACAAAAAGATGAATCATTGCATTTCGATCTGTCGAACTCATGTTATGATCCAAAAACTGACCTGCTATCCTAGTGAATGTAGATTCGCCTTCTATCATAGTCTGAGTTTTTCGAATTTTTGGCAGTCTAAAACTTCGAACCAAGTTTTGCACTCTCTATGAAGTTGTAGTTCTCTGTGTTAGCTAGGCACAAAACTTTAAAATGCATCAATGGAAGCTTCCTAGCTTGAGTTATGACTGAAATACTGAACTGTTGTCAAGAGATGCCGACCTACACTTCTACCCCTTCTGACCTAAGCTTCCATTGAAGCTTCTTGCACACAAGCCTTCAACATGCTCCGATACCAATGAAGGGCTTTGGTGTGCAGAACAAGAGGAGGAAGGAGGAGATGGAGGGAGAGAGAAGAGAGGAGAGATGCACGGACATGCGTGGGAGCCTCAAAACCCACATAATGATCGCCCTTGAGGCAATGCTCTATATATAATGTATATATATGAATATGGGGTTAAGGTCACATGACCCTTACATCCCCAACAAGGGATCCTCCATAAACGCTCCATATTTTTTGAATCTAACCTGCAAACCTTTTTCCACAATCTGTCCAACGCTCGTTAAATTCTTGGTGATTGTACGTACATAAAGAACCTTGCTCAACAGATTTCTATTCCGATTAGAGGTTTTAATATTTCCTACCTTGACCATTGAATGCTTGGTGTCATCACCTATTTGTACTTGATGCTTTCCCTTAGGTTCCTCAAGATCAAAGAGAAGAGCTACATTGCTTGCCACATGGTTTGAACAACCTGAGTGAATATAGAAGAGGTGTTCATCATTCATAACTTGCTTTGAAGTCATATTCATAATCAAAAGGGAATCCTCTTGATCCTCTGCATAGTTTTTGTAGTCCCTTCTTCATTTGTATCCTCCTTGGTAGTTATTATTGTAATTTTTGTTGTAGTTGTTGTTGTAGCCATGGTTGTAGCTAATTACTCACCCAAATTATCTTCTATGTCTATGCACATGTGCACACACTCATCTATGGATCTAGGCTCTTTCAAGTACACATATAGTAAGCCATCTAAAAATAAGGCCACTTGTTTGGTTGGTGTGGGTAACTCTGGAAGTTGGCATTTTTCTAAGTACTCTCTTAATTGTTTTCCTACAAGTCAAAGTGTTTCTTGGGGTGTCCGCTTGAAGTTGTGGGTGAAGGATGATGTGTTATGCATGATGCTACTCGTGGAAAATTCTACAGTGAATGCTACTAGAAGTTAACCTATATTTTGGTAGTTGCAACTATTTAGGGGGTTGAAACCAAGCTAAGGCAGTACCCTTGAGAGCCAACCCAAATGCCTCAAACTCGGTGAACAAGTCCTTGACCTGTTCAGCTCTTAACACGTGTTTGAACTTGGCCACATGATCATAGGGATCTTCTAACACATCAAAGTAGTTCTTCATTGCCTTAACCACTTGAGAGGGTGTAAAGGTTCTTGGGTACTTTTGCAGTATAGGCAATGGAAAATCATGTTCATCTCTTTGATGCCTATGTGCTCTATGTCTCTCTCTTTCTCATCTTCCATTTTTAATTCATGATCCGCCTCTACCCACTGTGTGTGCAAAGCCTACCTCAAGTCTCTCTTTTGCTCTTTCCTTCTAGTTTTCATGAGCCTAGGATGATTGTGCTCCTTGGAAGGCATGGGAAACATTAGATCTTGGTGGAGGGAAGATCAATTCACCTTTCCAAGTGTATGCATGCACATCATGCTTTGTTACCAATAACATTGTCTCCGAGGTGTTATCGAGATAGACAACTTTGTCTGGTATCTTAGAATCTTTAATCTCATAGATGATGATTCTGCCTATTTTGCTAGGTTGATCTGGCTTGAATCTCCAAAAGGCTTCCTTTGTTTCTCTATTAAAGAATACTTCTATGCTTTTATTGTCTTGGGGAATCCATTCTCGAGTGATCATTCTTGTCAAGACTGACTAAACTCTAGGAGTCTTAGGTTCTCTTCCTAGGTCTCCTTACTCTAGGTCTCCTTGCTCTTGGTCTCCTATCTCATTCTAAGGAATGATGTTTCCAAACTCATCTATCCTGTCTGGTAGGCTGGTGACCACATACGCGGTTCCTTTCTTATCAATATAGGAACCCTCTTTGAATTTGACCACTGGGTGTTCAAGTCCAAAGGGTTGATCGGGATTTTTGAGTTGGATAACTGATCGTCTCAGACCATCCTCATAGATGCATGCACCTAATTGATTCATCCTAATATATTTCAATTGTGTCTGACCTTTTGGTGTTTGTAAATAGGTAGTTTCTGAATCACTTGTCTTTGAACTCAGCACATAGGGATAATCATTGAGTTGTGCCCATGACCTAGCTGTATGATTCACACTAGCTTCAGAAGATTTGATACTTTATCTATCTTGGCCTAGGTGTCTACCAGATCTAAGGTTCATATGCCTTGGTTAAGAGTCCAAATTTCCCCTTTATACTACTCAGAATCCTTTGGAGCCCCCTTGGCTTTCCAATCCCCACCTGAGGGTGAACTTCAAATTAGCCTATCTAAAAACCAACTTTCCAACGAGCCATAGAGCTCAATAAATGCTATTTTGATGAAAAATATATGTCAAATTAAGCTCCTAGGGATCAAAACAAGGAAACCAGATCTTATGAGAAAATCACAATTTTCACTGAAAATTGTGATCCCGAGAGGACTTGGAAATCACGATTTTCACTGAGAATCACAATCCTAAACAAACCCAAAAATGATGGTTTTGACAGAGAATCGTGAAAAATTGTGATCTTGATAGAGAATCATGAAAAACGCGATCCTCATAGAGAATCATGAAAAATGCGATCCTGATAAAGAATCATGAAAAATGCGATCCTGACAAAGAATCATAAAAAATGTGATCCTGATAAAGAATTGTGAAAGATGTGACCTGTCAGAGAATCATGAAAAATGCAATCCTGATAGAGACTCATGAAAAAGCGGATCCTGATAGAGAATCGTGAAAAAACGAATCCTGACAAAGAATTGTGTTTTGGGAAATTGCGATTTTGAGAATGACCAGAAAATCGCGATGTGCTAAAAATCGTGTTTTGCTTGAAAATCGAGTTTTTGCTTAGAATCGTGTTTTTCAACTGAAAATCACGATTTTGAGAATGTCCTAAAAATCGTGATTTTGATTGAGGATCATGTTTGCCTAAGGATCGTGTTTTTTTAACTTGAAAATCACGATTTTGAGAATGACTTGAGAATTTTGTTCTTTGAGGCAACTAGAGAATTGAAATTTTGAGCACAACCTAAGAATCATGATTTTGAGGATGACCTCAAAATCGTGTTTCTTGAGAATACTTTTAGGAGGGAAATTCCAATAGAAAGAGAAGCACCATTTTAGGCCATGTGGGATTCCAAACGAGCGTTCCAATGAGCTATAAAGCTTAAAAAAATGGACTTTTGATGAAAAAGATATGTCAAATTAGGCTCTTGGGGGTCAAAACAAGGAACCACGATCATATGAGAAAATCACGATTTTGACTGAAAATCGCGATCCTAAGACAACTTGGAAATGACAATTTTCATTGAGAATTAGGATCCTAAACAAATCCAAACATGACGATCGTGACAGAGAATCATGAAAAATGTGATCTTGACATAAAGTTGTGAAAAACGTAATCGTGACAGAGAATCGTGAAAAATGCGATCTTGATAGAGAATTGTGAAAAGTGCAATTCTCACAAAGAATCGTGGGAAACATGATCCTGACAAAAAATTGTGAAAAACACGACCCTATCAAAGGGTTCTGAAAAACATGATCCTGATAGAGAATCGTGAAAAACACAATCCTGATAGAGAATCATGAAAACACGATCTTGATAGAGAATCGTGAAAAACACGATCCTGATAGAGAACCGTGTTTTTGAAAATCACGATTTTGAGAATGAACAAAAAATCACGATTTTTAGAAAATCGTGGTTTGCTTGAAAATCAAGTTTTTGCTTAGGATGATGTTTTTGAGCTTAAAATCGAGATCTTGAGAATGACTAAAAATTGCAGTTTTGAATGAGGATCGTGTTTTCTTGAGGATCGTGTTTTTCATTAGGGGAAAAAGTGAGCCCTACATGGGCCTTATAAGGATCCCTAATTTTTATGGATTAAAATGCTTAATCCATGACTTTGAGGAGTCGCATGAAACCACTAGTGGTATTGCAAAATAAAATAATGTAGATGAAATATCCTCTTTTTTCTCTCATACGTGAGCATCTCTGAGCCTTTAGATTGATTGAATCAATGGTGTATATCAAAGTACACTTTAATGTAGAGAGAGAATACAAGAGAACTCGTGGGAGTGGGGACAAGATTTCGAACTTTCTCTGTAAAAACGTTGACCATTGGATCATCCTAGATCTAGTGGATGCACATGAATGGGGCTGAGCCTCTTTTTCGGATGCCTTCCGGCCATCAAATGTGAGGCACATCTAGTGGCTACCATTTAAAGGTGCCCTTTTGATATTTAGGTTGAATCCAAGCCATCAGATCCTTCCTCGATCTAATGGCTACAAACTTAGGTGCTCAAAATTCAAGTAATTCAAATTGGACCGTTCAATTGAAGCCAAAATCCAATAGTTCTCTCCAAAAGGTGCCTCTTGTAATGATTGCATGCATCTCGTCCATTCAATCTCAAGCTAATCCAAGGGTGCAAATTCATCCATGCCTTGTCTTTTTGAATTCAATCGTGGACCTTAGATCTTCTATGAATCGAATGGATCTAAATGATTTTCGAGCTTCTCAAAACCATCCTCTAAGAAAAACCACAATTCTAGATGGTTTCTACCTCTTTGACCACACAAAAACAAGGGAAGCCTATGCCTAGTCTATGTGATTAAGGGACTAGACTGTGGCCACCACCCTCTTCTCATTTTTCCATGGCTAATCAATCCTTAATCTAAAAGGCCCATGCAGGGTTCAATTTTTCACCTAATGTTAACTTGAAAATCACGATTTTGAGAATGACTTGAGAATCCTGTTTTTTGAGGCAACTAGAGAATCATGATTTTGGGCACAACCTAAGAATCGCGATTTTGAGAATGATCTCAAAATCTTGTTTCTTGAGAATACTTTTAGGCAGAAAATTCCAATAGCAAAAGAATTGCAATTTAAAAAAAAAATAGAATCTTTCATAGAATCCCGATTTTCACGACAAAATCGCCATTTTTTGAGATTTTTGGCAAGAACTTCGAACTTCAGCACCGAGGCTTGTGTCTCACACAGAGGTCACAAAAATCACAGAAACTTACACACATCAATACTTTGCCTGTCTCTCTCCCTCGTGCACTCCCACGAATGAGAAATGAGGTGAAAATACTGCATATATGATACAAAAAAAAACATTTCTATGAAGATGAAGATGTAAGAAGATGATGATGATGAAGATGGAGAAGAAAAATCAGAAACATAAGAGAAGTTAACTATTTTTTACCTTCCAACATCACAAATCTATGGTCTTACCATGAGAACGCTCGTCCTCGAGCAAAATTACCTAGCAACAATGCCAAAATTTGGTGTAGCTCAAGTGTAAGCACCACCTCCTTTACTTGTCAATGCACAAAGACATGAGGAGGATATGAAGATCGTGAGCAACTTTGGTGAGCAAATGTGAGTGACAAGCACATACATGCACGCACACACTCATGCACACGAGGCATGCACACACACACATGCACACGAGATCCAAGTCAAGGATTTAGGAAGATTGCAAAGGGGAATTCAATCTACCTAGTGCAAGACATAAATCAAGAGGAACCCTCAACATTCGAGGAAGCCAAGCAAAAATTAGAGTGGAAGCATGGTATGGAAGAGGAAATTGAAGCAATTGAGGAAAATAACACTTGGGAATCAATTCTCAAGACTTCATCAATGAAAGTAATAGGTTCAAAATGGATTTACAAATTGAAGAAGAACTCACATGGTTCCATTAGTAGGTATAAGGCAATCTTTTGGCGAAGGGCTTTGCACAAACTCAGGGAATTGATTATGAAGAGAGCTTCTCTCCTATGGCAAAGATGGCTACAATTAGAGTTCTATTTAGTATTGCTTCTTCCAAGAATTGGAAGGTACTTCAATTGGATGTAAAAAATGTATTTCTTAATGGATGATTAATAGAAGAAGTGTATATGGCACAACCACCTGATTTTGAGAATCAAGTACATCCTGATTATGTGTGTAAACTTAATAAAGCTCCATATCGACTCAAACAAGCCCCAAGGGCTTGGAATCACATGCTTTTTTCATTTTTGTAGGACAATGGATTTCAATCTAGAGAGGCAGATCCTTGAGTCTTCATTAAAAAGAATAATTCTAAAGTCATTTATTTATGTGTGCATGTGGATGATAATATACTTACAGGAAATGATGCAGATGGAATAAAGAAGATCAAGGATCAGATGAAAGAAGAGTTCAAGATAAGTGACTTGGGTTCACTTACATACTTCCTAGGGTTGGAAGTAGTTCACAAAGATCATGGTCTATTCTTTACTCAAAGGAAATACATTAAAGATTTGTTGACAAAGTTCAAGATGCAAGATAGTAAGATTGCAGTAACTCTAATGGAAGTCAATCACAAACTAAGCTCACATGAAGGTGAACTCATAGAAGATATCACAGGTTATCAAAGCCTTGTGGGTAGTTTGAACTATACCACATTGACAAGAGTAGATATATGTTATGGTGCAAGTGTGCAAAGTCAATTTATGCACACACCCATGAAACCACACATGGATGCTGCAAAGAGGATACTCAGATACCTCAAAGGAACCATAACTGAAGGTTTATATTACCCTTATGTATCTGATTTAGGTCTAAAGTTGTTCTTTGATGCACATTGGGCTGGTTCCAAGGAAGAAAGAAGAAGTACCTCAGGATACCTCACTCTTGCAGGATCAAAACTTGTCTCATGGTCATCTAAGAAGCAACCCATAGTTGCTCTTTCATCTACAAAAGTTGAATATAGAGGTCTTGCCATAGCTACTCAGGACGAAATGTGGATGAAGACTTTATTCAAAGATCTTGGTTTGGAGTTTGGAACTCCACATATACTTAGAGATAATATGAGTCTTATACACTTAGCTACTAATCCACTCTTTCATGCCAGAACTAAACAGATTGAAGTGCATTATCGCTATGTAAGAGAGAAGATTATGAGCAAGGAAATTCAATTATCGTATGTGTCAACTCATCAACAATGTGCAAACATGTTGACAAAGGCCTTGGATGGTACTAAACTCAACATATTCAAATCCATGATTGGTTTCTCGGTTATATTGCAAGATTGAAGGACTCAAGCACATTAGGCTTGAGGGGGAGCTATTGGAGAATATTCTTGACAAGCCTATAATGGCTTGAGTATCACAAATTATGGGGTAATGTCTGCAGAAGCACGCGAACAGCACAAGGAAGAAGAAGAAGCTTGGAGCACAAACACACAATACTGAATGTATTACTAGAGAATGTACAAAGATAAGTATCCCATTAGGGCAATATGCATATATACAAGCCGGGGGAAAAAAACCTCCTAAAGAGGGAAAAAGTGCCCCGGCAGTCCTAGTGTGTTCACACACATCACTACCTAAATATATCAACAAATCCCCCCTGGGAGTGATGCAGTGAACAAGGAGCTGGCACTCATGTATAAGGAAGTGTCAAGCTATGTGGAAAAGGAAGTAAGCCCAAAGCTTTGCGGAAAGCTTCAAACTTCTCCCTAGGCAGAGCCTTCGTGAAAAGGTCTGCAATGTTCTCCTATGTGGGCACATATGCCAAGCTGATCTCCCCAGTAGAGAAGCTCTCCCTCACATAGTGATAATGCACCTCAATGTGCTTAGTGCGAGCATGGAACATAGGGTTCCTCGCAACTGCCAATGCGCTCTGACTGTCAGTGAAGATGGTGGTGGCAGAAGACTGGCCAATTACCCAAATCAGCCATAAGGCATCTGAGCCACACACACTCAACAATCGCTGTGAAAGCTGCCCTATACTCAACCTCACAACTGGAAGTGGCCACAGTAGGCTGCTTCTTGCTCAACCAAGATATACATGAGCTACCAAGCATGAAGCAAAAACCACTAGTTGACACACGAGTGTCATAGCAACCAGCCCAATCCGAGTCAGAAAAAGCATGCAAATCTGGTGGTAGTGATCCCCCCTTGGGATAAAAAAACCCAAGTAGCCGAGTACCACTCAAGTAGCGAAAGATGCGCTTAACCGCCTTCCAATGGGTGACTCCTGGGCAATGCATAAGCCTACTCATCTATGAGATAGCAAATTGAATATCTGGCCAAGTAATGCATAAGTAGATCAAGCATCCAACAGCCTGTTGATAGAGAACAACATCAAATGCATCTCCAGCATCATGAAGACCCAATACTAAACCTCTCTCCATAGGAGTGGCAATAGGCTTACAGTCTTCAAGGCCAAAATGCTGCAATAATATGTCAATATATTTCGTTTGACACAAAGCCATTCTACCATCAACTTGCATAAACTGAATGCCCAAATAGTGATGCAAATGCCCCAAATCAGACATCTCAAATGAGGCATGCAAATCAGCCTTGAAATCAGCAATATGCTTCTCAATAGGTATAGTGAGCAGCATGTCATCAACATAGACAACAATGATCAGAAGAACATCATTAGCACGCTTAACATATAAGGTGCTTTCAGTTGGACTGTTCTCAAAACCATGTGCAACCAGATATGCATGTATCTTCTCATACCAAGCACGTGGTGCTTGCTTTAAACCATATAATGCCTTCTTTAACCTGCACACCTGGTTTTCATGCCCTTTCTGCACAAAGCCACAGGCTGAAAAACATACACTTCTTCATGCAATTCACCATTAAAAATGTTGTTTTAATGTCCAACTGATGTATATTCCAACCATGATGGGCTGCAAGTGCACAAATGCTCCAAACAGTAGTCATACGGCATGTAGGTGCAAAGGTCTCATCAAAATCAATGCCTCTTTCCTGCGCATAACCCTTTGCAACAAGCCTAGCCTTATACCTATCAACTGTACGATCAAGTTTACGCTTCAGCTTGTATACCCACTTAATGCCAATGGCCTTCTTGCCAAGAGGCAAGTCACATAAAGACCATGTACCATTCTTCATTATAACATCATATTCAGATTGCATAGCAGCCCAATTTCTTGAATTCTGTGCTTCATCAAAAGAAACAGGCTCATTCTCATCACAGAGACTAGACGCAGCCATAGCATAGCAATCTGATGCAAAGGAGGCACTATGAGAGCCTAAACGAGTACGATATGACAAAGGTGCATCTAATTTGCTGTCACACAAAGTTTGCACCAACCATTTTGGCATAGTTTTTGCCTCCTCAATATTAGCTCTCTCATCAATAAGTGCATCATGTAAATCTGCATCAGAAATGGAATGATCTGCATCATCATATGAAACCTGCAAAGGTTGAGAAGTTGCCTCATTAGGACCAACAGTAGACTGTCCACCTGTAAAAAGAGGCATCAAAGTATCATACATGTTGTATATTATTGAACAAGGCATTGTTAAAATGTTAAATTATTAATGTATTAATATGTTTTTGATGTTTTTGATATAGTAGCTAAAGGTTCGTGAGGAGCGTGCAAGGCGTGAAAGGGCGGACATCAATAATCCGAATAATTATTATTTATTTTGTAAATAAACCTGCGTAGAAGGTTCTATTGTTAGAAAAGTAATGGTTAGAATAAGGGTCGTTGTAGACCGTAGTTTCTATTATTTAAAGTAATGGCTTTCTGTAAAAGTTATCAACTTTAGTTTCACGCCTGCTTTTCGAAGCCGCCCTCATGTAACCACTATTTTCGACGTAATCAAAAGTCCTATAAATACATGCACTTTGTGGACTGTCGAAACAGAGTGCGTGGGGGGAGATTGCACCCAATACTGCGTTGTGTCTCGTCTCTTGTTGCGTCTATTCTCTGTGTGTTTTCTGTGTCCGTAATCTTTGTATGCGCGTGAGTAAGATCCTGACAACAGTGGTATCAGAGCTCTGCACGCGTCAATACAAAGGGTTCTGTTCTCTGTTCTCTGTTCTCTAATCGCGATTCCGATTTCGTTTTCGTTTCCTGTTCCTGTTTCGATTTTGGTTTCTGCTTCGGTTTCGGTTTCTGTTTCTGATCCAGAACCTACGTCTTCACCTACGTCTTCACCTACGTCTTCTCCTTCGGCTTACTCCAAGGCGTCGACTAAGGCAAAGAGCTTAGGCAATACATTGGCAACATTGGCACCCAAGGCTCCCTTGGCGACCGTTGGCAACCGTTGGCTACGCGCGAGACAGTTTTAATTTTTGAGTGGTAATAGAGGGGTTTAGAGTCCCTAAGGTAGGAGGATTTGAACCCACAACCTCCTACTTTCAAGGGAAGTACTTTGACCACTCCACCATCTCTTGGAGTTGTACTCAAGTCTCTCTCTCTTTTTCTTTGGTACTTGTGCAAGGCGCTCGCGGCAATTTCCACGATGGACCCAACAAAGAATCAAGTGTAACTTTCAATCCGTAGGTCGGATTGAGGCGTGTAATATACCGTTGGAAAGCTCTTGGAACGAACTTTCCAATGAGCTATCTTGCAAGGGTGAAATCCTTGGTCATATTTTGGTGGCACTTGATTGAGTGTTCAAGATACCAAGCAAGGTTGAGAACACGAGATCGAGACACCAAGGTTGCAAACGAGAAGGTTCAATACACCAATGTTGAGAGCAAGGGTCCAAGAGCACCATGGAGAATCACAGTAATTCACCTTTACCTGGAGTCTCATTCGAGCAAGAGTTAGAGATTATGAACCAAGAACTTCACGCACTTCAACAAACCATACAAGGACGTTATGCTATGCTTCAATTCGACGGACGAAAAGATGGCCGCTTTGTCTTATCATGGCTATCCCTATTCAACGATTTCTTTTCCGATGGGTTATATTCAGAAAATCAGAAAATTGAGTTTGCCACCAATTATTTGGTAGGACGAGCGCAGTTATGGTGGAATGATCTTTCTCGTCGTGCAGATTGTCCACGCACCTGGAAGGCTTTTCAAGAAGAGTTTAAAGATTCATTCTTACCTTTACAGTTTACCTTACCTGTTTGATAATTGTGATGTATTTACATATTGAATTTAGTCTATAGGAGCATATTACCTTTAATTTTTGAGATTTTGTTTTACTGCTATGGAAAGATATCTCCGATCTCTTTATAGAGTAGCTATCACATATCTTTTGAGCTTCTCTTCCAAGATCAAAAGATTTTGGACTTTACCCATTCATCCTGAAGGCATATTGTCCTGCTATTATGATAAAGGGGTGGATCATCTTCAGCACCTGCACACATCGGCAAATTACTTTGTAACCATCCAGATACGTTTCTTGTCAATTTATATGCATAGTTGTCTTCTTTTTGCATCCACTTACATTTTGGACATGCATGTTTTGCATCGTACATGGAATATACACATCGTTTAAACATGGTTTGTCTTGTATGGTACATGAATTCTTATTGCAGGGACAGGTATGTATTTTATTGCAGGTTAGCGAGGAGAAAAAAATACATATGTCAGGGTGTGTAATCCCCTTTTGGTCTCTTTATGTATCATGGAAATTGTTTGTCGGAAATTTTCCGGTATTCAAAATCACGCCGTTATGCTGCCGAAATTTTTACAAAATTCATATGCACATGCATTCAAGTATAAATTCATGATTAGAAAATTAATTATTATTTTATCATATCCAGATATTCATTTTTGTCATCACTTTTGGATTACATTTTTGACTTAAATCCTGTATATCATACCCCAACACATTAATGTAACAGCTCCATGAACATTTCCATGCATGTATTTTTACATGGCACATGCCTATTTTTATTTAGTGATGAAACATGTGACTGGCCATCCATGTTTATTATTTTATCACCTGAGGTCAGTTGCTTGTTCAACTGAGGGGCATGTTATACCTTATGGAATATGTTGAACAATGCATTGTTGGATTGTAACATGGAATATGTTAGCCAATGCATTGTTGGATTGAAATATGAAATAGCCAATGCATTGTTGGATTGTAACATGGAATATGTTAGCCAATGCATTGTTGGATTGTTGGATTGAAATATCGAATAGCCAATGCATTGTTGGATTGTAACATGAAATATGTTGGCCAATGCATTGTTGGATTGTAACAGTAATATGGAATATGTTGAACACTCCATTACAATTGTTAGAGTGTTGAATTCTTTTATCAACTGAGGTCAGTTGCTTGTCAACTGAGAGGCATGTTGTATATTATTGAACAAGGCATTGTTAAAATGTTAAATTATTAATGTATTAATATGTTTTTGATGTTTTTGATATAGCAGCTAAAGGTTCGTGAGGAGCGTGCAAGGCGTGAAAGGGCGGACATCAATAATCTGAATAATTATTATTTATTTTGTAAATAAACCTGCGTAGAAGGTTCTATTGTTAGAAAAGTAATGGTTAGAATAAGGGTCGTTGTAGACCGCAGTTTCTATTATTTAAAGTAATGGCTTTCTGTAAAAGTTACCAACTTTTAGTTTCACGCCTGCTTTTCGAAGCCGCCCTCATGTAACCACTATTTTCAACGTAATCAAAAGTCCTATAAATACATGCACTCTGTGGACTGTCGAAACAGAGTGCGTGGGGGGAGATTGCACCCAATACTGCGTTGTGTCTCGTCTCTTGTTGCGTCTATTCTCTGTGTGTTTTCTGTGTCCGTAATCTTTGTATGCGCGTGAGTAAGATCCTGACAACAGTGGTATCAGAGCTCTGCACGCGTCAATACAAAGGGTTCTGTTCTCTGTTCGCGATTCCGATTTCGTTTCCGTTTCCTGTTCCTGTGTCGATTTCGGTTTCTGCTTCGGCTTCGGTTTCGGTTTCTGTTTCTGATCTAGATCCAGAACCTACGTCTTCACCTACGTCTTCTCCTTCGGCTTACTCCAAGGCGTCGACTAAGGCAAAGAGCTTAGGCAATACATTGGCAACATTGGCACCCAAGGCTCCCTTGGCGACCGTTGGCAGCCGTTGGCTACGCGCGAGACAATTTTAATTTTTGAGTGGTAATAGAGAGGTTTAGAGTCCCTAAGGTAGGAGGATTTGAACCCACAACCTCCTACTTTCAAGGGAAGTACTTTGACCACTCCACCATCTCTTGGAGTTGTACTCAAGTCTCTCTCTCTCTTTCTTTGGTACTTGTGCAAGGCGCTCGCGGCAATTTCCAGGATGGACCCAACAAAGAATCAAGTGTAACTTTCAATCCGTAGGTCGGATTGAGGCGTGTAATATACCGTTGGAAAGCTCTTGGAACGAACTTTCCAATGAGCTAGCTTGCAAGGGTGAAATCCTTGGTCATATTTTGGTGGCACTTGATTGAGTGTTCAAGATACCAAGCAAGGTTGAGAACACGGGATCGAGACACCAAGGTTGCAAACGAGAAGGTTCAATACACCAATGTTGAGAGCAAGGGTCCAAGAGCACCATGGAGAATCACAGTAATTCACCTTTACCTAGAGTCTCATTCGAGCAAGAGTTAGAGATTATGAACCAAGAACTTCACGCACTTCAACAAACCATACAAGGACGTTATGCTATGCTTCAATTCGACGAACGAAAAGATGGCCGCTTTGTCTTATCATGGCTATCCCTATTCAACGATTTCTTTTCCGATGGGTTATATTCAGAAAATCAGAAAATTGAGTTTGCCACCAATTATTTGGTAGGACGAGCGCAGTTATGGTGGAATGATCTTTCTCGTCGTGCAGATTGTCCACGCACCTGGAAGGCTTTTCAAGAAGAGTTTAAAGATTCATTCTTACCTTTACAGTTTACCTTACCTGTTTGATAATTGTGATGTATTTACATATTGAATTTAGTCTATAGGAGCATATTACCTTTAATTTTTGAGATTTTGTTTTACTGCTATGGAAAGATATCTCCGATCTCTTTATAGAGTAGCTATCACATATCTTTTGAGCTTCTCTTCCAAGATCAAAAGATTTTGGACTTTACCCATTCATCCTGAAGGCATATTGTCCTGCTATTATGATAAAGGGGTGGATCATCTTCAGCACCTGCACACATCGGCAAATTACTTTGTAACCATCCAGATACGTTTCTTGTCAATTTATATGCATAGTTGTCTTCTTTTTGCATCCACTTACATTTTGGACATGCATGTTTTGCATCGTACATGGAATATACACATCGTTTAAACATGGTTTGTCTTGTATGGTACATGAATTCTTATTGCAGGGACAGGTATGTATTTTATTGCAGGTTAGCGAGGAGAAAAAAATACATATGTCAGGGTGTGTAATCCCCTTTTGGTCTCTTTATGTATCATGGAAATTGTTTGTCGGAAATTTTCCGGTATTCAAAATCACGCCGTTATGCTGCCGAAATTTTTACAAAATTCATATGCACATGCATTCAAGTATAAATTCATGATTAGAAAATTAATTATTATTTTATCATATCCAGATATTCATTTTTGTCATCACTTTTGGATTACATTTTTGACTTAAATCCTGTATATCATACCCCAACACATTAATGTAACAGCTCCATGAACATTTCCATGCATGTATTTTTACATGGCACATGCCTATTTTTATTTAGTGATGAAACATGTGACTGGCCATCCATGTTTATTATTTTATCACCTGAGGTCAGTTGCTTGTTCAACTGAGGGGCATGTTATACCTTATGGAATATGTTGAACAATGCATTGTTGGATTGTAACATGGAATATGTTAGCCAATGCATTGTTGGATTGAAATATGAAATAGCCAATGCATTGTTGGATTGTAACATGGAATATGTTAGCCAATGCATTGTTGGATTGTTGGATTGAAATATCGAATAGCCAATGCATTGTTGGATTGTAACATGAAATATGTTGGCCAATGCATTGTTGGATTGTAACAGTAATATGGAATATGTTGAACACTCCATTACAATTGTTAGAGTGTTGAATTCTTTTATCAACTGAGGTCAGTTGCTTGTCAACTGAGAGGCATGTTGTATATTATTGAACAAGGCATTGTTAAAATGTTAAATTATTAATGTATTAATATGTTTTTGATGTTTTTGATATAGCAGCTAAAGGTTCGTGAGGAGCGTGCAAGGCGTGAAAGGGCGGACATCAATAATCTGAATAATTATTATTTATTTTGTAAATAAACCTGCGTAGAAGGTTCTATTGTTAGAAAAGTAATGGTTAGAATAAGGGTCGTTGTAGACCGCAGTTTCTATTATTTAAAGTAATGGCTTTCTGTAAAAGTTACCAACTTTTAGTTTCACGCCTGCTTTTCGAAGCCGCCCTCATGTAACCACTATTTTCAACGTAATCAAAAGTCCTATAAATACATGCACTCTGTGGACTGTCGAAACAGAGTGCGTGGGGGGAGATTGCACCCAATACTGCGTTGTGTCTCGTCTCTTGTTGCGTCTATTCTCTGTGTGTTTTCTGTGTCCGTAATCTTTGTATGCGCGTGAGTAAGATCCTGACAACAGTGGTATCAGAGCTCTGCACGCGTCAATACAAAGGGTTCTGTTCTCTGTTCGCGATTCCGATTTCGTTTCCGTTTCCTGTTCCTGTGTCGATTTCGGTTTCTGCTTCGGCTTCGGTTTCGGTTTCTGTTTCTGATCTAGATCCAGAACCTACGTCTTCACCTACGTCTTCTCCTTCGGCTTACTCCAAGGCGTCGACTAAGGCAAAGAGCTTAGGCAATACATTGGCAACATTGGCACCCAAGGCTCCCTTGGCGACCGTTGGCAGCCGTTGGCTACGCGCGAGACAATTTTAATTTTTGAGTGGTAATAGAGAGGTTTAGAGTCCCTAAGGTAGGAGGATTTGAACCCACAACCTCCTACTTTCAAGGGAAGTACTTTGACCACTCCACCATCTCTTGGAGTTGTACTCAAGTCTCTCTCTCTCTTTCTTTGGTACTTGTGCAAGGCGCTCGCGGCAATTTCCAGGATGGACCCAACAAAGAATCAAGTGTAACTTTCAATCCGTAGGTCGGATTGAGGCGTGTAATATACCGTTGGAAAGCTCTTGGAACGAACTTTCCAATGAGCTAGCTTGCAAGGGTGAAATCCTTGGTCATATTTTGGTGGCACTTGATTGAGTGTTCAAGATACCAAGCAAGGTTGAGAACACGGGATCGAGACACCAAGGTTGCAAACGAGAAGGTTCAATACACCAATGTTGAGAGCAAGGGTCCAAGAGCACCATGGAGAATCACAGTAATTCACCTTTACCTAGAGTCTCATTCGAGCAAGAGTTAGAGATTATGAACCAAGAACTTCACGCACTTCAACAAACCATACAAGGACGTTATGCTATGCTTCAATTCGACGAACGAAAAGATGGCCGCTTTGTCTTATCATGGCTATCCCTATTCAACGATTTCTTTTCCGATGGGTTATATTCAGAAAATCAGAAAATTGAGTTTGCCACCAATTATTTGGTAGGACGAGCGCAGTTATGGTGGAATGATCTTTCTCGTCGTGCAGATTGTCCACGCACCTGGAAGGCTTTTCAAGAAGAGTTTAAAGATTCATTCTTACCTTTACAGTTTACCTTACCTGTTTGATAATTGTGATGTATTTACATATTGAATTTAGTCTATAGGAGCATATTACCTTTAATTTTTGAGATTTTGTTTTACTGCTATGGAAAGATATCTCCGATCTCTTTATAGAGTAGCTATCACATATCTTTTGAGCTTCTCTTCCAAGATCAAAAGATTTTGGACTTTACCCATTCATCCTGAAGGCATATTGTCCTGCTATTATGATAAAGGGGTGGATCATCTTCAGCACCTGCACACATCGGCAAATTACTTTGTAACCATCCAGATACGTTTCTTGTCAATTTATATGCATAGTTGTCTTCTTTTTGCATCCACTTACATTTTGGACATGCATGTTTTGCATCGTACATGGAATATACACATCGTTTAAACATGGTTTGTCTTGTATGGTACATGAATTCTTATTGCAGGGACAGGTATGTATTTTATTGCAGGTTAGCGAGGAGAAAAAAATACATATGTCAGGGTGTGTAATCCCCTTTTGGTCTCTTTATGTATCATGGAAATTGTTTGTCGGAAATTTTCCGGTATTCAAAATCACGCCGTTATGCTGCCGAAATTTTTACAAAATTCATATGCACATGCATTCAAGTATAAATTCATGATTAGAAAATTAATTATTATTTTATCATATCCAGATATTCATTTTTGTCATCACTTTTGGATTACATTTTTGACTTAAATCCTGTATATCATACCCCAACACATTAATGTAACAGCTCCATGAACATTTCCATGCATGTATTTTTACATGGCACATGCCTATTTTTATTTAGTGATGAAACATGTGACTGGCCATCCATGTTTATTATTTTATCACCTGAGGTCAGTTGCTTGTTCAACTGAGGGGCATGTTATACCTTATGGAATATGTTGAACAATGCATTGTTGGATTGTAACATGGAATATGTTAGCCAATGCATTGTTGGATTGAAATATGAAATAGCCAATGCATTGTTGGATTGTAACATGGAATATGTTAGCCAATGCATTGTTGGATTGTTGGATTGAAATATCGAATAGCCAATGCATTGTTGGATTGTAACATGAAATATGTTGGCCAATGCATTGTTGGATTGTAACAGTAATATGGAATATGTTGAACACTCCATTACAATTGTTAGAGTGTTGAATTCTTTTATCAACTGAGGTCAGTTGCTTGTCAACTGAGAGGCATGTTGTATATTATTGAACAAGGCATTGTTAAAATGTTAAATTATTAATGTATTAATATGTTTTTGATGTTTTTGATATAGCAGCTAAAGGTTCGTGAGGAGCGTGCAAGGCGTGAAAGGGCGGACATCAATAATCTGAATAATTATTATTTATTTTGTAAATAAACCTGCGTAGAAGGTTCTATTGTTAGAAAAGTAATGGTTAGAATAAGGGTCGTTGTAGACCGCAGTTTCTATTATTTAAAGTAATGGCTTTCTGTAAAAGTTACCAACTTTTAGTTTCACGCCTGCTTTTCGAAGCCGCCCTCATGTAACCACTATTTTCAACGTAATCAAAAGTCCTATAAATACATGCACTTTGTGGACTGTCGAAACAGAGTGCGTGGGGGGAGATTGCACCCAATACCGCGTTGTGTCTCGTCTCTTGTTGCGTCTATTCTCTGTGTGTTTTCTGTGTCCGTAATCTTTGTATGCGCGTGAGTAAGATCCTGACAACAGTGGTATCAGAGCTCTGCACGCGTCAATACAAAGGGTTCTGTTCTCTGTTCGCGATTCCGATTTCGTTTCCGTTTCCTGTTCCTGTGTCGATTTCGGTTTCTGCTTCGGCTTCGGTTTCGGTTTCTGTTTCTGATCTAGATCCAGAACCTACGTCTTCACCTACATCTTCTCCTTCGGCTTACTCCAAGGCGTCGACTAAGGCAAAGAGCTTAGGCAATACATTGGCAACATTGGCACCCAAGGCTCCCTGGGCGACCGTTGGCAGCCGTTGGCTACGCGCGAGACAATTTTAATTTTTGAGTGGTAATAGAGAGGTTTAGAGTCCCTAAGGTAGGAGGATTTGAACCCACAACCTCCTACTTTCAAGGGAAGTACTTTGACCACTCCACCATCTCTTGGAGTTGTACTCAAGTCTCTCTCTCTCTTTCTTTGGTACTTGTGCAAGGCGCTCGCGGCAATTTCCAGGATGGACCCAACAAAGAATCAAGTGTAACTTTCAATCCGTAGGTCGGATTGAGGCGTGTAATATACCGTTGGAAAGCTCTTGGAACGAACTTTCCAATGAGCTAGCTTGCAAGGGTGAAATCCTTGGTCATATTTTGGTGGCACTTGATTGAGTGTTCAAGATACCAAGCAAGGTTGAGAACACGGGATCGAGACACCAAGGTTGCAAACGAGAAGGTTCAATACACCAATGTTGAGAGCAAGGGTCCAAGAGCACCATGGAGAATCACAGTAATTCACCTTTACCTAGAGTCTCATTCGAGCAAGAGTTAGAGATTATGAACCAAGAACTTCACGCACTTCAACAAACCATACAAGGACGTTATGCTATGCTTCAATTCGACGAACGAAAAGATGGCCGCTTTGTCTTATCATGGCTATCCCTATTCAACGATTTCTTTTCCGATGGGTTATATTCAGAAAATCAGAAAATTGAGTTTGCCACCAATTATTTGGTAGGACGAGCGCAGTTATGGTGGAATGATCTTTCTCGTCGTGCAGATTGTCCACGCACCTGGAAGGCTTTTCAAGAAGAGTTTAAAGATTCATTCTTACCTTTACAGTTTACCTTACCTGTTTGATAATTGTGATGTATTTACATATTGAATTTAGTCTATAGGAGCATATTACCTTTAATTTTTGAGATTTTGTTTTACTGCTATGGAAAGATATCTCCGATCTCTTTATAGAGTAGCTATCACATATCTTTTGAGCTTCTCTTCCAAGATCAAAAGATTTTGGACTTTACCCATTCATCCTGAAGGCATATTGTCCTGCTATTATGATAAAGGGGTGGATCATCTTCAGCACCTGCACACATCGGCAAATTACTTTGTAACCATCCAGATACGTTTCTTGTCAATTTATATGCATAGTTGTCTTCTTTTTGCATCCACTTACATTTTGGACATGCATGTTTTGCATCGTACATGGAATATACACATCGTTTAAACATGGTTTGTCTTGTATGGTACATGAATTCTTATTGCAGGGAGAGGTATGTATTTTATTGCAGGTTAGCGAGACGAAAAAAATACATATGTCAGGGTGTGTAATCCCCTTTTGGTCTCTTTATGTATCGTGGAAATTGTTTGTCGGAAATTTTCCGGTTTTCAAAATCACGCCGTTATGCTGCCGAAATTTTTACAAAATTCATATGCACATGCATTCAAGTATAAATTCATGATTAGAAAATTAATTATTATTTTATCATATCCAGATATTCATTTTTGTCATCACTTTTGGATTACATTTTTGACTTAAATCCTGTATATCATACCCCAACACATTAATGTAACAGCTCCATGAACATTTCCATGCATGTATTTTTACATGGCACATGCCTATTTTTATTTAGTGATGAAACATGTGACTGGCCATCCATGTTTATTATTTTATCACCTGAGGTCAGTTGCTTGTTCAACTGAGGGGCATGTTATACCTTATGGAATATGTTGAACAATGCATTGTTGGATTGTAACATGGAATATGTTAGCCAATGCATTGTTGGATTGAAATATGAAATAGCCAATGCATTGTTGGATTGTAACATGGAATATGTTAGCCAATGCATTGTTGGATTGTTGGATTGAAATATCAAATAGCCAATGCATTGTTGGATTGTAACATGAAATATGTTGGCCAATGCATTGTTGGATTGTAACAGTAATATGGAATATGTTGAACACTCCATTACAATTGTTAGAGTGTTGAATTCTTTTATCAACTGAGGTCAGTTGCTTGTCAACTGAGAGGCATGTTGTATATTATTGAACAAGGCATTGTTAAAATGTTAAATTATTAATGTATTAATATGTTTTTGATGTTTTTGATATAGCAGCTAAAGGTTCGTGAGGAGCGTGCAAGGCGTGAAAGGGCGGACATCAATAATCTGAATAATTATTATTTATTTTGTAAATAAACCTGCGTAGAAGGTTCTATTGTTAGAAAAGTAATGGTTAGAATAAGGGTCGTTGTAGACCACAGTTTCTATTATTTAAAGTAATGGCTTTCTGTAAAAGTTACCAACTTTTAGTTTCACGCCTGCTTTTCGAAGCCGCCCTCATGTAACCACTATTTTCAACGTAATCAAAAGTCCTATAAATACATGCACTCTGTGGACTGTCGAAACAGAGTGCGTGGGGGGAGATTGCACCCAATACTGCGTTGTGTCTCGTCTCTTGTTGCGTCTATTCTCTGTGTGTTTTCTGTGTCCGTAATCTTTGTATGCGCGTGAGTAAGATCCTGACAACAGTGGTATCAGAGCTCTGCACGCGTCAATACAAAGGGTTCTGTTCTCTGTTCGCGATTCCGATTTCGTTTCCGTTTCCTGTTCCTGTGTCGATTTCGGTTTCTGCTTCGGCTTCGGTTTCGGTTTCTGTTTCTGATCTAGATCCAGAACCTACGTCTTCACCTACATCTTCTCCTTCGGCTTACTCCAAGGCGTCGACTAAGGCAAAGAGCTTAGGCAATACATTGGCAACATTGGCACCCAAGGCTCCCTGGGCGACCGTTGGCAGCCGTTGGCTACGCGCGAGACAATTTTAATTTTTGAGTGGTAATAGAGAGGTTTAGAGTCCCTAAGGTAGGAGGATTTGAACCCACAACCTCCTACTTTCAAGGGAAGTACTTTGACCACTCCACCATCTCTTGGAGTTGTACTCAAGTCTCTCTCTCTCTTTCTTTGGTACTTGTGCAAGGCGCTCGCGGCAATTTCCAGGATGGACCCAACAAAGAATCAAGTGTAACTTTCAATCCGTAGGTCGGATTGAGGCGTGTAATATACCGTTGGAAAGCTCTTGGAACGAACTTTCCAATGAGCTAGCTTGCAAGGGTGAAATCCTTGGTCATATTTTGGTGGCACTTGATTGAGTGTTCAAGATACCAAGCAAGGTTGAGAACACGGGATCGAGACACCAAGGTTGCAAACGAGAAGGTTCAATACACCAATGTTGAGAGCAAGGGTCCAAGAGCACCATGGAGAATCACAGTAATTCACCTTTACCTAGAGTCTCATTCGAGCAAGAGTTAGAGATTATGAACCAAGAACTTCACGCACTTCAACAAACCATACAAGGACGTTATGCTATGCTTCAATTCGACGAACGAAAAGATGGCCGCTTTGTCTTATCATGGCTATCCCTATTCAACGATTTCTTTTCCGATGGGTTATATTCAGAAAATCAGAAAATTGAGTTTGCCACCAATTATTTGGTAGGACGAGCGCAGTTATGGTGGAATGATCTTTCTCGTCGTGCAGATTTTGTCCACGCACCTGGAAGGCTTTTCAAGAAGAGTTTAAAGATTCATTCTTACCTTTACAGTTTACCTTACCTGTTTGATAATTGTGATGTATTTACATATTGAATTTAGTCTATAGGAGCATATTACCTTTAATTTTTGAGATTTTGTTTTACTGCTATGGAAAGATATCTCCGATCTCTTTATAGATTAGCTATCACATATCTTTTGAGCTTCTCTTCCAAGATCAAAAGATTTTGGACTTTACCCATTCATCCTGAAGGCATATTGTCCTGCTATTATGATAAAGGGGTGGATCATCTTCAGCACCTGCACACATCGGCAAATTACTTTGTAACCATCCAGATACGTTTCTTGTCAATTTATATGCATAGTTGTCTTCTTTTTGCATCCACTTACATTTTGGACATGCATGTTTTGCATCGTACATGGAATATACACATCGTTTAAACATGGTTTGTCTTGTATGGTACATGAATTCTTATTGCAGGGACAGGTATGTATTTTATTGCAGGTTAGCGAGGAGAAAAAAATACATATGTCAGGGTGTGTAATCCCCTTTTGGTCTCTTTATGTATCATGGAAATTGTTTGTCGGAAATTTTCCGGTTTTCAAAATCACGCCGTTATGCTGCCGAAATTTTTACAAAATTCATATGCACATGCATTCAAGTATAAATTCATGATTAGAAAATTAATTATTATTTTATCATATCCAGATATTCATTTTTGTCATCACTTTTGGATTACATTTTTGACTTAAATCCTGTATATCATACCCCAACACATTAATGTAACAGCTCCATGAACATTTCCATGCATGTATTTTTACATGGCACATGCCTATTTTTATTTAGTGATGAAACATGTGACTGGCCATCCATGTTTATTATTTTATCACCTGAGGTCAGTTGCTTGTTCAACTGAGGGGCATGTTATACCTTATGGAATATGTTGAACAATGCATTGTTGGATTGTAACATGGAATATGTTAGCCAATGCATTGTTGGATTGAAATATGAAATAGCCAATGCATTGTTGGATTGTAACATGGAATATGTTAGCCAATGCATTGTTGGATTGTTGGATTGAAATATCGAATAGCCAATGCATTGTTGGATTGTAACATGAAATATGTTGGCCAATGCATTGTTGGATTGTAACAGTAATATGGAATATGTTGAACACTCCATTACAATTGTTAGAGTGTTGAATTCTTTTATCAACTGAGGTCAGTTGCTTGTCAACTGAGAGGCATGTTGTATATTATTGAACAAGGCATTGTTAAAATGTTAAATTATTACTGTATTAATATGTTTTTGATGTTTTTGATATAGCAGCTAAAGGTTCGTGAGGAGCGTGCAAGGCGTGAAAGGGCGGACATTAATAATCTGAATAATTATTATTTATTTTGTAAATAAACCTGCGTAGAAGGTTCTATTGTTAGAAAAGTAATGGTTAGAATAAGGGTCGTTGTAGACCGCAGTTTCTATTATTTAAAGTAATGGCTTTCTGTAAAAGTTACAAACTTTTAGTTTCATGCCTGCTTTTCGAAGCCGCCCTCATGTAACCACTATTTTCAACGTAATCAAAAGTCCTATAAATACATGCACTCTGTGGACTGTCGAAACAGAGTGCGTGGGGGGAGATTGCACCCAATACTGCGTTGTGTCTCGTCTCTTGTTGCGTCTATTCTCTGTGTGTTTTCTGTGTCCGTAATCTTTGTATGCGCGTGAGTAAGATCCTGACAACAGTGGTATCAGAGCTCTGCACGCGTCAATACAAAGGGTTCTGTTCTCTGTTCGCGATTCCGATTTCGTTTCCGTTTCCTGTTCCTGTTTCGATTTCGGTTTCTGCTTCGGCTTCGGTTTCGGTTTCTGTTTCTGATCCAGATCCAGAACCTACGTCTTCACCTACGTCTTCTCCTTCGGCTTACTCCAAGGCGTCGACTAAGGCAAAGAGCTTAGGCAATACATTGGCAACATTGGCACCCAAGGCTCCCTTGGCGACCGTTGGCTACGCGCGAGACAATTTTAATTTTTGAGTGGTAATAGAGAGGTTTAGAGTCCCTAAGGTAGGAGGATTTGAACCCACAACCTCCTACTTTCAAGGGAAGTACTTTGACCACTCCACCATCTCTTGGAGTTGTACTCAAGTCTCTCTCTCTCTTTCTTTGGTACTTGTGCAAGGCGCTCGCGGCCATTTCCAGGATGGACCCAACAAAGAATCAAGTGTAACTTTCAATCCGTAGGTCGGATTGAGGCGTGTAATATACCGTTGGAAAGCTCTTGGAACGAACTTTCCAATGAGCTAGCTTGCAAGGGTGAAATCCTTGGTCATATTTTGGTGGCACTTGATTGAGTGTTCAAGATACCAAGCAAGGTTGAGAACACGGGATCGAGACACCAAGGTTGCAAACGAGAAGGTTCAATACACCAATGTTGAGAGCAAGGGTCCAAGAGCACCATGGAGAATCACAGTAATTCACCTTTACCTAGAGTCTCATTCGAGCAAGAGTTAGAGATTATGAACCAAGAACTTCACGCACTTCAACAAACCATACAAGGACGTTATGCTATGCTTCAATTCGACGAACGAAAAGATGGCCGCTTTGTCTTATCATGGCTATCCCTATTCAACGATTTCTTTTCCGATGGGTTATATTTAGAAAATCAAAAAATTGAGTTTGCCACCAATTATTTGGTAGGACGAGCGCAGTTATGGTGGAATGATCTTTCTCGTCGTGCAGATTGTCCACGCACCTGGAAGGCTTTTCAAGAAGAGTTTAAAGATTCATTCTTACCTTTACAGTTTACCTTACCTGTTTGATAATTGTGATGTATTTACATATTGAATTTAGTCTATAGGAGCATATTACCTTTAATTTTTGAGATTTTGTTTTACTGCTATGGAAAGATATCTCCGATCTCTTTATAGAGTAGCTATCACATATCTTTTGAGCTTCTCTTCCAAGATCAAAAGATTTTGGACTTTACCCATTCATCCTGAAGGCATATTGTCCTGCTATTATGATAAAGGGGTGGATCATCTTCAGCACCTGCACACATCGGCAAATTACTTTGTAACCATCCAGATACGTTTCTTGTCAATTTATATGCATAGTTGTCTTCTTTTTGCATCCACTTACATTTTGGACATGCATGTTTTGCATCGTACATGGAATATACACATCGTTTAAACATGGTTTGTCTTGTATGGTACATGAATTCTTATTGCAGGGACAGGTATGTATTTTATTGCAGGTTAGCGAGGAGAAAAAAATACATATGTCAGGGTGTGTAATCCCCTTTTGGTCTCTTTATGTATCATGGAAATTGTTTGTCGGCAATTTTCCGGTTTTCAAAATCACGCCGTTATGCTGCCGAAATTTTTACAGAATTCATATGCACATGCATTCAAGTATAAATTCATGATTAGAAAATTAATTATTATTTTATCATATCCAGATATTCATTTTTGTCATCACTTTTGGATTACATTTTTGACTTAAATCCTGTATATCATACCCCAACACATTAATGTAACAGCTCCATGAACATTTCCATGCATGTATTTTTACATGGCACATGCCTATTTTTATTTAGTGATGAAACATGTGACTGGCCATCCATGTTTATTATTTTATCACCTGAGGTCAGTTGCTTGTTCAACTGAGGGGCATGTTATACCTTATGGAATATGTTGAACAATGCATTGTTGGATTGTAACATGGAATATATTAGCCAATGCATTGTTGGATTGAAATATGAAATAGCCAATGCATTGTTGGATTGTAACATGGAATATGTTAGCCAATGCATTGTTGGATTGTTGGATTGAAATATCGAATAGCCAATGCATTGTTGGATTGTAACATGAAATATGTTGGCCAATGCATTGTTGGATTGTAACAGTAATATGGAATATGTTGAACACTCCATTACAATTGTTAGAGTGTTGAATTCTTTTATCAACTGAGGTCAGTTGCTTGTCAACTGAGAGGCATGTTGTATATTATTGAACAAGGCATTGTTAAAATGTTAAATTATTAATGTATTAATATGTTTTTGATGTTTCTGATATAGCAGCTAAAGGTTCGTGAGGAGCGTGCAAGGCGTGAAAGGGCAGACATTAATAATCTGAATAATTATTATTTATTTTGTAAATAAACCTACGTAGAAGGTTCTATTGTTAGAAAAGTAATGGTTAGAATAAGGGTCGTTGTAGACCGCAGTTTCTATTATTTAAAGTAATGGCTTTCTGTAAAAGTTACCAACTTTTAGTTTCATGCCTGCTTTTCGAAGCCGCCCTCATGTAACCACTATTTTCAACGTAATCAAAAGTCCTATAAATACATGCACTCTGTGGACTGTCGAAACAGAGTGCGTGGGGGGAGATTGCACCCAATACTGCGTTGTGTCTCGTCTCTTGTTGCGTCTATTCTCTGTGTGTTTTCTGTGTCCGTAATCTTTGTATGCGCGTGAGTAAGATCCTGACAACAGTGGTATCAGAGCTCTGCACGCGTCAATACAAAGGGTTCTGTTCTCTGTTCGCGATTCCGATTTCGTTTCCGTTTCCTGTTCCTGTTTCGATTTCGGTTTCTGCTTCGGCTTCGGTTTCGGTTTCTGTTTCTGATCCAGATCCAGAACCTACGTCTTCACCTACGTCTTCTCCTTCGGCTTACTCCAAGGCGTCGACTAAGGTAAAGAGCTTAGGCAATACATTGGCAACATTGGCACCCAAGGCTCCCTTGGCGACCGTTGGCTACGCGCGAGACAATTTTAATTTTTGAGTGGTAATAGAGAGGTTTAGAGTCCCTAAGGTAGGAGGATTTGAACCCACAACCTCCTACTTTCAAGGGAAGTAGTTTGACCACTCCACCATCTCTTGGAGTTGTACTCAAGTCTCTCTCTCTCTTTCTTTGGTACTTGTGCAAGGCGCTCGCGGCAATTTCCAGGATGGACCCAACAAAGAATCAAGTGTAACTTTCAATCCGTAGGTCGGATTGAGGCGTGTAATATACCGTTGGAAAGCTCTTGGAACGAACTTTCCAATGAGCTAGCTTGCAAGGGTGAAATTCTTGGTCATATTTTGGTGGCACTTGATTGAGTGTTCAAGATACCAAGCAAGGTTGAGAACATGGGATCGAGACACCAAGGTTGCAAACGAGAAGGTTCAATACACCAATGTTGAGAGCAAGGGTCCAAGAGCACCATGGAGAATCACAGTAATTCACCTTTACCTAGAGTCTCATTCGAGCAAGAGTTAGAGATTATGAACCAAGAACTTCACGCACTTCAACAAACCATACAAGGACGTTATGCTATGCTTCAATTCGACGAACGAAAAGATGGCCGCTTTGTCTTATCATGGCTATCCCTATTCAACGATTTCTTTTCCGATGGGTTATATTCAGAAAATCAGAAAATTGAGTTTGCCACCAATTATTTGGTAGGACGAGCACAGTTATGGTGGAATGATCTTTCTCGTCGTGCAGATTGTCCACGCACCTGGAAGGCTTTTCAAGAAGAGTTTAAAGATTCATTCTTACCTTTACAGTTTACCTTACCTGTTTGATAATTGTGATGTATTTACATATTGAATTTAGTCTATAGGAGCATATTACCTTTAATTTTTGAGATTTTGTTTTACTGCTATGGAAAGATATCTCCGATCTCTTTATAGAGTAGCTATCACATATCTTTTGAGCTTCTCTTCCAAGATCAAAAGATTTTGGACTTTACCCATTCATCCTGAAGGCATATTGTCCTGCTATTATGATAAAGGGGTGGATCATCTTCAGCACCTGCACACATCGGCAAATTACTTTGTAACCATCCAGATACGTTTCTTGTCAATTTATATGCATAGTTGTCTTCTTTTTGCATCCACTTACATTTTGGACATGCATGTTTTGCATCGTACATGGAATATACACATCGTTTAAACATGGTTTGTCTTGTATGGTACATGAATTCTTATTGCAGGGACAGGTATGTATTTTATTGCAGGTTAGCGAGGAGAAAAAAATACATATGTCAGGGTGTGTAATCCCCTTTTGGTCTCTTTATGTATCATGGAAATTGTTTGTCGGAAATTTTCCGGTTTTCAAAATCACGCCATTATGCTGCCGAAATTTTTACAAAATTCATATGCACATGCATTCAAGTATAAATTCATGATTAGAAAATTAATTATTATTTTATCATATCCAGATATTCATTTTTGTCATCACTTTTGGATTACATTTTTGACTTAAATCCTGTATATCATACCCCAACACATTAATGTAACAGCTCCATGAACATTTCCATGCATGTATTTTTACATGGCACATGCCTATTTTTATTTAGTGATGAAACATGAGACTGGCCATCCATGTTTATTATTTTATCACCTGAGGTCAGTTGCTTGTTCAACTGAGGGGCATGTTATACCTTATGGAATATGTTGAACAATGCATTGTTGGATTGTAACATGGAATATGTTAGCCAATGCATTGTTGGATTGAAATATGAAATAGCCAATGCATTGTTGGATTGTAACATGGAATATGTTAGCCAATGCATTGTTGGATTGTTGGATTGAAATATCGAATAGCCAATGCATTGTTGGATTGTAACATGAAATATGTTGGCCAATGCATTGTTGGATTGTAACAGTAATATGGAATATGTTGAACACTCCATTACAATTGTTAGAGTGTTGAATTCTTTTATCAACTGAGGTCAGTTGCTTGTCAACTGAGAGGCATGTTGTATATTATTGAACAAGGCATTGTTAAAATGTTAAATTATTAATGTATTAATATGTTTTTGATGTTTTTGATATAGCAGCTAAAGGTTCGTGAGGAGCGTGCAAGGCGTGAAAGGGCGGACATTAATAATCTGAATAATTATTATTTATTTTGTAAATAAACCTGCGTAGAAGGTTCTATTGTTAGAAAAGTAATGGTTAGAATAAGGGTCGTTGTAGACCGCAGTTTCTATTATTTAAAGTAATGGCTTTCTGTAAAAGTTACCAACTTTTAGTTTCATGCCTGCTTTTCGAAGCCGCCCTCATGTAACCACTATTTTCAACGTAATCAAAAGTCCTATAAATACATGCACTCTGTGGACTGTCGAAACAGAGTGCGTGGGGGGAGATTGCACCCAATACTGCGTTGTGTCTCGTCTCTTGTTGCGTCTATTCTCTGTGTGTTTTCTGTGTCCGTAATCTTTGTATGCGCGTGAGTAAGATCCTGACAACAGTGGTATCAGAGCTCTGCACGCGTCAATACAAAGGGTTATGTTCTCTGTTCGCGATTCCGATTTCGTTTCCGTTTCCTGTTCCTGTTTCGATTTCGGTTTCTGCTTCGGCTTCGGTTTCGGTTTCTGTTTCTGATCCAGATCCAGAACCTACGTCTTCACCTACGTCTTCTCCTTCGGCTTACTCCAAGGCATCGACTAAGGCAAAGAGCTTAGGCAATACATTGGCAACATTGGCACCCAAGGCTCCCTTGGCGACCGTTGGCAGCCGTTGGCTACGCGCGAGACAATTTTAATTTTTGAGTGGTAATAGAGAGGTTTAGAGTCCCTAAGGTAGGAGGATTTGAACCCACAACCTCCTACTTTCAAGGGAAGTACTTTGACCACTCCACCATCTCTTGGAGTTGTACTCAAGTCTCTCTCTCTCTTTCTTTGGTACTTGTGCAAGGCGCTCGCGGCAATTTCCAGGATGGACCCAACAAAGAATCAAGTGTAACTTTCAATCCGTAGGTCGGATTGAGGCGTGTAATATACCGTTGGAAAGCTCTTGGAACGAACTTTCCAATGAGCTAGCTTGCAAGGGTGAAATTCTTGGTCATATTTTGGTGGCACTTGATTGAGTGTTCAAGATACCAAGCAAGGTTGAGAACACGGGATCGAGACACCAAGGTTGCAAACGAGAAGGTTCAATACACCAATGTTGAGAGCAAGGGTCCAAGAGCACCATGGAGAATCACAGTAATTCACCTTTACCTAGAGTCTCATTCGAGCAAGAGTTAGAGATTATGAACCAAGAACTTCACGCACTTCAACAAACCATACAAGGACGTTATGCTATGCTTCAATTCGACGAACGAAAAGATGGCCGCTTTGTCTTATCATGGCTATCCCTATTCAACGATTTCTTTTCCGATGGGTTATATTCAGAAAATCAGAAAATTGAGTTTGCCACCAATTATTTGGTAGGACGAGCGCAGTTATGGTGGAATGATCTTTCTCGTCGTGCAGATTGTCCACGCACCTGGAAGGCTTTTCAAGAAGAGTTTAAAGATTCATTCTTACCTTTACAGTTTACCTTACCTGTTTGATAATTGTGATGTATTTACATATTGAATTTAGTCTATAGGAGCATATTACCTTTAATTTTTGAGATTTTGTTTTACTGCTATGGAAAGATATCTCCGATCTCTTTATAGAGTAGCTATCACATATCTTTTGAGCTTCTCTTCCAAGATCAAAAGATTTTGGACTTTACCCATTCATCCTGAAGGCATATTGTCCTGCTATTATGATAAAGGGGTGGATCATCTTCAGCACCTACACACATCGGCAAATTACTTTGTAACCATCCAGATACGTTTCTTGTCAATTTATATGCATAGTTGTCTTCTTTTTGCATCCACTTACATTTTGGACATGCATGTTTTGCATCGTACATGGAATATACACATCGTTTAAACATGGTTTGTCTTGTATGGTACATGAATTCTTATTGCAGGGACAGGTATGTATTTTATTGCAGGTTAGCGAGGAGAAAAAAATACATATGTCAGGGTGTGTAATCCCCTTTTGGTCTCTTTATGTATCATGGAAATTGTTTGTCGGAAATTTTCCGGTTTTCAAAATCACGCCGTTATGCTGCCGAAATTTTTACAAAATTCATATGCACATGCATTCAAGTATAAATTCATGATTAGAAAATTAATTATTATTTTATCATATCCAGATATTCATTTTTGTCATCACTTTTGGATTACATTTTTGACTTAAATCCTGTATATCATACCCCAACACATTAATGTTACAGCTCCATGAACATTTCCATGCATGTATTTTTACATGGCACATGCCTATTTTTATTTAGTGATGAAACATGTGACTGGCCATCCATGTTTATTATTTTATCACCTGAGGTCAGTTGCTTGTTCAACTGAGGGGCATGTTATACCTTATGGAATATGTTGAACAATGCATTGTTGGATTGTAACATGGAATATGTTAGCCAATGCATTGTTGGATTGAAATATGAAATAGCCAATGCATTGTTGGATTGTAACATGGAATATGTTAGCCAATGCATTGTTGGATTGTTGGATTGAAATATCGAATAGCCAATGCATTGTTGGATTGTAACATGAAATATGTTGGCCAATGCATTGTTGGATTGTAACAGTAATATGGAATATGTTGAACACTCCATTACAATTGTTAGAGTGTTGAATTCTTTTATCAACTGAGGTCAGTTGCTTGTCAACTGAGAGGCATGTTGTATATTATTGAACAAGGCATTGTTAAAATGTTAAATTATTAATGTATTAATATGTTTTTGATGTTTTTGATATAGCAGCTAAAGGTTCGTGAGGAGCGTGCAAGGCGTGAAAGGGCGGACATTAATAATCTGAATAATTATTATTTATTTTGTAAATAAACCTGCGTAGAGGGTTCTATTGTTAGAAAAGTAATGGTTAGAATAAGGGTCGTTGTAGACCGCAGTTTCTATTATTTAAAGTAATGGCTTTCTGTAAAAGTTACCAACTTTTAGTTTCATGCCTGCTTTTCGAAGCCGCCCTCATGTAACCACTATTTTCAACGTAATCAAAAGTCCTATAAATACATGCACTCTGTGGACTGTCGAAACAGAGTGCGTGGGGGGAGATTGCACCCAATACTGCGTTGTGTCTCGTCTCTTGTTGCGTCTATTCTCTGTGTGTTTTTCTGTGTCCGTAATCTTTGTATGCGCGTGAGTAAGATCCTGACAACAGTGGTATCAGAGCTCTGCACGCGTCAATACAAAGGGTTATGTTCTCTGTTCGCGATTCCGATTTCGTTTCCGTTTCCTGTTCCTGTTTCGATTTCGGTTTCTGCTTCGGCTTCGGTTTCGGTTTCTGTTTCTGATCCAGATCCAGAACCTACGTCTTCACCTACGTCTTCTCCTTCGGCTTACTCCAAGGCATCGACTAAGGCAAAGAGCTTAGGCAATACATTGGCAACATTGGCACCCAAGGCTCCCTTGGCGACCGTTGGCAGCCGTTGGCTACGCGCGAGACAATTTTAATTTTTGAGTGGTAATAGAGAGGTTTAGAGTCCCTAAGGTAGGAGGATTTGAACCCACAACCTCCTACTTTCAAGGGAAGTACTTTGACCACTCCACCATCTCTTGGAGTTGTACTCAAGTCTCTCTCTCTCTTTCTTTGGTACTTGTGCAAGGCGCTCGCGGCAATTTCCAGGATGGACCCAACAAAGAATCAAGTGTAACTTTCAATCCGTAGGTCGGATTGAGGCGTGTAATATACCGTTGGAAAGCTCTTGGAACGAACTTTCCAATGAGCTAGCTTGCAAGGGTGAAATCCTTGGTCATATTTTGGTGGCACTTGATTGAGTGTTCAAGATACCAAGCAAGGTTGAGAACACGGGATCGAGACACCAAGGTTGCAAACGAGAAGGTTCAATACACCAATGTTGAGAGCAAGGGTCCAAGAGCACCATGGAGAATCACAGTAATTCACCTTTACCTAGAGTCTCATTCGAGCAAGAGTTAGAGATTATGAACCAAGAACTTCACGCACTTCAACAAACCATACAAGGACGTTATGCTATGCTTCAATTCGACGAACGAAAAGATGGCCGCTTTGTCTTATCATGGCTATCCCTATTCAACGATTTCTTTTCCGATGGGTTATATTCAGAAAATCAGAAAATTGAGTTTGCCACCAATTATTTGGTAGGACGAGCGCAGTTATGGTGGAATGATCTTTCTCGTCGTGCAGATTGTCCACGCACCTGGAAGGCTTTTCAAGAAGAGTTTAAAGATTCATTCTTACCTTTACAGTTTACCTTACCTGTTTGATAATTGTGATGTATTTACATATTGAATTTAGTCTATAGGAGCATATTACCTTTAATTTTTGAGATTTTGTTTTACTGCTATGGAAAGATATCTCCGATCTCTTTATAGAGTAGCTATCACATATCTTTTGAGCTTCTCTTCCAAGATCAAAAGATTTTGGACTTTACCCATTCATCCTGAAGGCATATTGTCCTGCTATTATGATAAAGGGGTGGATCATCTTCAGCACCTACACACATCGGCAAATTACTTTGTAACCATCCAGATACGTTTCTTGTCAATTTATATGCATAGTTGTCTTCTTTTTGCATCCACTTACATTTTGGACATGCATGTTTTGCATCGTACATGGAATATACACATCGTTTAAACATGGTTTGTCTTGTATGGTACATGAATTCTTATTGCAGGGACAGGTATGTATTTTATTGCAGGTTAGCGAGGAGAAAAAAATACATATGTCAGGGTGTGTAATCCCCTTTTGGTCTCTTTATGTATCATGGAAATTCTTTGTCGGAAATTTTCCGGTTTTCAAAATCACGCCGTTATGCTGCCGAAATTTTTACAAAATTCATATGCACATGCATTCAAGTATAAATTCATGATTAGAAAATTAATTATTATTTTATCATATCCAGATATTCATTTTTGTCATCACTTTTGGATTACATTTTTGACTTAAATCCTGTATATCATACCCCAACACATTAATGTTACAGCTCCATGAACATTTCCATGCATGTATTTTTACATGGCACATGCCTATTTTTATTTAGTGATGAAACATGTGACTGGCCATCCATGTTTATTATTTTATCACCTGAGGTCAGTTGCTTGTTCAACTGAGGGGCATGTTATACCTTATGGAATATGTTGAACAATGCATTGTTGGATTGTAACATGGAATATGTTAGCCAATGCATTGTTGGATTGAAATATGAAATAGCCAATGCATTGTTGGATTGTAACATGGAATATGTTAGCCAATGCATTGTTGGATTGTTGGATTGAAATATCGAATAGCCAATGCATTGTTGGATTGTAACATGAAATATGTTGGCCAATGCATTGTTGGATTGTAACAGTAATATGGAATATGTTGAACACTCCATTACAATTGTTAGAGTGTTGAATTCTTTTATCAACTGAGGTCAGTTGCTTGTCAACTGAGAGGCATGTTGTATATTATTGAACAAGGCATTGTTAAAATGTTAAATTATTAATGTATTAATATGTTTTTGATATTTTTGATATAGCAGCTAAAGGTTCGTGAGGAGCGTGCAAGGCGTGAAAGGGCGGACATTAATAATCTGAATAATTATTATTTATTTTGTAAATAAACCTGCGTAGAGGGTTCTATTGTTAGAAAAGTAATGGTTAGAATAAGGGTCGTTGTAGACCGCAGTTTCTATTATTTAAAGTAATGGCTTTCTGTAAAAGTTACCAACTTTTAGTTTCATGCCTGCTTTTCGAAGCCGCCCTCATGTAACCACTATTTTCAACGTAATCAAAAGTCCTATAAATACATGCACTCTGTGGACTGTCGAAACAGAGTGCGTGGGGGGAGATTGCACCCAATACTGCGTTGTGTCTCGTCTCTTGTTGCGTCTATTCTCTGTGTGTTTTTTGTGTCCGTAATCTTTGTATGCGCGTGAGTAAGATCCTGACAACAGTGGTATCAGAGCTCTGCACGCGTCAATACAAAGGGTTATGTTCTCTGTTCGCGATTCCGATTTCGTTTTCGTTTCCTGTTCCTGTTTCGATTTCGGTTTCTGCTTCGGCTTCGGTTTCGGTTTCTGTTTCTGATCCAGATCCAGAACCTACGTCTTCACCTACGTCTTCTCCTTCGGCTTACTCCAAGGCATCGACTAAGGCAAAGAGCTTAGGCAATACATTGGCAACATTGGCACCCAAGGCTCCCTTGGCGACCGTTGGCAGCCGTTGGCTACGCGCGAGACAATTTTAATTTTTGAGTGGTAATAGAGAGGTTTAGAGTCCCTAAGGTAGGAGGATTTGAACCCACAACCTCCTACTTTCAAGGGAAGTACTTTGACCACTCCACCATCTCTTGGAGTTGTACTCAAGTCTCTCTCTCTCTTTCTTTGGTACTTGTGCAAGGCGCTCGCGGCAATTTCCAGGATGGACCCAACAAAGAATCAAGTGTAACTTTCAATCCGTAGGTCGGATTGAGGCGTGTAATATACCGTTGGAAAGCTCTTGGAACGAACTTTCCAATGAGCTAGCTTGCAAGGGTGAAATCCTTGGTCATATTTTGGTGGCACTTGATTGAGTGTTCAAGATACCAAGCAAGGTTGAGAACACGGGATCGAGACACCAAGGTTGCAAACGAGAAGGTTCAATACACCAATGTTGAGAGCAAGGGTCCAAGAGCACCATGGAGAATCACAGTAATTCACCTTTACCTAGAGTCTCATTCGAGCAAGAGTTAGAGATTATGAACCAAGAACTTCACGCACTTCAACAAACCATACAAGGACGTTATGCTATGCTTCAATTCGACGAACGAAAAGATGGCCGCTTTGTCTTATCATGGCTATCCCTATTCAACGATTTCTTTTCCGATGGGTTATATTCAGAAAATCAGAAAATTGAGTTTGCCACCAATTATTTGGTAGGACGAGCGCAGTTATGGTGGAATGATCTTTCTCGTCGTGCAGATTGTCCACGCACCTGGAAGGCTTTTCAAGAAGAGTTTAAAGATTCATTCTTACCTTTACAGTTTACCTTACCTGTTTGATAATTGTGATGTATTTACATATTGAATTTAGTCTATAGGAGCATATTACCTTTAATTTTTGAGATTTTGTTTTACTGCTATGGAAAGATATCTCCGATCTCTTTATAGAGTAGCTATCACATATCTTTTGAGCTTCTCTTCCAAGATCAAAAGATTTTGGACTTTACCCATTCATCCTGAAGGCATATTGTCCTGCTATTATGATAAAGGGGTGGATCATCTTCAGCACCTACACACATCGGCAAATTACTTTGTAACCATCCAGATACGTTTCTTGTCAATTTATATGCATAGTTGTCTTCTTTTTGCATCCACTTACATTTTGGACATGCATGTTTTGCATCGTACATGGAATATACACATCGTTTAAACATGGTTTGTCTTGTATGGTACATGAATTCTTATTGCAGGGACAGGTATGTATTTTATTGCAGGTTAGCGAGGAGAAAAAAATACATATGTCAGGGTGTGTAATCCCCTTTTGGTCTCTTTATGTATCATGGAAATTCTTTGTCGGAAATTTTCCGGTTTTCAAAATCACGCCGTTATGCTGCCGAAATTTTTACAAAATTCATATGCACATGCATTCAAGTATAAATTCATGATTAGAAAATTAATTATTATTTTATCATATCCAGATATTCATTTTTGTCATCACTTTTGGATTACATTTTTGACTTAAATCCTGTATATCATACCCCAACACATTAATGTTACAGCTCCATGAACATTTCCATGCATGTATTTTTACATGGCACATGCCTATTTTTATTTAGTGATGAAACATGTGACTGGCCATCCATGTTTATTATTTTATCACCTGAGGTCAGTTGCTTGTTCAACTGAGGGGCATGTTATACCTTATGGAATATGTTGAACAATGCATTGTTGGATTGTAACATGGAATATGTTAGCCAATGCATTGTTGGATTGAAATATGAAATAGCCAATGCATTGTTGGATTGTAACATGGAATATGTTAGCCAATGCATTGTTGGATTGTTGGATTGAAATATCGAATAGCCAATGCATTGTTGGATTGTAACATGAAATATGTTGGCCAATGCATTGTTGGATTGTAACAGTAATATGGAATATGTTGAACACTCCATTACAATTGTTAGAGTGTTGAATTCTTTTATCAACTGAGGTCAGTTGCTTGTCAACTGAGAGGCATGTTGTATATTATTGAACAAGGCATTGTTAAAATGTTAAATTATTAATGTATTAATATGTTTTTGATGTTTTTGATATAGCAGCTAAAGGTTCGTGAGGAGCGTGCAAGGCGTGAAAGGGCGGACATTAATAATCTGAATAATTATTATTTATTTTGTAAATAAACCTGCGTAGAGGGTTCTATTGTTAGAAAAGTAATGGTTAGAATAAGGGTCGTTGTAGACCGCAGTTTCTATTATTTAAAGTAATGGCTTTCTGTAAAAGTTACCAACTTTTAGTTTCATGCCTGCTTTTCGAAGCCGCCCTCATGTAACCACTATTTTCAACGTAATCAAAAGTCCTATAAATACATGCACTCTGTGGACTGTCGAAACAGAGTGCGTGGGGGGAGATTGCACCCAATACTGCGTTGTGTCTCGTCTCTTGTTGCGTCTATTCTCTGTGTGTTTTTTGTGTCCGTAATCTTTGTATGCGCGTGAGTAAGATCCTGACAACAGTGGTATCAGAGCTCTGCACGCGTCAATACAAAGGGTTCTGTTCTCTGTTCGCGATTCCGATTTCGTTTCCGTTTCCTGTTCCTGTTTCGATTTCGGTTTCTGCTTCGGCTTCGGTTTCGGTTTCTGTTTCTGATCCAGATCCAGAACCTACGTCTTCACCTACGTCTTCTCCTTCGGCTTACTCCAAGGCGTCGACTAAGGCAAAGAGCTTAGGCAATACATTGGCAACATTGGCACCCAAGGCTCCCTTGGCGACCGTTGGCAGCCGTTGGCTACGCGCGAGACAATTTTAATTTTTGAGTGGTAATAGAGAGGTTTAGAGTCCCTAAGGTAGGAGGATTTGAACCCACAACCTCCTACTTTCAAGGGAAGTACTTTGACCACTCCACCATCTCTTGGAGTTGTACTCAAGTCTCTCTCTCTCTTTCTTTGGTACTTGTGCAAGGCGCTCGCGGCAATTTCCAGGATGGACCCAACAAAGAATCAAGTGTAACTTTCAATCCGTAGGTCGGATTGAGGCGTGTAATATACCGTTGGAAAGCTCTTGGAACGAACTTTCCAATGAGCTAGCTTGCAAGGGTGAAATCCTTGGTCATATTTTGGTGGCACTTGATTGAGTGTTCAAGATACCAAGCAAGGTTGAGAACACGGGATCGAGACACCAAGGTTGCAAACGAGAAGGTTCAATACACCAATGTTGAGAGCAAGGGTCCAAGAGCACCATGGAGAATCACAGTAATTCACCTTTACCTAGAGTCTCATTCGAGCAAGAGTTAGAGATTATGAACCAAGAACTTCACGCACTTCAACAAACCATACAAGGACGTTATGCTATGCTTCAATTCGACGAACGAAAAGATGGCCGCTTTGTCTTATCATGGCTATCCCTATTCAACGATTTCTTTTCCGATGGGTTATATTCAGAAAATCAGAAAATTGAGTTTGCCACCAATTATTTGGTAGGACGAGCGCAGTTATGGTGGAATGATCTTTCTCGTCGTGCAGATTGTCCACGCACCTGGAAGGCTTTTCAAGAAGAGTTTAAAGATTCATTCTTACCTTTACAGTTTACCTTACCTGTTTGATAATTGTGATGTATTTACATATTGAATTTAGTCTATAGGAGCATATTACCTTTAATTTTTGAGATTTTGTTTTACTGCTATGGAAAGATATCTCCGATCTCTTTATAGAGTAGCTATCACATATCTTTTGAGCTTCTCTTCCAAGATCAAAAGATTTTGGACTTTACCCATTCATCCTGAAGGCATATTGTCCTGCTATTATGATAAAGGGGTGGATCATCTTCAGCACCTGCACACATCGACAAATTACTTTGTAACCATCCAGATACGTTTCTTGTCAATTTATATGCATAGTTGTCTTCTTTTTGCATCCACTTACATTTTGGACATGCATGTTTTGCATCGTACATGGAATATACACATCGTTTAAACATGTTTTGTCTTGTATGGTACATGAATTCTTATTGCAGGGACAGGTATGTATTTTATTGCAGGTTAGCGAGGAGAAAAAAATACATATGTCAGGGTGTGTAATCCCCTTTTGGTCTCTTTATGTATCATGGAAATTGTTTGTCGGAAATTTTCCGGTTTTCAAAATCACGCCGTTATGCTGCCGAAATTTTTACAAAATTCATATGCACATGCATTCAAGTATAAATTCATGATTAGAAAATTAATTATTATTTTATCATATCCAGATATTCATTTTTGTCATCACTTTTGGATTACATTTTTGACTTAAATCCTGTATATCATACCCCAACACATTAATGTAACAGCTCCATGAACATTTCCATGCATGTATTTTTACATGGCACATGCCTATTTTTATTTATTGATGAAACATGTGACTGGCCATCCATGTTTATTATTTTATCACCTGAGGTCAGTTGCTTGTTCAACTGAGGGGCATGTTATACCTTATGGAATATGTTGAACAATGCATTGTTGGATTGTAACATGGAATATGTTAGCCAATGCATTGTTGGATTGAAATATGAAATAGCCAATGCATTGTTGGATTGTAACATGGAATATGTTAGCCAATGCATTGTTGGATTGTTGGATTGAAATATCGAATAGCCAATGCATTGTTGGATTGTAACATGAAATATGTTGGCCAATGCATTGTTGGATTGTAACAGTAATATGGAATATGTTGAACACTCCATTACAATTGTTAGAGTGTTGAATTCTTTTATCAACTGAGGTCAGTTGCTTGTCAACTGAGAGGCATGTTGTATATTATTGAACAAGGCATTGTTAAAATGTTAAATTATTAATGTATTAATATGTTTGATGTTTTTGATATAGCCGCTAAAGGTTCGTGAGGAGCGTGCAAGGCGTGAAAGGGCGGACATTAATAATCTGAATAATTATTATTTATTTTGTAAATAAACCTGCGTAGAAGGTTCTATTGTTAGAAAAGTAATGGTTAGAATAAGGGTCGTTGTAGACCGCAATTTCTATTATTTAAAGTAATGGCTTTCTGTAAAAGTTACCAACTTTTAGTTTCACGCCTGCTTTTCGAAGCCGCCCTCATGTAACCACTATTTTCAACGTAATCAAAAGTCCTATAAATACATGCACTCTGTGGACTGTCGAAACAGAGTGCGTGGGGGGAGATTGCACCCAATACTGCGTTGTGTCTCGTCTCTTGTTGCGTCTATTCTCTGTGTGTTTTCTGTGTCCGTAATCTTTGTATGCGCGTGAGTAAGATCCTGACAAAAGTGGTATCAGAGCTCTGCACGCGTCAATACAAAGGGTTCTGTTCTCTGTTCGCGATTCCGATTTCGTTTCCGTTTCCTGTTCCTGTTTCGATTTCGGTTTCTGCTTCGGCTTCGGTTTCGGTTTCTGTTTCTGATCCAGATCCAGAACCTACGTCTTCACCTACGTCTTCTCCTTCGGCTTACTCCAAGGCGTCGACTAAGGCAAAGAGCTTAGGCAATACATTGGCAACATTGGCACCCAAGGCTCCCTTGGTGACCGTTGGCAGCCGTTGGCTACGCGCGAGACAATTTTAATTTTTGAGTGGTAATAGAGAGGTTTAGAGTCCCTAAGGTAGGAGGATTTGAACCCACAACCTCCTACTTTCAAGGGAAGTACTTTGACCACTCCACCATCTCTTGGAGTTGTACTCAAGTCTCTCTCTCTCTTTCTTTGGTACTTGTGCAAGGCGCTCGCGGCAATTTCCAGGATGGACCCAACAAAGAATCAAGTGTAACTTTCAATCCGTAGGTCGGATTGAGGCGTGTAATATACCGTTGGAAAGCTCTTGGAACGAACTTTCCAATGAGCTAGCTTGCAAGGGTGAAATCCTTGGTCATATTTTGGTGGCACTTGATTGAGTGTTCAAGATACCAAGCAAGGTTGAGAACACGGGATCGAGACACCAAGGTTGCAAACGAGAAGGTTCAATACACCAATGTTGAGAGCAAGGGTCCAAGAGCACCATGGAGAATCACAGTAATTCACCTTTACCTAGAGTCTCATTCGAGCAAGAGTTAGAGATTATGAACCAAGAACTTCACGCACTTCAACAAACCATACAAGGACGTTATGCTATGCTTCAATTCAACGAACGAAAAGATGGCCGCTTTGTCTTATCATGGCTATCCCTATTCAACGATTTCTTTTCCGATGGGTTATATTCAGAAAATCAAAAAATTGAGTTTGCCACCAATTATTTGGTAGGACGAGCGCAGTTATGGTGGAATGATCTTTCTCGTCGTGCAGATTGTCCACGCACCTGGAAGGCTTTTCAAGAAGAGTTTAAAGATTCATTCTTACCTTTACAGTTTACCTTACCTGTTTGATAATTGTGATGTATTTACATATTGAATTTAGTCTATAGGAGCATATTACCTTTAATTTTTGAGATTTTGTTTTACTGCTATGGAAAGATATCTCCGATCTCTTTATAGAGTAGCTATCACATATCTTTTGAGCTTCTCTTCCAAGATCAAAAGATTTTGGACTTTACCCATTCATCTTGAAGGCATATTGTCCTGCTATTATGATAAAGGGGTGGATCATCTTCAGCACCTGCACACATCGGCAAATTACTTTGTAACCATCCAGATACGTTTCTTGTCAATTTATATGCATAGTTGTCTTCTTTTTGCATCCACTTACATTTTGGACATGCATGTTTTGCATCGTACATGGAATATACACATCGTTTAAACATGGTTTGTCTTGTATGGTACATGAATTCTTATTGCAGGGACAGGTATGTATTTTATTGCAGGTTAGCGAGGAGAGAAAAATACATATGTCAGGATGTGTAATCCCCTTTTGGTCTCTTTATGTATCATGGAAATTGTTTGTCGGAAATTTTCCGGTTTTCAAAATCACGCCGTTATGCTGCCGAAAGTTTTACAAAATTCATATGCACATGCATTCAAGTATAAATTCATGATTAGAAAATTAATTATTATTTTATCATATCCAGATATTCATTTTTGTCATCACTTTTGGATTACATTTTTGACTTAAATCCTGTATATCATACCCCAACACATTAATGTAACAGCTCCATGAACATTTCCATGCATGTATTTTTACATGGCACATGCCTATTTTTATTTAGTGATGAAACATGTGACTGGCCATCCATGTTTATTATTTTATCACCTGAGGTCAGTTGCTTGTTCAACTGAGGGGCATGTTATACCTTATGGAATATGTTGAACAATGCATTGTTGGATTGTAACATGGAATATGTTAGCCAATGCATTGTTGGATTGAAATATGAAATAGCCAATGCATTGTTGGATTGAAATATGAAATAGCCAATGCATTGTTGGATTGTAACATGGAATTTGTTAGCCAATGCATTGTTGGATTGTTGGATTGAAATATCGAATAGCCAATGCATTGTTGGATTGTAACATGAAATATGTTGGCCAATGCATTGTTGGATTGTAATAGTAATATGGAATATGTTGAACACTCCATTACAATTGTTAGAGTGTTGAATTCTTTTATCAACTGAGGTCAGTTGCTTGTCAACTGAGAGGCATGTTGTATATTATTGAACAAGGCATTGTTAAAATGTTAAATTATTAATGTATTAATATGTTTTTGATGTTTTTGATATAGCAGCTAAAGGTTCGTGAGGAGCGTGCAAGGCGTGAAAGGGCGGACATTAATAATCTGAATAATTATTATTTATTTTGTAAATAAACCTGCGTAGAAGGTTCTATTGTTAGAAAAGTAATGGTTAGAATAAGGGTCGTTGTAGACCGCAGTTTCTATTATTTAAAGTAATGGCTTTCTGTAAAAGTTACCAACTTTTAGTTTCATGCCTGCTTTTCGAAGCCGCCCTCATGTAACCACTATTTTCAACGTAATCAAAAGTCCTATAAATACATGCACTCTGTGGACTGTCGAAACAGAGTGCGTGGGGGGAGATTGCACCCAATACTGCGTTGTGTCTCGTCTCTTGTTGCGTCTATTCTCTGTGTGTTTTCTGTGTCTGTAATCTTTGTATGCGCGTGAGTAAGATCCTGACAACAGTGGTATCAGAGCTCTGCACGCGTCAATACAAAGGGTTCTGTTCTCTGTTCGCGATTCCGATTTCGTTTCCGTTTCCTGTTCCTGTTTCGATTTCGGTTTCTGCTTCGGCTTCGGTTTCGGTTTCTGTTTCTGATCCAGATCCAGAACCTACGTCTTCACCTACGTCTTCTCCTTCGGCTTACTCCAAGGCGTCGACTAAGGCAAAGAGCTTAGGCAATACATTGGCAACATTGGCACCCAAGGCTCCCTTGGCGACCGTTGGCTACGCGCGAGACAATTTTAATTTTTGAGTGGTAATAGAGAGGTTTAGAGTCCCTAAGGTAGGAGGATTTGAACCCACAACCTCCTACTTTCAAGGGAAGTAGTTTGACCACTCCACCATCTCTTGGAGTTGTACTCAAGTCTCTCTCTCTCTTTCTTTGGTACTTGTGCAAGGCGCTCGCGGCAATTTCCAGGATGGACCCAACAAAGAATCAAGTGTAACTTTCAATCCGTAGGTCGGATTGAGGCGTGTAATATACCGTTGGAAAGCTCTTGGAATGAACTTTCCAATGAGCTAGCTTGCAAAGGTGAAATCCTTGGTCATATTTTGGTGGCACTTGATTGAGTGTTCAAGATACCAAGCAAGGTTGAGAACACGGGATCGAGACACCAAGGTTGCAAACGAGAAGGTTCAATACACCAATGTTGAGAGCAAGGGTCCAAGAGCACCATGGAGAATCACAGTAATTCACCTTTACCTAGAGTCTCATTCGAGCAAGAGTTAGAGATTATGAACCAAGAACTTCACGCACTTCAACAAACCATACAAGGACGTTATGCTATGCTTCAATTCGACGAACGAAAAGATGGCCGCTTTGTCTTATCATGGCTATCCCTATTCAGCGATTTCTTTTCCGATGGGTCATATTCAGAAAATCAAAAAATTGAGTTTGCCACCAATTATTTGGTAGGACGAGCGCAGTTATGGTGGAATGATCTTTCTCGTCGTGCAGATTGTCCACGCACCTGGAAGGCTTTTCAAGAAGAGTTTAAAGATTCATTCTTACCTTTACAGTTTACCTTACCTGTTTGATAATTGTGATGTATTTACATATTGAATTTAGTCTATAGGAGCATATTACCTTTAATTTTTGAGATTTTGTTTTACTGCTATGGAAAGATATCTCCGATCTCTTTATAGAGTAGCTATCACATATCTTTTGAGCTTCTCTTCCAAGATCAAAAGATTTTGGACTTTACCCATTCATCCTGAAGGCATATTGTCCTGCTATTATGATAAAGGGGTGGATCATCTTCAGCACCTGCACACATCGGCAAATTTTTTGTAACCATCCAGATACGTTTCTTGTCAATTTATATGCATAGTTGTCTTCTTTTTGCATCCACTTACATTTTGGACATGCATGTTTTGCATCGTACATGGAATATACACATCGTTTAAACATGGTTTGTCTTGTATGGTACATGAATTCTTATTGCAGGGACAGGTATGTATTTTATTGCAGGTTAGCGAGGAGAAAAAAATACATATGTCAGGGTGTGTAATCCCCTTTTGGTCTCTTTATGTATCATGGAAATTGTTTGTCGGAAATTTTCCGGTTTTCAAAATCACGCCGTTATGCTGCCGAAATTTTTACAAAATTCATATGCACATGCATTCAAGTATAAATTCATGATTAGAAAATTAATTATTATTTTATCATATCCAGATATTCATTTTTGTCATCACTTTTGGATTACATTTTTGACTTAAATCCTGTATATCATACCCCAACACATTAATGTAACAGCTCCATGAACATTTCCATGCATGTATTTTTACATGGCACATGCCTATTTTTATTTAGTGATGAAACATGTGACTGGCCATCCATGTTTATTATTTTATCACCTGAGGTCAGTTGCTTGTTCAACTGAGGGGCATGTTATACCTTATGGAATATGTTGAACAATGCATTGTTGGATTGTAACATGGAATATGTTAGCCAATGCATTGTTGGATTGAAATATGAAATAGCCAATGCATTGTTGGATTGTAACATGGAATATGTTAGCCAATGCATTGTTGGATTGTTGGATTGAAATATCGAATAGCCAATGCATTGTTGGATTGTAACATGAAATATGTTGGCCAATGCATTGTTGGATTGTAACAGTAATATGGAATATGTTGAACACTCCATTACAATTGTTAGAGTGTTGAATTCTTTTATCAACTGAGGTCAGTTGCTTGTCAACTGAGAGGCATGTTGTATATTATTGAACAAGGCATTGTTAAAATGTTAAATTATTAATGTATTAATATGTTTTTGATGTTTTTGATATAGCAGCTAAAGGTTCGTGAGGAGCGTGCAAGGCGTGAAAGGGCGGACATTAATAATCTGAATAATTATTATTTATTTTGTAAATAAACCTGCGTAGAAGGTTCTATTGTTAGAAAAGTAATGGTTAGAATAAGGGTCGTTGTAGACCGCAGTTTCTATTATTTAAAGTAATGGCTTTCTGTAAAAGTTACCAACTTTTAGTTTCATGCCTGCTTTTCGAAGCCGCCCTCATGTAACCACTATTTTCAACGTAGTCAAAAGTCCTATAAATACATGCACTCTGTGGACTGTCGAAACAGAGTGCGTGGGGGGAGATTGCACCCAATACTACGTTGTGTCTCGTCTCTTGTTGCGTCTATTCTCTGTGTGTTTTCTGTGTCCGTAATCTTTGTATGAGCGTGAGTAAGATCCTGACAACAGTGGTATCAGAGCTCTGCACGCGTCAATACAAAGGGTTCTGTTCTCTGTTCGCGATTCCGATTTCGTTTCCGTTTCCTGTTCCTGTTTCGATTTCGGTTTCTGCTTCGGCTTCGGTTTCGGTTTCTGTTTCTGATCCAGATCCAGAACCTACGTCTTCACCTACGTCTTCTCCTTCGGCTTACTCCAAGGCGTCGACTAAGGCAAAGAGCTTAGGCAATACATTGGAAACATTGGCACCCAAGGCTCCCTTGGCGACCGTTGGCTACGCGCGAGACAATTTTAATTTTTGAGTGGTAATAGAGAGGTTTAGAGTCCCTAAGGTAGGAGGATTTGAACCCACAACCTCCTACTTTCAAGGGAAGTAGTTTGACCACTCCACCATCTCTTGGAGTTGTACTCAAGTCTCTCTCTCTCTTTCTTTGGTACTTGTGCAAGGCGCTCGCGGCAATTTCCAGGATGGACCCAACAAAGAATCAAGTGTAACTTTCAATCCGTAGGTCGGATTGAGGCGTGTAATATACCGTTGGAAAGCTCTTGGAACGAACTTTCCAATGAGCTAGCTTGCAAGGGTGAAATCCTTGGTCATATTTTGGTGGCACTTGATTGAGTGTTCAAGATACCAAGCAAGGTTGAGAACACGGGATCAGGACACCAAGGTTGCAAACGAGAAGGTTCAATACACCAATGTTGAGAGCAAGGGTCCAAGAGCACCATGGAGAATCACAGTAATTCACCTTTACCTAGAGTCTCATTCGAGCAAGAGTTAGAGATTATGAACCAAGAACTTCACGCACTTCAACAAACCATACAAGGACGTTATGCTATGCTTCAATTCGACGAACGAAAAGATGGCCGCTTTGTCTTATCATGGCTATCCCTATTCAACGATTTCTTTTCCGATGGGTTATATTCAGAAAATCAAAAAATTGAGTTTGCCACCAATTATTTGGTAGGACGAGCGCAGTTATGGTGGAATGATCTTTCTCGTCGTGCAGATTGTCCACGCACCTGGAAGGCTTTTCAAGAAGAGTTTAAAGATTCATTCTTACCTTTACAGTTTACCTTACCTGTTTGATAATTGTGATGTATTTACATATTGAATTTAGTCTATAGGAGCATATTACCTTTAATTTTTGAGATTTTGTTTTACTGCTATGGAAAGATATCTCCGATCTCTTTATAGAGTAGCTATCACATATCTTTTGAGCTTCTCTTCCAAGATCAAAAGATTTTGGACTTTACCCATTCATCCTGAAGGCATATTGTCCTGCTATTATGATAAAGGGGTGGATCATCTTCAGCACCTACACACATCGGCAAATTACTTTGTAACCATCCAGATACGTTTCTTGTCAATTTATATGCATAGTTGTCTTCTTTTTGCATCCACTTACATTTTGGACATGCATGTTTTGCATCGTACATGGAATATACACATCGTTTAAACATGGTTTGTCTTGTATGGTACATGAATTCTTATTGCAGGGACAGGTATGTAGTTTTATTGCAGGTTAGCGAGGAGAAAAAAATACATATGTCAGGGTGTGTAATCCCCTTTTGGTCTCTTTATGTATCATGGAAATTGTTTGTCGGAAATTTTCCGGTTTTCAAAATCACGCCGTTATGCTGCCGAAATTTTTACAAAATTCATATGCACATGCATTCAAGTATAAATTCATGATTAGAAAATTAATTATTATTTTATCATATCCAGATATTCATTTTTGTCATCACTTTTGGATTACATTTTTGACTTAAATCCTGTATATCATACCCCAACACATTAATGTAACAGCTCCATGAACATTTCCATGCATGTATTTTTACATGGCACATGCCTATTTTTATTTAGTGATGAAACATGTGACTGGCCATCCATGTTTATTATTTTATCACCTGAGGTCAGTTGCTTGTTCAACTGAGGGGCATGTTATACCTTATGGAATATGTTGAACAATGCATTGTTGGATTGTAACATGGAATATGTTAGCCAATGCATTGTTGGATTGAAATATGAAATAGCCAATGCATTGTTGGATTGTAACATGGAATATGTTAGCCAATGCATTGTTGGATTGTTGGATTGAAATATCGAATAGCCAATGCATTGTTGGATTGTAACATGAAATATGTTGGCCAATGCATTGTTGGATTGTAATAGTAATATGGAATATGTTGAACACTCCATTACAATTGTTAGAGTGTTGAATTCTTTTATCAACTGAGGTCAGTTGCTTGTCAACTGAGAGGCATGTTGTATATTATTGAACAAGGCATTGTTAAAATGTTAAATTATTAATGTATTAATATGTTTTTGATGTTTTTGATATAGCAGCTAAAGGTTCGTGAGGAGCGTGCAAGGCGTGAAAGGGCGGACATTAATAATCTGAATAATTATTATTTATTTTGTAAATAAACCTGCGTAGAAGGTTCTATTGTTAGAAAAGTAATGGTTAGAATAAGGGTCGTTGTAGACCGCAGTTTCTATTATTTAAAGTAATGGCTTTCTGTAAAAGTTACCAACTTTTAGTTTCATGCCTGCTTTTCGAAGCCGCCCTCATGTAACCACTATTTTCAACGTAGTCAAAAGTCCTATAAATACATGCACTCTGTGGACTGTCGAAACAGAGTGCGTGGGGGGAGATTGCACCCAATACTGCGTTGTGTCTCGTCTCTTGTTGCGTCTATTCTCTGTGTGTTTTCTGACAGAGTGCGTGGGGGGAGATTGCACCCAATACTGCGTTGTGTCTCGTCTCTTGTTGCGTCTATTCTCTGTGTGTTTTCTGTGTCCGTAATCTTTGTATGCGCGTGAGTAAGATCCTGACAATAGTGGTATCAGAGCTCTGCACGCGTCAATACAAAGGGTTCTGTTCTCTGTTCGCGATTCCGATTTCGTTTCCGTTTCCTGTTCCTGTTTCGATTTTGGTTTCTGCTTCGGCTTCGGTTTCGGTTTCTGTTTCTGATCCAGATCCAGAACCTACGTCTTCACCTACGTCTTCTCCTTCGGCTTACTCCAAGGCATCGACTAAGGCAAAGAGCTTAGGCAATACATTGGCAACATTGGCACCCAAGGCTCCCTTGGCGACCGTTGGCTACGCGCGAGACAATTTTAATTTTTGAGTGGTAATAGAGAGGTTTAGAGTCCCTAAGGTAGGAGGATTTGAACCCACAACCTCCTACTTTCAAGGGAAGTACTTTGACCACTCCACCATCTCTTGGAGTTGTACTCAAGTCTCTCTCTCTCTTTCTTTGGTACTTGTGCAAGGCGCTCGCGGCAATTTCCAGGATGGACCCAACAAAGAATCAAGTGTAACTTTCAATCCGTAGGTCGGATTGAGGCGTGTAATATACCGTTGGAAAGCTCTTGGAACGAACTTTCCAATGAGCTAGCTTGCAAGGGTGAAATCCTTGGTCATATTTTGGTGGCACTTGATTGAGTGTTCAAGATACCAAGCAAGGTTGAGAACACGGGATCGAGACACCAAGGTTGCAAACGAGAAGGTTCAATACACCAATGTTGAGAGCAAGGGTCCAAGAGCACCATGGAGAATCACAGTAATTCACCTTTACCTAGAGTCTCATTCGAGCAAGAGTTAGAGATTATGAACCAAGAACTTCACGCACTTCAACAAACCATACAAGGACGTATGCTATGCTTCAATTCGACGAACGAAAAGATGGCCGCTTTGTCTTATCATGGCTATCCCTATTCAACGATTTCTTTTCCGATGGGTTATATTCAGAAAATCAGAAAATTGAGTTTGCCACCAATTATTTGGTAGGACGAGCGCAGTTATGGTGGAATGATCTTTCTCGTCGTGCAGATTGTCCACGCACCTGGAAGGCTTTTCAAGAAGAGTTTAAAGATTCATTCTTACCTTTACAGTTTACCTTACCTGTTTGATAATTGTGATGTATTTACATATTGAATTTAGTCTATAGGAGCATATTACCTTTAATTTTTGAGATTTTGTTTTACTGCTATGGAAAGATATCTCCGATCTCTTTATAGAGTAGCTATCACATATAATTTGAGCTTCTCTTCCAAGATCAAAAGATTTTGGACTTTACCCATTCATCCTGAAGGCATATTGTCCTGCTATTATGATAAAGGGGTGGATCATCTTCAGCACCTGCACACATCGGCAAATTACTTTGTAACCATCCAGATACGTTTCTTGTCAATTTATATGCATAGTTGTCTTCTTTTTGCATCCACTTACATTTTGGACATGCATGTTTTGCATCGTACATGGAATATACACATCGTTTAAACATGGTTTGTCTTGTATGGTACATGAATTCTTATTGCAGGGACAGGTATGTATTTTATTGCAGGTTAGCGAGGAGAAAAAAATACATATGTCAGGGTGTGTAATCCCCTTTTGGTCTCTTTATGTATCATGGAAATTGTTTGTCGGAAATTTTCCGGTTTTCAAAATCACGCCGTTATGCTGCCGAAATTTTTACAAAATTCATATGCACATGCATTCAAGTATAAATTCATGATTAGAAAATTAATTATTATTTTATCATATCCAGATATTCATTTTTGTCATCACTTTTGGATTACATTTTTGACTTAAATCCTGTATATCATACCCCAACACATTAATGTAACAGCTCCATGAACATTTCCATGCATGTATTTTTACATGGCACATGCCTATTTTTATTTAGTGATGAAACATGTGACTGGCCATCCATGTTTATTATTTTATCACCTGAGGTCAGTTGCTTGTTCAACTGAGGGGCATGTTATACCTTATGGAATATGTTGAACAATGCATTGTTGGATTGTAACATGGAATATGTTAGCCAATGCATTGTTGGATTGAAATATGAAATAGCCAATGCATTGTTGGATTGTAACATGGAATATGTTAGCCAATGCATTGTTGGATTGTTGGATTGAAATATCGAATAGCCAATGCATTGTTGGATTGTAACATGAAATATGTTGGCCAATGCATTGTTGGATTGTAACAGTAATATGGAATATGTTGAACACTCCATTACAATTGTTAGAGTGTTGAATTCTTTTATCAACTGAGGTCAGTTGCTTGTCAACTGAGAGGCATGTTGTATATTATTGAACAAGGCATTGTTAAAATGTTAAATTATTAATGTATTAATATGTTTTTGATGTTTTTGATACAGCAGCTAAAGGTTCGTGAGGAGCGTGCAAGGCGTGAAAGGGCGGACATCAATAATCTGAATAATTATTATTTATTTTGTAAATAAACCTGCGTAGAAGGTTCTATTGTTAGAAAAGTAATGGTTAGAATAAGGGTCGTTGTAGACCGCAGTTTCTATTATTTAAAGTAATGGCTTTCTGTAAAAGTTACCAACTTTTAGTTTCACGCCTGCTTTTCGAAGCCGCCCTCATGTAACCACTATTTTCAACGTAATCAAAAGTCCTATAAATACATGCACTCTCTGGACTGTCAAAACAGAGTGCGTGGGGGGAGATTGCACCCAATACTACGTTGTGTCTCGTCTCTTGTTGCGTCTATTCTCTGTGTGTTTTCTGTGTCCGTAATCTTTGTATGCGCGTGAGTAAGATCCTGACAACAGTGGTATCAGAGCTATGCATGCGTCAATACAAAGGGTTCTTTTCTCTGTTCGCAATTCCGATTTCGTTTCCGTTTCCTGTTCCTGTTTCGATTTCGGTTTCTGCTTCGGCTTCAGTTTCGGTTTCTGTTTCTGATCCAGATCCAGAACCTACGTCTTCTCCTTCGGCTTACTCCAAGGCGTTGACTAAGGCAAAGAGCTTAGGCAATACATTGGCAACATTGGCACCCAAGGCTCCCTTGGCGACCGTTGGCTACGCGCGAGACAATTTTAATTTTTGAGTGGTAATAGAGAGGTTTAGAGTCCCTAAGGTAGGAGGATTTGAACCCACAACCTCCTACTTTCAAGGGAAGTACTTTGACCACTCCACCATCTCTTGGAGTTGTACTCAAGTCTCTCTCTCTCTTTCTTTGTTACTTGTGCAAGGCGCTCGCGGCAATTTCCAGGATGGACCCAACAAAGAATCAAGTGTAACTTTCAATCCGTAGGTCGGATTGAGGCGTGTAATATACCGTTGGAAAGCTCTTGGAACGAACTTTCCAATGAGCTAGCTTGCAAGGGTGAAATCCTTGGTCATATTTTGGTGGCACTTGATTGAGTGTTCAAGATACCAAGCAAGGTTGAGAACACGGGATCGAGACACCAAGGTTGCAAACGAGAAGGTTCAATACACCAATGTTGAGAGCAAGGGTCCAAGAGCACCATGGAGAATCACAGTAATTCACCTTTACCTAGAGTCTCATTCGAGCAAGAGTTAGAGATTATGAACCAAGAACTTCACGCACTTCAACAAACCATACAAGGACGTTATGCTATGCTTCAATTCGACGAACGAAAAGATGGCCGCTTTGTCTTATCATGGCTATCCCTATTCAACGATTTCTTGTCCGATGGGTTATATTCAGAAAATTAGAAAATTGAGTTTGCCGCCAATTATTTGGTAGGACGAGCGCAGTTATGGTGGAATGATCTTTCTCGTCGTGCAGATTGTCCACGCACCTGGAAGGCTTTTCAAGAAGAGTTTAAAGATTCAATCTTACCTTTACAGTTTACCTTACCTGTTTGATAATTGTGATGTATTTACATATTGAATTTAGTCTATAGGAGCATATTACCTTTAATTTTTGAGATTTTGTTTTACTGCTATGGAAAGATATCTCCGATCTCTTTATAGAGTAGCTATCACATATCTTTTGAGCTTCTCTTCCAAGATCAAAAGATTTTGGACTTTACCCATTCATCCTGAAGGCATATTGTCCTGCTATTATGATAAAGGGGTGGATCATCTTCAGCACCTGCACACATCGGCAAATTACTTTGTAACCATCCAGATACGTTTCTTGTCAATTTATATGCATAGTTGTCTTCTTTTTGCATACACTTACATTTTGGACATGCATGTTTTGCATCGTACATGGAATATACACATCGTTTAAACATGGTTTGTCTTGTATGGTACATGAATTCTTATTGCAGGGACAGGTATGTATTTTATTGCAGGTTAGCGAGGAGAAAAAAATACATATGTCAGGGTGTGTAATCCCCTTTTGGTCTCTTTATGTATCATGGAAATTGTTTGTCAGAAATTTTCCGGTTTTCAAAATCACGCCGTTATGCTGCCGAAATTTTTACAAAATTCATATGCACATGCATTCAAGTATAAATTCATGATTAGAAAATTAATTATTATTTTATCATATCCAGATATTCATTTTTGTCATCACTTTTGGATTACATTTTTGACTTAAATCCTGTATATCATACCCCAACACATTAATGTAACAGCTCCATGAACATTTCCATGCATGTATTTTTACATGGCACATGCCTATTTTTAGTGATGAAACATGTGACTGGCCATCCATGTTTATTATTTTATCACCTGAGGTCAGTTGCTTGTTCAACTGAGGGGCATGTTATACCTTATGGAATATGTTGAACAATGCATTGTTGGATTGTAACATGGAATATGTTAGCCAATGCATTGTTGGATTGAAATATGAAATAGCCAATGCATTGTTGGATTGTAACATGGAATATGTTAGCCAATGCATTGTTGGATTGTTGGATTGAAATATCGAATAGCCAATGCATTGTTGGATTGTAACATGAAATATGTTGGCCAATGCATTGTTGGATTGTAACAGTAATATGGAATATGTTGAACACTCCATTACAATTGTTAGAGTGTTGAATTCTTTTATCAACTGAGGTCAGTTGCTTGTCAACTGAGAGGCATGTTGTATATTATTGAACAAGGCATTGTTAAAATGTTAAATTATTAATGTATTAATATGTTTTTGATGTTTTTGATATAGCAGCTAAAGGTTCGTGAGGAGCGTGCAAGGCGTGAAAGGGCGGACATCAATAATCCGAATAATTATTATTTATTTTGTAAATAAACCTGCGTAGAAGGTTCTATTGTTAGAAAAGTAATGGTTAGAATAAGGGTCGTTGTAGCACAGTTTCTATTATTTAAAGTAATGGCTTTCTGTAAAAGTTACCAACTTTTAGTTTCACGCCTGCTTTTCAAAGCCGCCCTCATGTAACCACTATTTTCGACGTAATCAAAAGTCCTATAAATACATGCACTCTGTGGACTATCGAAACAGAGTGCGTGGGGGGAGATTGCACCCAATACTGCGTTGTGTCTCGTCTCTTTTTGCGTCTATTCTCTGTGTGTTTTCTGTGTTCGTAATCTTTGTATGCGCATGAGTAAGATCCTGACAACAATACATGTCTTTGGAGCTAACAGGTGTCTCCTTAGTACATCAAAGCAGTGGCTGAATAACATCTTCCACAAAGACAACATCACGGCTAACCAAAATGCGTTTAGTCTGTGGTTGATACAGACGATAGCCTTTACTTTGAGAAGTGTACCCAACAAAAATACATTTTACTGCCTTATCATCCAATTTTCTGCGATGTTTTAGGCACTAGTGCGTATGCCAAGCAACCAAAAACACGCAGATGAGCAACAAATGGCTTGCGGTCATGCCAAGCCTCATATGGAGTGATAGACTGCAGTGCTTTAGTGGGACACCTGTTCAGTATATATGCTGCACACATGACAGCCTCAAGCCAGAAACTATGTGGTGGAGCCTAGCTCTTGACCATACACCTCGCCATCTCCATGAGTGACCTGTTCTTTCGTTGAGAAACTCCATTCTGTTGAGGTGTATACGACACTGTACACTGGTGTTTTATCCCACGTTCAGCCAGAAATGCATTAAAATCAGAAGACATATATTCCCCCCCTCGATCAGAACGGAGGGTGCCCATTTTACATGCTGATAGATTTTTAGCCAAAACCAAAAACTGTTTAAAGCACATGAACACTTCGGACTTTGCTTTGAGTGGATATACCCATGCATGCCTGGAAAAATCATCAATGAAAGTCACGAAGTAAAGGTAATTTCCAAAAAAGGGTGTCTGCATAGGACCATAGACATCACTATGTACAAGCTGCAATTTCTGTGTAGCCCGAACTGAACCATCTTTTGGAAAGGAGGAATGCTGCATTTTGCCCAAAATACAGCCTTCACAAACATGTTTTCCAGGTGCCTCAAGTTTGGGCAAAGAGGACACCATTTCAGATTTCTATAGGCATAGCAAACTAGCAAAATTCAGATGACCAAAGCGTGCATGCGAAAGCTTTGCATCTGACATAGCCTGAGAATCATTATTGCACATGCCAAATCATTTACTGATCTTTCATAGTCTATGAGCTTATACAACCCACGACATAAAATGCTAGAAGCAATAATCACATCGCCATTTGATAGATCATGAACTGTACACTTGTCATCAACAAATTTCACAACCAAGCCAATCTTGGCTAATGTAGAAACTGATAACAAGTTCTTCTTGATCCCTGGCACAAATAAAGCATCTGACAAAGTGAAAGAACTACCATCAGCAGTAGTCAAAATGATATTACCAACTCCCATAACAGGGTAAGAGGAGTTGTTGGCGCATGTAACAGTATTCCCTATAGGGGCAGGCTCGAGTGAAGAGAAGAAACTGCGCTGCGAGGTAATATGTTTGGTTGCCCCACTGTCAAAATACCAAACATCTGAGTCTATTGTAGACATGTACTGATCATGAGAAGATGGGTCAAAACTGCAGACAGTAGTAAACGCCCATTATTCTTCCTGCACAAGATTAGCAGACTCTGCTTTTGGTGTAGAGGCCTCTGCAACAACCATTCCAGCCTCTTTCTTCTTTGCCTCTTTAGCAGCGAGTTTTGGACAGTTCTTTATGATATGATCATTGCCTTTACAGTACTTACAAAACAATTTCTGCTTTTCTGATTTCTTCTCATCTTTATCTTCCTTCTTCGAATATGCAGAATTAGCAGATTTCTGCTTACTAGTTGAAGAGCTCCATTTTCCTTTGCCCTTCTAACTAGCCAAGAAAGCTTGATCTGCAACTCACATAATGGATCTGTTCTGCCTCGACTGATCTTCTTGCAACAGAACAGAGACTAAATCCTCAAATGATAGGGCATTTGGATTTCCTTTCATCATCAACCGAAGAGTAGAAGCAAAACTCTGATATGAATAAGAAAGACCATTTAGAACGGTCTGCACAAGTGAGCTATCTGGTATAACCTCATCAGTAGAAATCAACTGCTCCTTCAAATCTTTGATCTTCGTTAGGAAACTGTCCATAGAATCACCTTCATTCATGTGCTCACTCTCCAACTGTTTTCGGAGGTAAGCAACACGAGCCTCATTCCTAGCTTGGTACAATGTGGTAAGTGTATCGCAAGCATCCTTAGTTGTTTTGCAAGAGAGAATGTGAGGAATAATGGCACTTTTTCAGACAAAGCTATCAATGCATGTGCCTGGGCATCTCTGCCATCCCATCAAATCTCCTCTGCAGTAGGTGCAGAAGAAACAGTAGCACGAATAGGAATCTGTGGAATATCATCTTCGACACCATCTTCATAAGCTCCAGCACCTGTATTTGCAGTATGTGTTGTTACAGGTGTGACAGGACGTCTTTCAACACCTTGCACAATGTTCCACAATCCTTTTGCAACCAATACATGTCGCATCATATAAGCCCATAATGGGTAGTTGGTACCATCCAACTTATCCTCAACAGCCAACATACGGAATACATCACTGCTTTCAGCCATGGCCGATGACTAAAATACCTTGATGCAAAAATTGACTGTATCTCAAAAAGTTCAAAGAAACTACCCAGATGAGTTCTGCTAAACCTGTAGCAGACTTCGAGATGCTTATACTGGCGAACAGAAACAGGTATATACCTTTGGCACAAAAAGACAAAATAGCCTGCACAAGCACTGCGATAGTGCATTCAGAGGTCGAAATGAGCTCAGATCACAATTTCGGCACCACAAAACGAAGCTGTTTTGATCTCGGGAACACCCTGAGTATGCTCACCAAAATTCGTACGATTCTGAGACTGCAAACGGAGGAGTGTCGATGGCGCCCTAGATGAAGCGACGACCTACTCTGATACCAATTGTTGGAGATAGATATCTGCAGAAGCACGTGAACAGCACAAGGAAGAAGAAGAAGCTTGGAGCACAAACACACAATATTGAATGTATTACTAGAGAATGTACAAAGATAAGTAGCCCATTAGGGCAATATGCGTATATACAAGCCGGGGGAAAAAACCTCCTAAAGAGGGAAAAAAGTGCCCCGGCGGTCCTAGTGTGTTCACACACATCACTACCTAAATATATCAACACTCTTGTGAACTCACTCTTGTCAATTTTTGAATATTTATGTCATGTAAATGAAGAATCAAAAAGTTCTTGAAGCCACTTGATGAGTAGGTTATAATCCCACAAATTCATAAAAGCATCTATCCCTACAAATTAGGAGAGAATCTTAGGTGAGAGATGATTCAAATTCAAATTATGGCTCTAACACCCTCTATATAAGTGTGACTCATTTTAGCCGTGAGTAGAAGAGACACTACTACAGAGGCCTCATGCCATATTTGAGCTTGATCCTATAGCTCATATATGTATCAATAAGTTTAATATTTTTCCCAAGTAATATACATTTGATTTCATACATGCTTGGTCTCATAACTTCATACCTATGTGAGTGAACTGTTCACTATCATAAATCTCAATGTTTTAGTCACAATGCAAAGATGATCTCTCTGAGCATGTTACATCGTTGTCAATGATTTAACTTGAAAATGTTAGCTCTCTAATTCTACTTTAAGCTCCCAAAGTTTTGTTGAATGTGGATTTCTTAGTTGTGAGAAACATTCATTAGAAGTCACCTCTGTATCTACATCTTTAGCTTCCTAAAAATTCAGGATTACATGCGTGACTTGCTAAATTAATCTCTCTTAGTATGTTGAATCATTTTTTATGAGATAACTCCTAATAGGTTGCTTTTCTTCCTTAGATTGCTCTAAAAGCTCTTTGGTCAATTTTGATTAGAGAAAGAGCACTAGGTAAAATACTGAAGGTCATCCTTTTGAGAGTGATCTTCCAAGATAGATAGGCTCTCTAATTGATCCATTGTCAAGCTAAAAGAGCCCACCACATATCTCTAAAGTTCATTTGGCTGGTGTAGTGCAATGATTTTGCAGCACCACTTCATCTTCATCAAGTATCAATCCATCTCTTCACATTCAAGAGGTTTTTTCCTAGACTTGTATATACACCTATAACCCTAATGGGTTACTCATCTTTGTACACTCACTTCTTCTACTTCCTTGTGTTGTTTGCATGCTTTTGTAGAGATCAAACTCCATCCATTGGTACCAAAACAGGTGAGCACTTCATTTAAGGCATCTTTGACCACCCTCTAGTAATAGTGTCAGAATCTGAGAACATACTTAAGGAGACTAGAAGTTCAAAACACCTTTGGTTTCTTGTGTCAAAATCGTGATCTAAGCTCATTTTAGCCGTCAAATGCATTATCATCATGCTTGTGTAGGCAGCGTCATCCTGTTGTGCCAAACATATATACATATTTTTGTTCACCACTACAAGCACCTCAAGGTCTACTACAAATCTTGTAGAGCTAGATAGGATTGTTTGGTTCAATGTTTTTAGATACAATCATTATTCTACATCAGGGTATTTTAGTCCTTGGCCATGGCTAGAAGCAATGATGTATTCCGTATGTATGCTATTGAGGATAGATTGGATGGTACTTATTACTTATTATGATACATATGATGTGTCATGTACATTTGAATGAGGCAAGGAATGAGGCTCATGTTGTTTACCTCAAAAAGAAAATTGGAGAATCAACATATGAATGAAGGAGATTTTATGGACAATTTTTTGACAGAGATCAAAAATTCGAAGGAGCAATTGATTTCCGTTGATGGTCTTGCTCGACAGTTCACTTGTGTAGGTTGTTATGAATGGACTTCCAGATTCATATCAAAGTTTTTCTTCTACTCTTTGGTTGATTATGAAATGCAATCCAAATGCCTTAACATTTGAGGAGCTATCCTCAATTCTCTTGCAAGAAGACTAGTCCAAGTAGACTAGGTCCATTATGCATGTTGCAGATGAAGCTTTCTTAGCTATTAAGAAGGGCAAAGGTAAATGGAGTTCACCTACTAGGAAGCAAAAACTACAAATTTTGGACAATAAAAAATGGAAGCAACGACAAGAAGAAAACAGAAAAGTACAAATTGTTTTGGAAGTACTATAAAGGAAATGATTATGCCATAAAACGTTATCCAAAACTCGCAACAAAGGAGGCAAAGAAAAAAGAGGTCGGAATGGTTGTTGCAAAGGCATTTACACCTAAAATATAGTTTGATACTCTTGTGCAGAATGAAGAATGGATGTTTACTACTATTTATAGTTATGAATCATCTTCTCATGAACACTATATGTCTATAGTAGACCCAGACGTTTGGTGCTTTGATGGTGGGGAAACCAAACATATTACCTCCCAGTGTAGTTTCTTCAATTAACTTGAGCCTAGCCCTAGAGGGAATATTGTAACATGTGCTAACAACTCCTCTTATCCTGTAATGGGAGTTGTTGAGATCATTTTGTCTATTTCTGATGGTAGTTCTTTTACATTGTGAGATGCTTTGTTTGTGCAAGGGATCAATAATTTTTTTTATAAGTTTCAACATTAGCTAAGATCTGCTTGGTTGTCAAATATTTTTATGATAGATGTGTAGCTCATGATCTTTCAAATGGTGATGTTATTATTGCTTCTACCATTTTGTGTTGTGGGTTGTATAAGCTCATAGATTATGTGAAATGTGTGAATGATCCGACATGTGTAGTTCAAGATTCTAAGGCTATGTTAGATGCAAAACTTTGGCATGCATGTTTTGGTTATCTAAATGATGCTAGTTTGCTATGCATGCACAAATCTAAAATGGTGTCCTCTCTACCAAAACTTGAGGAACCTTGTAAAATTCTTTTTCAAGGTTGTATTTTGGGCAAAATGCAATGTTCGTCCTTCCCAAAAGATGGTTTAGTTCAAGCTATTAAGAAATTGCAGCTTCTTCAAAGTGATATTGATGGTCCTATGCAAAGACCCTCTTTTGGGAACTACCTTTACTTCGTGACTTTCTTTGATGATTTTTCCATGCAGCATGGCTGTGTCCATTGAAAGCAAAGTCCAAACAATTTATATGCTTCAAACAGTTTCTGGTTTTGCATGAAAATCTGTTAGAATGCAAAATGGGCACCCTCCATTTTAATCGAGGGGGTCACTACATTGTCACACTTATGTGTTCCTCGAGTAGCTTTGATGTGAACCTTTTTCCTATACATGAGTACTTTTTACTCTAGTGCTCGCTACAGGTTTGTTCCCCATGTTACCACATACATCATTCACTCATTTGTGGTGGTAGTTCATACTTAGGGATATTATTCAGCTCTTACTTCAGTTCAGTTCATCATCAATAGAGTGAGCTATTCCAGCCATCCATCTTCTCCGTTTGTCTTTTTGCATTTTTGCTCCTTGTGTGTGCTTCTCGTGTGTCTCTCACACTTCAACACACAGACACATACCCAACAGTGGTATCAGAGCAGGTTCAACTCCTTCTCAAGTTTCAATTTTTTGTGTCATGGCATGCACACTTTTAATGGTGCAAATCAACTTCGGAGCATAGAATAGTAAATGTCAGCAGCCAGGAAACATTCCCACCATTTGCACTAGTGTTTTACCCCCATTTCAAAGCCATTTTTGCAGTGAGAAGCATCATGAGAGTTATGTTTTGTGAGCTGAAATTTCAATATTCCTTTCAACTTTCGTCAAAGTAAAGATTTTGTCACATTGTTGTTCCTTACTGTAATGGCGGGTAGTAATGACTTGTTTGGCATGCTTCAAGTTGAAGATAAGCTTGATGGGATCAACTATCCAATGGGGTCTTACATGATGAAGCATGTTCTTGTTGCAAAACAACTTTCGAACATAGTGGTAGAGTAGATTGAAGACCCATAGGTGCTTCTACTTCACAATCTACTATCATAGATGGAGCTTCTTCTTCAAGTACAATGGTTTCTCCTTCTCCATCTACACAAGAGCAGCTTAGATGGGATGTAAAAGATGCTCAAGCTCATGCCTTGATTGTGCTTTCAGTGAAGCATCATATAGTTCCACACATTTGGTCATGTTCTACATCGCGATAGGCATGGGACACTCTTGCTTCTTTGTATGTTGTGCGTAATGAAGCAGGTGTTGCATACTTGAGGAAGCAACTTGAGGGTGTATATATGGCTGAAAATGAGTCAGTGGATGTGTATGTGACACGCATCAAGTACTTGAAAGAGCAATTGGCAAACATAGATGAGATTATTCCAGATGCATCACTGAAAGGATTACCAAAATCTTTTCAAATCTTTGCTACTACACTTTATTTGGTTGCAAAAGAGAATCCTAATATGTATGCATTTGATGAGGTTATGTCTCTTCTTTTGGAAGCAGAGCAATCTAGAGTGAATAGGAGTGGTTTGATTGAGGGAATGCAAGCAATTGTTATCTCACCAAAGGGGAAAAGGAAGTCTAGTTTAGCTTACGGTTAATCAAAACCAAAGCCTCAACCTTCCTCTTCCACTCATTCCTCTAATGATGGTGATTTGCAAAAGAAAAAGATATGCAAATATTGCCAGAAGGTTGATCATACTATTGATGAGTGTAGAATGCTTGCTAAATGCAATGAAAAGAAGAAGGAATCAGGCATGTGTATTGCTGAAAATTCAACAAATGCCAAGAATGATGAAGCTAACATGGCTTAAGATTTTTGCCCATGTGTTGTTACATGTCACTATGATGCATCTTTGCATTCTATATGTATGGTTGTGAGTGAGGATGATTCGGATTGGTTCTTTGATAGTGGTGCTTCAAAGCACATAACATAATGCAAAATATATTTTGCATCTTTGAAAGATGGACCCAAAGGAGGACATGTGGTGTGCACAAACAATGCCTCTTATCCTATTATGTAATGTTTTTCATTGCATGGATACATACAAGAGGGATGGCTTCAATGCCTTGGTTGCTCATACTTCTTCCATGGCTGAAATGGAGCTTTGGCATGCTTGTTTTGGTAACCTGGACTTCAATAGTTTGCTTTACTTCCAAAAGAAGGACATGGTTATTGGTTTGCCAAAACTTGAGTCCATTGAAAAGCATGCATGTGAAGGTTGCATTCTTGGAAAAATGCATCGTGCTTCTTTTCCAAAAGAGAATCATACACACACTACAAGAAAATTGTAGCTTGCTCATAGTGATGTATGTGGTCCTATCAAGGCTCCATCTTTTGGGAAGCATGTATATTTTTCCACCTCCATTAATCGTGCTTCTCACCATACATGGGTGTATCCTATGAAAGCAAAGAATGAGGTATTTTCTTACTTCAAAGTATTTTTAGCTATGGCTAAAAAAATTCCTTCACAAAAGCTTTTGACTCTATCCACGGATTGTGGGGGTGAATACATGTCACATGAGTTTAATGCTTTTCTTTGTCAAAGAGGTATTTCACAACAATGTACAGTTCCATATACACCTCAGCAAAATGGTGTTGCTGAGCGTAAAAATAGAACACATCTTGAAATGGCACAATGTATGGTTAAAAGAAAGCATCTTCTTGATAAGTTTTGGATGGAAGTAGTCATATGTGCAAACCATGTGTTGAATCACTGCCCCATAAAAGCATTGAGAGTACTTAATCCTTATGAAGCTTGGAATGGACATAAGCCTATGGTTAGTCATATGTGTGTGTTTGGTTGTTTGGCATATGCTCTTGTTTCATCGCAACAAGGTCACAAACTTGATGACAAGGCAAATAAATGTATAGTTTTTGGATATAGTGCTGAAAGTAAGGGATATTGTTTGTACCATCCATTGACAAACACAATTATTGTGAGTTGAGATATGGTATTTGCAGAAAATTAAGTTTTCTCTCTACTTGAATGCAAAAAAATAGCTAATATTTAGCTCACAAGATGTGTTCGATACACTCATGCCTTTGTTCCAAAATGGCGTGCTTGACTATGCCCATGTAGATCAGCCAACTAAGGCTCAAAGGGCTGAAAAATGCCAGCAAAATAGAGTTGAAAATGCAGAGAACTTCCAATTAAACATAGCTGAAATTTGTTTAGCCAAAAAATATCAAAACTATTGGACATTTCCTACCACATATGGCTGAACATTTGCATCAAACTATGGCTGAAAATGATCATGAAGTTCAGCCCATGCATGATGTACATATTGATGATGTATTGCATAATGAACGCATGTCTATCAAGAGTGCACAAACTATGCCAAAGTGGCTGAAACAAACTTTGCAAGATAGCAAATTGAGTGCACCTTTACTTGGTAGAACAAGATCAAGCTCTCACCATGCATCAAGTAATTTTGTGGATTATTGTCTTATTGGAAAATCATGTAATCAAGAGCCACTTTCTTTTGAAGATGCATGTGAATATCCACAATGGATGCATGTTATTCAATTAGAAATGGATTCCATACATAGGAATGGTACTTGAGAATTATGTGAATTGCGAAAAGGAAAGAATGCCATTGGTACAAAGTGGGTTTACAAGATTAAGAGAAATTCTGATGGTAGCATTGATCGCTACAAAGCTAGATTGGTTGCAAAGGGTATGCACAACAATATGAAATCAATTATGAGGAAACGTTTGCCCTACTTCATGCATGACTACCATTCGTACTATGGTTGCATTCACTACCCATCGAGGTTGGAAAGTGCGTCAGTTGGGCATAAAAACAACCTTCTTGAATGGTGATTTGGAAGAAGAGTTCTATGTGAAGCAACCTCTTGGATTTGCAATGAAACGGAAAGAGCATATGGTTTGACACTTGCATAAAGCATTCTATGGTCTCAAGCAAGCTCCCTTTGCATGGTATGAAAAAATCCATAAGCCCTTGATTGCTTTTGGCTTCACATGTAGTCCAACTGAAAGCATACTCTATGTACACAAAAATGGGGCTGATCGTACAGTGCTTGTTCTTTATGTCGATGACATACTCATGACTCGGTCATGTGATGCAAAACTTGAGATTCTTATGGCTGATTTGCAGCATACTTTTGATGTCACTTATCTTGTTCTTTTGAGCTACTATCTTGGCATCCAGTTTGTATCCATTGAGGGGGCAATTGTTATGCATCAAGAAAAGTATGTTGAAAAACTACTTCAACGTTTTTACTTTGAGGATTGCAAGCCAGTTTCCACACTAGCTGAGACAGGATTTCAATTCTCATTTGAGGATTCTAGTGATGCATTTGAAACTTATCTTTATCATCAAGACGTGGGATGTCTTATATATGCATGCAACACAAGACTAGATATACAGTATGTAGTTTCCCAGTTGAGTTGATTCATGCATAGCCCTAGCACTAAGCATTGGCAAGTGGTAAAACATGTGTTTAGATATCCCAGAGGCACTTTGAGCTTATGTCTCTTTTATGGTAGAGATATTCAGCCATGCTTGCATGCTTTTACAAATAGCGATTGGGCTGGTTGTTATTATACTCACGTGTCCACTAGTGGTAATTGCTTTTTCCTTGGAGACTCATGCATATCTTTGTTGAGTAAGACGCAACCTACACTGGCGACATCGAGTTGTGAAGCTGAGTATAGGGCAATTTTTATAGCCAGAGTGGAGTGTATATGGCTGAGATGCCTACTGATGGATCTTTGCATGGAGATTGATGCTCTTATGCATATTCTCACTAATAGTCAGAGTGCTTTGGTTGTTGCACAAAATCCAGTGTTTCATGCATGGACCAAACATATTGAGGTGCATTATCACTATGTGGGAGAGCCCATTCATGCAAGAGATATGTATTTGTTATATGTGCCTACACAAGACAATGTGGCTTACATATTCATCAAAGCTCTTCCACCAAAAAAGTTTGAAGCTTTTCGCAAAGCTTTAGGCTTATTCCCTTGTCGGGGCTGATCTGTCACTCCCAATATGTGTTCACATGATTCGCTCCAGGGGGGGTTGTTACACTTATGTGTTCCTCGAGTAGCTTTGATGTGAGCCTTTTCCCTATACATGGGCATTTTTTACTCTAGTGCTTGCTAGAGGTTTTTTTCCCTAGGTTGCATTATTCATTATTCAACAATTTGTTTATTCGTGAATAATTATGGAATTTTGTGACAACCCCCCATTATTCCACCAAATTATTATGTGCCAAATCAGCTTATTCATACATGAGCGAATACTTTTCGCATGATAATTCAACAATTTTTTATCGAACTCGCTTTCGATTGAAAATTTTATAGGCTGAATTTTTTTTTTATCTAATATGTTTCTAATCAAAACACATTCAATCCAATAATTTTTCATAAAAGAATACAACTAGACTCTTTATTCATAGAGTTACTTTGTTTTTTACGAACTTATAGTGTTGTAGAAAGAACACGGTATAAACTCTTGCTATAAATATTAAATACTATAGTACTATACCATATTGATTCTTACTTCACAATAGTAGGTGTATGTGTGTGTATGTTATATTATTGTAAGTGAAAATCTAATATGATTGTGTATGTGCATGTATATGTGTGTGTATGATTGTGAATTAAAAACTATTGCAATTGTTGGAAAAGATTTTATGTTTTTTTTTATAATTTAAGGGTTGAGAAGGTATTAATAAGTGATGATCAAAGGCATATAGGGTTGCATATCAGCTAAAAGAAGGTTCTTGTTGTATCAATTCAATATAACTTAACAGATGCATAGATCTTCTTTAGGAAGTTGTATTGTATTGATAGCACAAGAACCTTCTCTTAACTAAGATGTTGGGACAATAGCATTGAGAGGGATGGCAAAGTTTTGATAGAAATCGACTTATGCACTTGATCCTTGGATACTTATGACAAAAGAGATGGAAACAAGTAAGAAAAGATTTTACTTTTTATGATATAGTTTAGTATTTCTTCAAGCATAAAATAATAAATTTTTATTTCTCTATATTTTTATAGGTTATTTTGAAGGTTGATTGATTTTGAGTTGAGCAGGTGGTGAGAGGTATTGATAAGTGAAGATCAATGGCATCTTGGAGAATGTGTATTAGCTGACAGAAGGTTCATGTTGTATCAATACTGTTGAGAGTGATGGATGGATGCACTCAGGAAATCAGTTGGTGCTGCAAAACCTGCTTCATACCTGCCCTCTTTTCTCTTCAGATATGCTTAGTGGATTTGCTTAGCTTCCAAATGACACAAAGAAACCATATATGTACTTTGAAAATGGTTTGGGTAATGATCAAACCAAAACAGATAACTTGGTACTTCAAAAATCAAGAAAAAACTTTCTATTCCTGTAGTGATACCTGCTCAGACTTTTACTCAGTGTGACCAGCACACTTAAAATTGGAACAATTCCTTTTGGGAGTATTAAAGTACCTTAGTAAGCTACCAATCACAAGTGGAATCACTTCAATTGATAAACTATGCAGTGAGAAATAAGTTTAGCAAAATTATAATCACCCCCGACTTTTTAGGAACTCTGCAGACACAGACCAGTGTGCACTTCGAAGCGGATTTCTCCCAAATGGCTGAATGAAATCCTCTGAGATTTTGTATGCGTGTAGAACACCTTGCGCTGGTTCCAATGAGCTATAGATCTCTTGATTTGGTTCAGTAGATCCTGAGATATGCTCCTTTGAAGTTGACAGACTTGGAGAAGTTAACACAGAGAATCAGAAATGAGAAATGTGTGTATATCTATTGATTAATAAGATTGTACAAGCTCAATAGCATGACAAGCATAGCTAATTGAGGTGTAGTGGTGTAGGCTATGGAGTAGCACTAACACACACTCAGTTACAATGAAGAAATGCCTCGGGGAGTGAGCTAGAATGACTGAACTACCGCGACTTTTTCACTTCATCTTTTATAGGAGTTTTGAGATCATTTGAATTTGAAATTCAAACTAAGGCTCCCTAGAATCTCTCCTCTAAAAATAGGGAGATATTCTCTCCATTACATCATTCAAATTTCCACGACTTATGAGGTAGGTAAGTAATTACATGAGGTGCCAAGTCATAAAGGCTTTTACAAGGGGTAAAGAGGTAAGAATTTATAAGCATATGTTCATGTGAGTTTTGGTTCAAGTGAAGCCTTGATAAATCTTTGTCCATGCTAATCTTCCATGAGTCCAATGTTTCAAGCCAATGTGTGTAGGCTTGTCTTGCACCAACAAATACAATAGAGCTTCACAGATCCATAGATCTTCTTTAGAAAGTTGTATTGGTGTAATACAACACAAACCTTCTGTTAGCTAAAATATTTGCATCAAGATAATCGCATCAGGAGGGACTTGTTGGGAGGAAAGAAATTGACTTATTGATATAATAGCGTCAAGGGGGACTTGTTATGGCCAGGTTTTGATAGAAATTGACTTATGCACTCAAACTTTTGATACTTACAACAAAAGAGATGTAAACATGTAATAAAAGCTTTTCATTTTTATGATATAGTTTAATATTTTTTCAAGCACATAATAATTAATTTTCACGTTTTTATATTTTTATAGGTTATTTCAAAGGTTTATTGATTTTGAGCTGAGTATGAAGGTAGAAATTTTGCATTAAAATGGGATCATTATCAATCATTAACTTGAATCATTTGAATGGGTATCAAAACATAGGTTCTCCTTTATTTAATAGAATATAGGTGACTCGCACCATAGAGATGAAAACATGTTCTTTTAAGTTAGAACGTGAAGCTTGGTGGTATGCCTAAAATTTTACATATAGCTGTATTTTCGATTTGTACATCAATTTACTTACTTGTACCTTACTTTACTTACTTGTACATGATTGTGAAGGTAGATAAGGTTTCTTGAATTCATTTTCTTTAGGCTCAAGTCGATTTACTATGTGTATGTCCTTGTATTTATGTATATATACATATGCATATGTGTATGTATGTATACATATGCATGTGTGTATGTATGCATGTGAGTATGTATGCATATGTGTGTATGCATATGTATGTATGTATGTGCATGTGTGTATATGCATATGTATGTATGTCTGTGCATGTGTGTGTATACATGCGTCTATGTATGTATGCATATGTATGTGTATGTATATGTTTGTATGTATGCATGTGAGTGTATGTGTGTGTGTCTATATGTGTGTATTGTATGCATGTGAGTGTATGTGTGTGTCTTTATGTGTGTACGTATATGTGCAAGTATCTATATGTGTATGTATATGTGTATATGTGTATATGTGCAAGTATCAATATGTGTATGTGTGTGTATTCATATGTGTGCATTTGTAAATGTGTGTGTATATACCATATATGTGTGCATTTGTGTATGTGTATATATGTGTGTATGCACATGTGTGGATATGTATGTGTGTGTGTATGCATATGTGCGTATGTGCATGTGTGTATGCATGTATCTATGTATGTATGCATATGCATGTGTGTGTATATGTGTGTGTATGTATATGTGTGTGTATGTATATATGCAAGTATCTATATGTGTGTGTGTGTGTGTATGATTTTTTGTGTACATGTGTACATGTTTGTTTGTGTGTATATGTGCATATGTGTGCATGTTTCTGTGTGTATGCATGTGTGTATGACATGCATATACATACACACATATGCATACATGTACTTTCAAATCTGTAAAATGAAAACATTAATTTTACCTCTAAAGAAAATTCTCTATGGTAGGATTAGAGCTCTATATGGAATTTGTTCTCGTCAATAAGGTTTTGATTGAAAAAACTTTCGATCAAAAACTTTTCGATCGAAAGCTTTCTATTCGAAAATATTTTTGATCAAAAACCTTTGGATGGAATGTTTATCCCTATCTATTTTTTCCGGTATTTATTTGAACAACCCCGAATAAAATGAACATATTCGGTTTTTGTTTTATTATTCAATCCATTAAATGCAACCTAGTTTTCCCCCATGTTACCACATACATGATTCACTCATATGTGGTGGTACTTCATACTTAGGGATATTATTCAACTTTTACTTCAGTTTAGATCATCCTCAATAGAGTGAGTTATTACAGCCATCCATCTTCTCCATGTGTCTTGCTACATTCGTGCTCCTTGTGTGTGCTGCTCGTGTGTCTCTCGCACTTCTACACACACCCAACATACATGACTTCTAATTTTAATGCATTTCTGGCAGAACATGGGATGAAATATAAGTGTACAGTGTTGTATACACTCCAACACAATGGATTTGTTGAAAAGAAGAATATTTTGCTCATGGAGATTGTGCATGGTCAAAACTCAAGCTGTACCACATAGCTTGTGGCTTGAAGTTATTATGTTTGCAACATATCTACTTAACATGTCTCCCACCAAAGCCTTGTAGTCTATCATTCCATATGCGGCTTGGCATGGTCGGAAGACATCTATTACCCATTTGTGTGTTTTTGGTTGTGTGGCATATGCATGAGGCTTGAACACGAATGCAGGAAATTGGATGATAAAGTAGTGAAATGTAATTTTTTTGGCTATAGTTTGCGAAGAAAAGGATATCATCTGTATCATCCAAAGACTAAACACATTTTGGTTAGCCATGATGTTTTGGTGGAAGATGCAATTCAATCATTCCTTTCATGTGCCAAGCAGATTTATGTTAGCTCTAGAGATGTGTATGTCACTTTGCTACCTCTTTTTATAGGTGGAGAGTCAAGTGCTTGTCTAAATGAAACAATTTCTCAACCTTTATAGGTTTCATGTGCTGATGCAAATCATTTTGTTTCGTATGGAGATTTAAATGATACACTTATTGATGAGAGGGCTGATATAGAGGAGGAAAAACTATGCCAAAATCTCTAGTGCACACTTTGTGAGAAAGGAAATTAGTTGCCCCTCTATCATATCATACTTGTTCAAGATCTCATAGTGCTTCTTTTGCATGAGATTGCTATGTTATGGCTGCCTCTACTCTTTGTGATGAAAATGAGCCTATTTCGTTTGATGAAGCACAAAATTTAGAAACTTACATGGCTAGAATGTAATCAAATTATGATGTTATTATGAAGAATGGTACCTATTCTTTATGTGATTTGCCTCTTGGCAAGAAGGCCATTGGCACTAAGTGGGTATAAGCTCAAGCATAAGCATGATGGAATACCTGACAGGTATAAGGATAAGCTTGTTGCAAAATGTTATGTTCAAGAAAGAGGCATTGATTTTGACGCGACCTTTGCTCCTATATGCCACATGGCTACTCTTCATAGCATTTCTTCACTTGTGGCTCATAATGGTTTGAATGTACATCAATTGGACATTATAATTCCATTTCTATATGGTGACTTATGTTGGGAAAGATGGATGGACACCTCAAGAAATGAGTTAGTAGTGCTAAACCCTGCTTAGTACTTGCCCTATTTTTCTTTAGAGTTTTGTTGTAGGCCCTTGTAGCTTGCAAATGACACAAATAAAGTACCTATGTACTTTGGAGATGATGCTTCAAACAGTTACATCAAAACAAATAACTTTGCAACTAGCTTGTGGCCAAAAACTTTCTATTTTGGTGTTGACACCTACTAGATATTATGCTCAATGCTCACAGTACAGTAGCAATTAGGAAAATTCCTTTTGGGTAAATCAAATGATCTTAGAGCACTAATGATTCCAAGTGAAATGATAGACTACACACTGAGCAATCAATTTAGCAATTGAAACCTTACCCCCAACTTTTGAGATGTGCAGAGAACGACCAATGACTACTTCGAGGTGCTTTTCTCCCAAGTGGCTGAATCAAATGCATTCACAGTTTGTCAGCTAGAAGTAGACTTTGATTGGGTTCCAACAAGCTATATATCATTGAAAATGGTAGAGCGATGACTGCGATATGAACATTACAAGTACACTATTCTGATTGCCAATGGCAGAGAAATCAACAGAGATACTTAATGATATATATGTATTATGAAACATGATTCTACAACATCATTGGCAAAGAAATGATGCCAAATGATAGTGCGGTGAGTGAGCAATGACATGTGCTAATCAACCTCTACTAATGATCAATGAATGGCTCTCAAAGGGAGTGTATTTGGCCGCAATATTTCCAAGTACTTTTATAGATGCTTTCTTCAAATTTGAATTCTGAAATTCAAATGATCTTCCACCTAAAAGCTCTTCCTCTAAATGAGGAGATATTCTCTCATGGGAAATTCATATCATAGACCTCCTAACTCCACAAAATGAGTGGACTTACAAGATTCTCTTCATGTAAAACACTTTTACATTGGGTAATGATCAAATTATTACATGCTAGTGTTCATATGCTCCAATAAATGGATGCACATATATTCTTCAATGTCTAGCCAAGTGTGATGGCCTCAATGTGCACCAATAGCTCCCCCTCAAGTAAAACATCTTGGCTTGATCTTCTTTATTAATTCTCTTGAATGTCTTGCAATCCAATCATACTTTTAAACTTGCAAAGTTTAGTACCATCAAGTGCTTTGGTCAATAAGTCTACACATTGGATATTATTTGATACATATGCAAGTTGAATCTCCTTGCTGAATATCTTCTCCCTCACATAATGATAGTGAAATTTTATGTGCTTGGTTCTTGCATGATAGAAGGGATTGGCTGCAAGATGTAAAGAACTTGTATAATCACCAAAGATCATAGGTGAGTGAGTGTGAAGTCCCAAATATGAGTAGAGCAATCTAATCCATATGGATTGTTGAGTAGCATTGGCTAATCCTCTGTATTCAGGCCTCAATTTAAGATAAAGCAATAGTAGGTTGCTTCTTGGAAGACCATGAAATGTATTTATCACCCACAAAAGAAAGATAACCAGAAGTACTCCTCCTATCATCCTTACAACCTGCCCAATCTGCATCTGAGTATAGCTTGATGTCCAAATCTGAAGTATATGTAAAATATAAACCTTGATTTTGAGTACCCTTGAGATATTTCAAAATCCTCTTGGCAGCTTCCAAGTGAGGTGCTCTAGTTTTTTGCATAAATTGACTTAAGACACTTACTCCATCAAAAATATCAATCCTTGTCAATGTAGCATAGTTTAGGCTTCCTACTATGCTTTGATATCGTACAATGTCTTCAAGCAAATCACCTTCATGAGCACTCAATTTTCGGTTTACTTCCATAGGAGTGCTATCTATCTTGGCACTCTCCAAGTGGAACTTCTTCAACATGTTCTGCACATACTTTCTTTGAGTAATGTAAATTCTAGAACCTGTATCCTTTCTGGTTTAAATCGTACCCTATGAAGATGCACTTCTATACCTTAGGGTTTAGCTTACCTTTGATTTGAGATGGGATATGCACATAAGCAACACATGCAAAGATCCTGCAATGACCAAGTGATGGCCTCCTACCATGCCATGCTTCATATGGGGTCATCCCATCAAGTGATGTTGATGGCAACGTGATAATCAAATAAGTGGCAGTAGATACACTTTCTGCCCACAAATAATTAGGTAACCTTTTTTCATTTAGCATTGTCCTAGCTGTTTCAACAATCAACCTATTTCTCCTCTCTAGCACCCCATTTTGCTCAGGGGTATACCTTGTAGTAATCTCCCTTTTGATTCCTCTATCCGACAAGAATGCATCAAATTCATTGGAGAACCACTCACCTCATCCATTTTCCTTAGTGTCTTTAGACTTCTTCCTATTTGGTTTTCCACAAGTGCAAGATACTTCTTAAAGAAACTGAACACTTCATGCATATAACCTTTCTCTGAGAAGGGTAACCTGTGAGATTTACTAAACTGACATGCACCATATTTATGGATCACGTGTTGCTTGGATACATTAGGTATCCCAAGCACACATTGATCTCTACATATTTGCTTCAAGGTTCTCTCACCAATATTCCCTAATCTTTAATGCCAAGTCTCAAGCTCGGACAATGTTTGATCCTTGTAATTATAAAGTGCAATATTCCTTGTGTCTTCAAGTTCAAATGAAAATAATTTACCTGTCTTTTCTCCCTTGGCAATTATTTTGAATCCATGTTGGGGATCCTCCACAAATGCTCCATATCTTTTGAATCTAACCTATAAACCTTTTTCCACAATCTGTCCAACACTCGTCAAATTCTTGGTGATTATACGTACATAAAGAACCTTGCTCAACAGATTTCTATTCCCATCAGAGGTTTTAATATTTCCTACCTTGACCACTAAATGCTTGGTGTCATCACCTATTTGTACTTGGTTCTTTCCCTTTGGTTCCTCAAGGTCAAAGAGAAGAGCTACATTGGTTGCCGCATGGTTTGAACAACTTGAGTGAATATAGAAGAGGTGTTCATCATTCATAACTTGCTTTGAAGTCATATTCATAATCAAAAGGGAATCCTCTTCATCCTATGTGTAGTTTTTGTAGTCCTTTCTTGATTTGTATCCTCCTTGATAGTTATTATTGTAATTTTTGTTGTAGTTGTTGTTGTAGCCATGGTTCTAGATTTGATTGTGATTGAACCTTCCTCTTGATTGTGTGTAGCCACCTCTTTGATATCATCTTCCTCTCTGTTTCTTGAAATTCCTATAGCACTCATTTGTAGTGTGATTAGATAATCCACATATGTTGCATGAGGAAGAGTTGAAAGGTCTCCCCCTACCTTTCTTACCTTCTCTGCCCCTTCCTCTTGAGTTCCTACCTCTCCCTGCATAGTTAGCTTGAGAAGTAGTACCTTCATCTTCTACTTTCTTGCTTTTCCCTTTCTCTTTAGTCTTTCCTTTATCTGTGTATAGGGCAAAAGAGCTACTATGTCTTTATGATTCTCCATTTTTGTTGAGCTTGACTTTATGGGTAAAGAGTTGCCCCATGAGTGTGGTAAGGTCTGGAATTTGCATGTCCATGTATAAGTCCATGGAAGTTGTGAAGGCTTCCCATTTGTCATCTGCCGTAATGCCATTGATCACTTGTCTCACTATTTGCTCCTCTTCAATCTCCTCTCCTATGCTTGCCAATTGGTCAGCCACATCTTTGACTTTGGTCACATACTCAGAAAAACTTTGTTTGGGTTTCTTTCTTTGAGTGGTAAACTCAATCCACAATTGATTCTTTCTTGCTCTTGTATTAGAAGAAAAGTATGAAGAAAATTTTTCGTGACCTTTTTGTACAAAACCATGAGGCCTAAAAACATACACTTCTTCATGTAAGTTGTTGGTGCAAATCCAAGCCATCACACTTGGCTAGACATTGAAGAATATATGTGCATCCATTTGCTGGAGCACATGAACACTAGCATGTAATAATTTGATCATTACCCAATGTAAAAGTGTTTTACATGAAGAGAATCTTGCAAATCCATTGATTTAGTAGAGTTAGGAGAAGATTATGATACGACTTTCCCATGAGAAAATATTTCCTCATTTAGAGGAAGAAATTTTAGGTGGAAGATCATTTGAATTTCAAAATTCAAATTTAAAGAAAGCATCTATAAAAGTACTTGGAAATTTTGCGGCCAAATTCACTCCCTTTGAGAGCCATTCATTGATCATTAGTAGAGGTTGAGTAGCACACATCATTCCTCACTCAGCTAACTATCTTTTGGCATCATTTGTTTGCCAATGATATGGAGCATTTGTGGAGGATCCCCAACATGGATTCAAAATAATTAGCAAGGGAGAAAAGATAGGTAGATTATTTACATTTGAGCTTGATGATACAAGGAATATTGCACTTTATAATTACAAGGATCAAACATTATCAGAGCTTGAGATTCGGCATAAAAGATTAGGGAATATTGGTGAGAGAGCCTTGAAGCAAATATGTAGAGATCAATGTGTGCTTGGGATACCTTATGTATCCAAGCAACACATGATCTATAGATATGGTGCATGTCAGTTTGGTAAATCTCACAGGTTACCCTTCTCAAAGAAAGGTTATATGCATGAAGTGTTCAGTTTCTTTACGAAGTATCTTGCACATGTGGAAAACCAAATAGGCAAAAGTCTAAAGACACTAAGGCAGATGGAGGAGGTGAGTAGTTCTCCAATGAATTTGATGCATTCTTGTCGAATAGAGGAATCAAAAGGGAGATTACTACAAGGTATACCCCTGAGCAAAATGGGGTGCTAGAGAGGAGAAATAGGTTGATTGTTGAAACAACTAGGACAATGCTAAATGAAAAAAGGTTTCCTAATTATTTTTGGGTAGAGAGTGTATCTACTGCCACTTATCTCATTAACATGTTGCCATCAAAATCACTTGATGGGATGATCCCATATGAAGCATGGCATGGTAGGAGGCCATCACTTGATCATTGCACGATCTTTGGATGTGTTGCTTATGTGCATATCCCATCTCAAATAGAAGGTAAGCTAGACCCTAAGGCAAAGAAGTGGATCTTCATAGGGTATGATTTAAACTAGAAAGGATACAAGTTCTATAATCCATCCAACAAAGGACTTATGGTTATTAGAGATGTTGTGTTTGATGAGAATGATTCTTCCTTTGAAAGTGAATGCAAGAAGGTCAAGTTGCCATTACTTGGAAGAGGAGTAGGTCTAGTGCTATTCAATGTCAAATCTTTCAAGAAACATTAGTGGAGTTCACCAAGTGTTTCATTCAATGTTGGGGAGAGAGCAATATAACACACTACATTGTAAGTGTAATCTTCTTCTACAAGTGTTCATTGCACTTACCTTTTTCCAATGTAAACAATTTTTAGCATATTTTGTTTGCACATGGAGCTTTTTTCATGCATCGATATGGGTCATTAGAGATTTTCAGTACCCAAGGAATGGAAAAGTCACACTACAAAGCGAGGGGTGTCTACTTCAAAAACACCCGACATGGTGGTGGCCCAATGCAATCAAACTACATGGAGGAGATGTTTAATTGGTTCTACCGCACTACATTCTCGAGAAAGTTTTTTATGGAACGACTTAGGGATTCAAAATTGGAAAAACTTGCAAGAACGATGCAACACAACATTGCCAGTGAGAAATGGAAGTCATCGTTAGGTCCTCTTCATCATGCTCAGTGGCATGCAAGGAAACAACGAGAAGGCTCAGCTTGGAAGTAAAGTGAATTCGTTATTTCCCATCATGTGGTATTACCTATGATTATTGTAATCTTGGTTTCAATGTGTTATTATTTAATATATAATATTCTGTATGGTTTTAAACAGGTTTTGTCCATTCTAGTGTGAACAAACAGTTTTTTAAAAAACTCTATAAATAGAGAGAACTCACTTCATTTCACACTTTTTGCAACTCAAGAGAATGGCACGCACCAAGCAAACTGCAAGGAAAGATCGTGTCTTCTTTCCTAGCCCTCATCTAGGGACACAACGCCCACCATGGTTGCAACCCCCCCAAAGACCTCGAAGTGGTTCCCAGAGCACATCTGTGCCTGTGTCACATGATGGCACACCACCTGGGAGCCATTCAGTGTGAGAAAATGAAGTGTCCAATAGACAAGAGTATTACACTCCAGGACGATTAGAGTCCATTTCAGAAGATGAGCCACCACCAACAAGGACACCCATCAAATCAAGACCCAAACAGAAGTTGATCAGAAGGAGTGTACCAGAGAGCGAAGAAGAGTCATCCCCGAACAAGGAAAGCAGCAATCAACCACCGTGGAATGATATGCAAATTCCAACGAGCCATAGGGTGACACATGGAGGTAAGACACTTCCACAAGGACAAGGGCAAATACCAACAGAGGAGGAAAGAGAGCAAAGTCAACAACCACAGCAACAAGAAAATGTGCAAGATGAAGCTGGGCCCTCACATCGTGTACATCGGAGAAAAAAAACTATCAACCACGACGTCGACCTCAACGCCAGCCAAACATACCTCCCAACACAAGAGCTCCACAAAGACGAAGGAAGCACTGCAGGGCTTTTGCAGAGATACGACACTACCAAAAGTCCGTTGAACTACTCATACCACGAAGAGCTTTTGCAAGGGTAGTGAAAGAGGAACTACAAAGCTACCAAGCAGGTCAAGGGATAGCACTTGAAGCACTTCAAGAGGCAGATGAGGCCTACCTCATCTCCATGCTTGAGGACTCTAACCTCTGTGCTATCCATGCCAAGAGAGTAACCATACAACCGAAGGACATTCAACTAGCAAGAAGAATTAGAGGAAATAACCCATGATGTGTATATTATACCCTATGATAGGCTACTTTGCGATATAATACAATGGATGAAGTTATGGATGAAGAATTAGAATCACTCAAGGAGAATGATACTTGGTGGTTAGTGCCAAAGAAGGAATCAATGAAGGTAATTGGATCTAGATGGATTTACAAAGTAAGAGAAATTCAGATGGATCCATAAACAGGTATAAAGCTAGACTTGTGGCTAAGGGTTTTGCACAAACCCAAGGAGTTTATTATGAAGAGACTTTTTCACATGTGGCAAAAATGCCAACCATCAAGGTATTGGTAAGTGTGGTTGCATCAAGGAATTGGAATATGTACCAATTGGATGTAATAAATGCTTTCCTTAATGGTTGGATTTCAGAGGAGGTTTACATGACTCAATATCTTGGCTTTGAAGACCCAAGCAAGGTAAATTATATGTGTAAACTAAACAAAGACATTTATGGATTGAAGCAGGCACCTAGGGCATGGAACCATAGGTTGACTACATAGCTTCAAGATCCAGGATTCATCATGAGCAAAGAAGATACTTCTCTGTTTGTCAAAAGAAGTTATTCAAAGGTGATATAACTATGAGTGTATGCTGATGATATCATACTTATAGGTAGTGATGCAAATGGCATCAAACACATCAAGAATCAAATGATGCAAGAGTTCAAAATCAGTGATCTACGATCAGTAAAGTATTTTCTTGGACTTAAATTGGTCTATACAAATTCTGGAATTTACATGACTCAAAGAGAGTATGTGCAGGACATGTTGAAGAAGTTCCACTTGGAGAACGCGAAGATAGCTAGCACTCCTATGGACGTAAACCGAAAATTGAGTGCTCATGAAGGTGATTTCCTTGAAGACATTGTAGGATATTAGCATAGTAAGAAGCCTAAATTATGCTACATTGACAAGGATTGATATTTCTGATGGAGTAAGTGTCTTAAGTCAATTTTAGTAGAGGTTGAGTAGCACACGTCATTGCTCACTCACCTCACTATCATTTGGCATCATTTCTTTGCCAATGATGTTGTAAAATCATGTTTCATAATACATATATATCATTAAGTATCTCTGTTGATTTCTCTGCCATTTCTTGCATTCTTGTTCAAGCCTCATGCATATGCGAGACAACCAAAAACACACAAATGGGTAATAGATGTCTTCTGACTATGTCAAGCCTCATATGGAATGATAGACACAAGCTATGTGGTAAAGCAAATTATTCTTCTTTTCAACAAATCGATTGTGATGGAGTGTATACAACACCGTACACCTATATTTCATCCCATGTTCTGCCAAAAATATCCATGAGCAAATTATTCTTCTTTTCAACAAATCGATTGTGATGGAGTGTATACAACACCGTACACCTATATTTCATCCCATGTTCTGCCAAAAATGCATTAAAATCAGAAGTCATGTACGTTGGGTGTGTGTAGAAGTGCGAGAGACACACGAGAAGCACACATAAGGAGCACAAACGCATCAAGACACATGGAGAAGACGTATGGCTGGAATAACTCACTCTATTGACGACAATTTGAACTGAAGTAAGAGCTGAATAATATCCCTAGGTATGAGGCACCACCACATATGAGTGAATCATGTATGTGGTAACATGGAGAGAAACTAGGTTGCATTTATTGGATCAAATAATAAAACAAAAACGGAATATGTTTGTTTTATTCGGGGTTGTTCGAATAAACACAAAAAAAAAACAGATAGGGATAAACATTCAGTTGAAAGGTTTTTGATCAAAAATCTTTTTGAATAGAAAGCTTTCGATCGAAAAGTTTTTGATCAAAAGTTTTTTCAATAAAAAACGTATTGACCAAAACACATTCCATATAGAGCTCTAATCCTAACATAGAGAATTTTCTTTAGAGGTAAAATTAATGTTTTTGTTTTACAGATTTGAAAGTACATGTATGCATATGTGTGTATGTATATGCATATCATACACACATGCATATACACACAAACATGCACACACATACACATACACACAAACAAACATGTACACATGTACACATATATTCATACACACACATAGACATACACACACACATATAGATACTTGCACATATGCATACACACACATATACACACACATGCATACATACACATGCATATGCATACATACATAGATACATGCATACACACATGCACATACACACATATGCATACACACACATACATATCCACACATGTGCATACACACAGATATACACATACACAAATGCACACATATATGATATGCATACACACACATTTAAAAATGCACACATATGAATACACACACATACACATATTGATACTTGCACATATACACATACACATATACATATAGATACTTGCACATATACATACACACATAAAGACACACACACATACACTCACATGCATACAATACACACATATATACACACACATACACTCACATGCATACATACAAACATATATATACACATACATATGCATAAATACATAGATGCATGTATACACACACATTCACATACATACATACATATGCATATACACACATGCACATACATATATATGCATACACACATGTGCATACATACTCACATGCATACATACACACATGCATATGTATACATACATACACACATGCACATGTATATATACATAAATACAAGCACATACACAGAGTAAATGGACTTGAGCCTAAAATAAACAAATTCAAGAAACCTTATCTACCTTCACAATCCTGTACAAGTAAGTAAAGTCAGGTACAAGTAAGTAAAGTCATGTACAAATAAAAAATAAAGCTATATAAAAAATTTTAGGCATACCCCCGAGCTTCATGTTCTAAGTTAAAAGAACACGTTTTCATCTCTATGGTGGGAGTCATGTATATTCTATAAAATAAAGGAGAACCTATTGTTTGATACCCATTCAAATGATTCAAGTTAACGATCGATAATGATCCCATTTTAATCATGACAGATTTCTACCTTCATACTCTGCTCAAAATCAATCAACCTTCGAAATAACCTATAAAAATATTAAAAAGTGAAAATTAATTATTATTTGCTTGAAAATATATTAAATTATATCATAAAAAGAAAAATCTTTTATTACATGTTTACTTCTCTTTTGTTGTAAGTATCGAAAGTTCGAGTGCATAAGTCAATTTCTATCAAAACGTGGCCATAACAAGTCCCCCTTGACGCTATTATCTCAATAAGTCAATTTCTTTCCTCCCAAGAAGTCCCTCTTGATGCGATTGTCTTGATGCAAATATCTTAGCTAACAAAAGGTTTGTATTGTATTACAACAATACAACTTTCTGTACACATTCTCCAAGATGCCGTTGATCTTCACTTTTTAATACCTCTCACCACCTGCTCAACTCAAAATCAATAAAAATTCAAAATAACCTATAAAAAGATACAGAAAAAAAATTCATTATTATATACTTGAAAAAATACTAAACTATATCATAAAAAGTAAAATCTTTTCTTAATTGTCTGCATCTTTTTTGTTGTAAGTATCCAAGGATCAAGTGCATAAGTCGATTTCTATAAAAACTTTGCCATCCCTCTTAATGCTATTGCCCCAACATCTTAGTTAAGAGAAGGTTCTTGTTCTATCAATACAATACAACTTCCTAAAGAAGATCTATGGATTTGTGAAGTTATATTGAATGGATAAAACAAGAACCTTCTTTTAGCTGATATGCAACCCTATATGCCTTTGATCGTCAATTATTAATACCTTCTCAACCCTTAAATTATAAAAAACAACATAAAATGTTTTCCAACAATTGCAATAGTTTTTAATTCACAGTCATACACACATATACATGCACATACACAATCATATTAGATTTTCACTTACAATAATATAACATACACGCACATACACATACACATACACCTACTATTGTGAAGTAAGAATCAATATGGATTCAAACAATCATAATACATTTTTATTCACAATCATACACACATATACATATACTATTGTGAAGTAAGAATCAATGTTGAATCAAACAATCACAATAGATTTCATTCACAATTATACACTCAAATACACATACATATATTATTGTGAAGTAAGAATCAATATTGATTCAAACAATCATAATACATGTTTACTCACAATCATACACACACACACATACTATTGTGAAGTAAGAGTCAATGTTGAGTCAAACAATCACAATAGTTTTCTTTATGATTTTAGTACTATAGTATTTAATATTTATAGCAAGAGTTTATACGGTGTTCTTTCTACAACACTATAAGTTCATATAAAACAAAGTAACTCTATGAAGAAAGAGTCTAGTTGTATTCTTTTATAAAAAATTATTGGACTGAATGTGTTTTGATCAGAAACATATTCGAAATTTCGACCTATAAAATTTTCAATCGAAAGTGCGTTTGATAAAAAATTGTCGAGTTATCGTGCAAAAAGTATTCGCTCATGTTCGAATAAGCTGAGCTAGCACTGAATAATTTGGTGGAATAATGGGGGGTTTTCATAAAATTCCATAATTATTCACAAATAAACAAATTGTCGAATAATGAATAATACAACCTAGGGAAAAAAACCTCTAGCGAGCACTAGAGTAAAAAGTGCCCATGTATAGGGAAAAGGTTCACATCAAAGCTACTCGAGGAACACATAAGTGTAACAAACCCCCCTGGAGAGAATCATGTGAACACATACAGGGAGTGACAGATCAGCGACGACAAGGGAATAAGCCTAAAGCTTTGCGAAAAGCTTCAAACTTTTTCGGTGGAAGAGCTTTGGTGAATATGTTTGGCACATTATCTTGTGTAGGCACATATAACAAATCAATATCTCTTGCATGAATGGGGTCTCCCACATAGTGATAATGCACCTCAATATGTTTGGTGCATGCATGAAACACTAGATTTTGTGCAACAACCAAAGCACTATGACTATTAGTGAGAATATGCGCAAGAGCAGTGTTGCAGAGCAAAGAGGCACGAAAGAGGAGCTCCAAAATTTTCAAATTAAGGGGCATATCTTTTTTCTTCTTCAAAGTCTTAGGAAATTCCCTCAAGCCATGTAAATGCAATAGAGGAGTCCTATAGATGCATAATCCCAAATCATTGTAATATATTTCTTATAAAATAGTAGGAAAATAGAGATTAGTTAATAAAGTGTCGGTCACTTGTGTGAAAGGGCCAGTTTTAGGGCACATGTATATAACTCACTTTGTGACTCTTTGTAGAGACTTTTTGCCATTGTGAAGAGCAAGAGCTTGAGAATTTCGAATTTGCTTCTTTCTTACAGATTTCTCCTTCTCTATGATCTTTGGTATGCGTGTAATGCTTGGAATGTGTGTGTAGGACTGTTATCTACCCCTCCCCACTGTTTTTGAGCTACTATAGTGTGTGTGTGAGCTAGTACGAGTTGTGGAGTGAGTGTGTGTGCTTCCCACCATTCATTGTTTTGGTCATAACTTGAAGCACGGTTGTCAGAATTGAGTGAACTACCTCTAATAGATGAGTCTCATCGAAAGCTTCGAAATGAACATGGTATTGGCCATATTCGGAGTTCGGAGCTGTGAGAAATTCTCAATTTAGTGAAAACTACTATAAGTGGTATCCTAACAGACACTTTCGGTAGTTAAGTGAGTTGGAGAGGTAAGTTATTCTTTTCTCATGCATGTGAGCTGAATCACTTCATTTTCCATCACGTGAGCACAAGTTTGTTGGATTGACAAATAAGCATGTGTCAATTCCCCACTATATGCACTCGTGTGGCAAATGAGATTTAGTCTCTTTGGCACAAGTCCCTAAGACTTCTTGACTTAGGTACACACGTTTTTGGCGCCATTACCGGGGAACACACTCAACCAAGGTGCATTCGTGATGGTTGTAGTTTGAGAGTGACGAAATCATACTTGTAGAAGTGAACGCGTTCAGTGGCAAGTAGTCAAACACTTTAGCACTTGTTACTTCACATCCCGGAGATGTGTGTAATGAGTTTTTAGGTATAGGGTTAGGAGAGAGGGAGAGAAGAATGAGTTAGGGTTAGGATAGGAAGAGAAGTGGAGTAGGAGTAAGCCAAGATTACCAAGAGAAATCCCAAAAAAATTTGCCAAATTAGTGTAGTTAAGCTTCAGTCACCAAAAAGTATAAAAACCAAAAATTTGAAGTTCATTTGACATTTGCTTCATTCTGGTATCATATGAGCACAACGACTGGTATCGCCGAGTTGGTATCGTGCAAACTGAGCCCTCACCCTTGCCTAGTGACATCAAGGCTTGTGCATTACCACCTAAAGGTAAGCTGCAATCAAACTTTAATCTCAAAAAGTCTGAAAATCTGCATTTCCACGTGATTAAAGTCTGGATTGGTATCACGGGGTGGGACAGAGTGTTTTTTGAACTTCTTTGAGTGAGACAGTAGGCTAGGGGTGAAGAGGGGTGAGAGAAGAGCAAGGGGGGGGAAATTTTTGAATTTGGAGGTATTTTGGCTTGAGTATCACGATCGATTGACTTTTTGGTATCGTGATACCACAAATTCCCTTGTATTGCGATAATCGCTGAAGTATCGTATCGTCGATTACCAGCCTTGGTATTGCGATACCACTTGTGGTGTCATATCGTCGGGTTGGTATCACAATCGCACTTTACCAAAGTGGTATCGTATCACGGTCCACTTTTGGTATCGTATCATCTCTCTTCCCAGTATCGTATTGCGATACCATTTTAGTATCCTATCGTGCAAGTTGGTGGTATCGTATCGCCACTTGCATTGGTATCATATCGTGCGCTTTTGCGGTATCGTATCGTGTGACTGCTAGTATCATATCGTGCATTACTCAAGTATCGTATCGTGGGGAAATCTAGTATTGTATCGTCACCCTTTTTGGTATCATATCATCCAAAAAGTGGTATCATATCATGGAGATCCTAGTATCGTATCGTCCCAATTTTAGCATCGTATCGCCAGAATTCCTAGTATCGTATCGCCCAATGCATAAGTATCGTATCGTCCAAGTTTTTTGGTATCATATCGTCCAAAAATTGAGGTATCGTATTGCCAGAGCATCCAGTATCATATCATGTCGAACAGTGGTATCGTATTGTCTGTTGCCATAGTATCGTATCATCTAGAGAAGTGGTATCATATCGTCTAACGAGCAGTATCGCCTGGTGCAGTATCACCAAAAGTGGTATCACCCAGAACATTCGGAGCATTTTCAAGGGTAAATTTAAGGCATTCAAGGAGCCACTTAGGGAGAGTTTTAGAGACCTAGAGAGCCCCATGAGGGTGAATGAACTTGAGGTCAGGAAAGGTGCTAAGTAGCCACAGAAGTGTCATATCTTCCGTTGGAAGTGCCGCTCATGTCAGTCACCGCTCAGTCTATTGAGACACCTCTAGTGACTCCGAGGAGGAGATACCCATGACTTCAGAAGACATGCAAGGTCCCACTCCCGGGAGAAACTTCATGACCACGGTAGAAGGAGAGTATCGCACTTCTTTACAGTACGTTTCTACTAATGCCCAGAAGATCCCCATCTACATGGATGGTTTAAACAGATCTGTGGCTAGGATGGTGACTTCCATGGATGCAACAATTGTGCCCAGACCGGCTGTTAAATATGAAGGAGGAGCATACATGGAAAAGCTGGGTCACATCTACATAGTGATTGAATACCCTGATTTGATCAATGAGAGGGGAGAGTTAGTGGGACAAGAAAACTCAGGGAGACCAAACCCTGAGGAGCTAGTGACGACCCCTAGAGGCAAGTCCCAAGTGACGCGAGTCTTGAGAGGGGACTTGATACCTCAAGACGACTACCTACTAGAAGTCTATTTGATCCATGGTTTGGACTTGTTACTTCAAACTGATTCACCGACTCGAGGAAGAGAAGAAAGCCCGATGACATTTTATGAGCTAAAGGATTCGAAAGACGAGACTAGAATAACATACCTAGATAAGAACCAGAGAAGGTATTGGTTGGTAGATGCCATAGATAGGGCTCGATTGAAATACATGGGATTGCCTGTATTCCCTTAGAGAGAGTAGGAAACCACCTCTCAGAACCCCTTCGGAACCCAACAAGAGGTAGAGCAAAGGACAAACAAGCCAATGGAGTGTTCCGAATGGAACTCATGTACAGAGTGCGACTCTCGAAGTGCAACCACACAATTAGACTAGAAGTAGGAAATCAATACCGACCACCAATAAGGCCACGACCACCAATAGGAGTGCAACCAGGAATACCCCCAATTAGACCATCGGTTCATGCCTTCCTTGTAATGCCCAGGCAGCCAGAACCAATGAGAAGATTGAGACCTATTCAGGTGGCCAAATGCGTGAGGAATCATTATGATGGATTGGGAGAACCTTATGATCACATTGCTAAATTTGGACTAACGAATGGAACTCTAAGAATGCTAGTATACGTAACGAGGCTACAGACATTGAGCGAATGCCTACAAGAATGTATTGACTTAGAGGACAACCTAGCGGATGATCTAAAGAGTACACCCAGCCCCACTAAATCAGAAGACTCTTGGAGTACAATTACATCCAACTCCAGTAATGTGGAGGAATTAGCGGAGCTAGTGGCAAAGAAATTAGGAGTCCAAGGACAGAGAAACTATCAACATCAACCCTTAAGAGTGCCTATGTTACAAAGATGTAGTCTATGTGGAGGAGATCACCCCACTCACTTGTGCATGCAAGGAGGAACCGGAGTACCTCAAACGTACCCCTACAATAGACAACGTTACCCTGGAACTGCCTTGTATTGTCACATAGAACAAAAATACACTAATCACACCATGGAAAACTGCCCATTCAATAGGCAGACACGACCTCTACAACCGCCTCAATATCGGCCATATGGATATCCACCTAGAGAGCCAGGTAGAGATATGCCCAGGTACAATCCCTACCCAACACCACCAGGAGCACCGAGACCATACGAGCAAGCACAACATACACAACCCCAACTAGTGTTAGGACCACAACTATCACAACCACAACATGTGGTACCTGTGAAGTACGCCCAACTAGAACAAAACTTGGAAAGATCTATAGTACCAGCCTCAACGATGACCAGTGTAGAATCAACAAACTCTGGATATGAGCTACCCCAAGGAGAATATTGTCCCTATGAAACCCATATGTTTGAGTATGAACAAGCATATGATCCAGCATACCATGGATATGAAGGCTATGACCAGGCCTATGGAACGGAGGTGGCTACCTTAATGGACACTACACCCAAGGCACCCGCACCTGGGAGACAATCCATTAGACCTCCAGTGTCGAGAGGACCGTGTTATAGCGGAGGAGATCATTTTATTAGAGAATGTATTCGACCTTACAATCCACCACCTCGTAGAACTTGGGAAGGGTATTGCAATGATTGTGGGAAGGAACATATTTTCAGAGACTGCCCAAAGAATCTCATTAAAGCCCAAGACACCGCACCTATTAATGTAATTGAAGTGATAGAAGCACCTGGAGGTGATAAGGAATACATCGTGCCCTTAAAGGCCATTACACAAGCTCACATGAAGGAACGAAAAGAAAAACAACCGAATCGGGAACAAGAAATCAATAGAACCGTAAACCCCAAAATTCAAATAGTGGAAGATTCAGAGGACCCACCTGAGAATACCCAGAACATAAAAGCACAAAAATGGAAGGAAAGAAGAGAGAATCTCAAAGAAAAATGGATGAAAAACAAAAGTCAAGAAAATAAGAAACACACAAGAAGCAGTAAGGAGCATAAAGAACTAGAGATTCGGGAAGAAGTTCCCATTCCACCTCTTATCCGAGAAGCAGAGAAACCAGGATCAATTCTAGCTGACCCAAAACCAGACGACTTAGACATATGGTTAAAAGCATACCAAGCTAGAATTAAGGACGGACCAAATGTGGAACAACATGAAAAGCTTTACCCACAAGGAGAATTAGAAAAAGAGAGGCTTGCTATATGCAGGAAACTAATAGAGGTAGCACAAGCAACCCTAGAAAAGACTATCCCCGCCCTTCCAAAGACAAGGATAGCAGAGGATCAATAAAAGGAGTGGATAAAGAACCTAAAGAGAAGGATGACAAATGTGAACGAGTGAAAACCCAAGACGAACCTATGTCAAAAATACCTGATTTAGAGGTTGACTGGCCAAAAGAATTATGGAATAGAATTCGAGAAGAACAAAGGAAGAGGAATGGAGTGACTAAGCCTCTCTTTGAGGAATTAAATGTGGAAGTTTATCAACCAAATCCCAACATGGAAGAAGTATATGAGGAAGTATCCAGACTAGACCAAAATAGAGAAGAAGCTTAGAGCATTTCAACCTTATCAAATTACATGGGAGAATATGAAAAAGAATCTATGATAATCCGAGCACCCAGAGTATAGGGAAAAGGAAAAGGAAACTCAGATAAGAATTCACACAACCTAAGAGAACTTAAAAAGATAAAAGTACAATACAAACTGACTGTGGAAGAACTACTCCGAGTTAAGCCGCAAATATGGAAACAATTAGCAAGTTAACTAGAATTAGGATAGGAAAAGGACAAAAAGCAAAACAGGGGGATAGGAAACTCATCAAAGATACAAATCCTAGTAGATAAGGTGGGAGAATTTAGTGAAGGTGATGAAGGTAATACATGTCTACCTATCACTTACAATGGGTACATGACCAAGGCTATACTGGACACAGGAGCAGGAGTAGGACTTACCACCAAGGAGATTTGGGAGAAATGGGGAAAGCATGCCTTACGACCCACATGCATGAAGCTCCAATTAGCAGACGGTCATGTGGAGAAACCCTTAGGAATATTAGAAAAGATCAAATTGACCACCTGTGGAGTTGAATTTGAACACACATTAGCCATCTGTAAATTTGAAAAGGCTAACAATTACGAAATGATTTTAGGATGACCTTTTATGAGAGAAATGCGGATAGTGCAAGAGTGGGGACGAGATTCATTTTACCTGCAACATCAAGGAAATACCACCAAGATAAACTTGCATACATTTTCATATAGAGATGTACCCCCACTACAGTGGAATCCCATACACAAGGAGGAAGATGACCTATCTATTCATAACGCTAAATCCAGCGATCAATCATGGAAGTATGAGGACACCCAATTATGGATGTGTAAAGAAGCCAAGAAGGAGGACAATAAAAGGCAGTTGTGGCCAATAGGACATCCTAACTACCAACCTGTAGAGGACCCAAGGTATATGCCTCAAATCTTTCTCGACGAAACCTTTGAACCACATGGATGGATGGAAATCTTAGCTACCTTGGATGTATGTGTGAATGAAGAAGTTTTGACGATGAATGAATGTGTGGATGAAGAAGGCTATGATGTAAATTTGTACATGGTTGTCCTTCAGGAACTAGAAGCAGGGGAAATATTGGAAAAGGAATGGAAAGAAGAATATGAGAGTATAGAAATGGAACCAGAATTTGATTCAGAAGAAAACTATCTAGACACCATTCGAACCAAAGATAAGCAGGAACCGACCAAGATCTTGGCGATAGAAGCCGCCCCCATAGTACAGAAGCAAGAGGAAAGCGTGAGTAAAATCGAACCTAATCCTGACCTTTTTGAAGTTCCGCAGCATTTTAAAAGATACGAAGTAGAGGAGAGAAAGATAGCCATTCAAATGCCTAAGAGAGAGGCTAGAGAAGGAGAAGCGTACGATAACAAAGAACAAACAAACAATATCATAGTAAGAGTGCAAGATGGAGAAGAAAGATGTACATACATAGGTAAAGATGTGTCAACTGAGGAGGAAGAAGAATTAATACAATTGATCCAAGAATATCGAGATGTATTCGCGTGGATATATAAGGATCTCAAGAGTGTGGAACCCTCTATTTGCTCTCATAGAATACCAATGATGGCAGAGGCAAAACCATCTAAACAACACCCTTATATGCTGCTAAAATAAAAGAAGAAATAGACAAGCTACTAGCAGCGGGATTCCTATATGAAATAGAACATACCGAGTGGGTATCACCACTAGTGGTTGTGCCCAAGAAGAATGGAAAACTCACAATATGCATTAACCTGAAGAAAGTGAATGCAGCCACAATTCGCGATTGCTACCCATTACCTATCACTAACCATCTACTTGAAAGAGTAGCAGGAAAAGAAATCTATAGCTTCTTAGACAGATTCTCTGGGTACAACCAAGTAGCCATAGCTACAGAGGATCAACATAAGACCGCATTCGTGACTGAATGGGGAGTCTATGCTTTTCGAGTGATGCCTTTTGGATTCACTAACACGCCTGCTACTTTCCAACAACTGATGTGTCATGTTTTCAAAGAATTCTTGAAGAAGAGCATGGAAGTGTATGTAGACGACCTATGTACATATTCAAATCAAAGGCAAGACCACAATTGTGGAAGATATTTAATAAATCTTCCACAATATAGAGTCTACCTGAACCTCGAGAAGTGTGTCTTCTTGGTAAGACAAGGGAAGATCTTAGGACACATAGTCTCTAGAAACGGAATATCCACAGATGAACACAAGATTAAGGTCATTTTGGAGCTCCCTACACCGAAGAATGCAAAAAAGTGCAAGTGTTCATGGGACATTGTGGATACTACCGTCGATTTATCCACATGTATGCCATAATCGCCAAACCCTTGTATGGACTTTCGACTCAATTCACATGGACAGAGGAATGTGAAAAGGCATTCAATGAGTTAAAGAAGTGGCTTAGCACAACCGCAATTCTGAAAACACCGAATTGGAACAAGCATTTTCATATTCATGTGGATGCTTCAAATTACGTAATAAGATGCATATTAGCTCAGCGGGTAGATGAAGGAAAGTTAGATCACCCAATTGCCTATGCGAGTAAAAACTAAATCAAGCTGAGAGGAACTATACAACTACAGAGTGAGAGGGATTAGGAATGGTCTATGCAGTGAGAAAATTTAGACACTATCTCTTAGCCAACAAGTTCAAGTTTTTCATAGACCATCAAGCATTATTGTACTTAGTCAATAAGCTCTGTAACACGGGAAGACTGGTAAGATGGTTTCTACTATTGATGGAGTTCGACTTCGAAGTAATAGTGAAAAAGTGAAATACCCATGTAAGAGCAGATCACCTCTCTAGGTTAACACACGGAGAACCACAAAGTGGAGTACCAGATGAATTGCCAGACACTTATTTGTTTAATCTGGAACTGTGTCCAAAGTGGGTAGAGAAACTGATTCCCATACTCACTCATGGCCCACAACATTGAATCAATAAAGAGTGTAAAAAGGAAATTCTACAGTCAAGGAATTTGCACATTATTGCGGGAAGTGTGTACTATAAGGAACCCAATGGCGTACTACTAAGATGTGTTGAGGAGGATGAGCAAAGGATGCTGATTGAACAAGCTCATGTGAAAATGGAGGACACACAAAGGAACTCATGGAACTATTAGGGAATTAAAACGATTAGGAGTATACTGGCCTGACATGTCTAAGGATGTCCATGACTATGTGCGTAACTACATAGAATGCCAGGAGACTATCCTCGAGGATCATACATCCATACCTTTCTCAACGATAGCACCCAATTGGAGCAAAACATTGGTAAAATTCCTAAAGACAAGACAACATGAGGAAGGAGTTAGCTTGGCAAGAAAACGATCCCTAGAGGAAATGAGCAAGGATTATGTTAATCTAGCCACTTTGGATGGAGATATCTTCCTAACTACATAAGTGGATGTAGAGTAAAAAGGTTCATGGAGCCATTAACGGATCAAATGTTAGCACGTCTCGTAGGTGCACAAAATAGGAAGAGAGAAGAATGTATTAAGAAACGGAAAGAATGGATTAGGCAACGAGACGAAAGGTATCTCCAAGAAGAAGAGCCTATCCCCATGGCTAATTACCAGGTCCATAAGTTTGACACAACTAATGTTCACATGTCCCAGCCTTGTTTAAACCTAGGAATTGGAACAATGGAGTACCGGTTGATAGATGCCTTGATAGACTCAGGAGCAGGACTGAGTTGCATACGAAATAAGGTCATCCGAGATCTTCAAATGATTATGACACCCATGAAAGCTCATATGATAGGTATCAGAGGTCAATTCATAGAATGCATTGGAGAAACTACTTTATCCCTCCACCTAGGAAATTCCTCCATGGAACAAAGAGTCTTAGTGTGTAAAGATGAGGATCTCATAGAGAATCTAATACTAGGGAAGACTGGATAATCGAGAATGAAGTGAGTGTTCATCTAGCTCATGGATACATCTCCACCAAAGTGGGACACAAAGAAATCTTTAGCCTTTTAGAAGAGAAACCATCTCGTGGACCAAGCATCTTCGAGAATGCTAAGCACACTACTGAGAAGGATATAGCAACTGAACCCATCAATAAGCTGCAGGAACAACAACCAAAGGTAGATAAGATTTTAAGAACTAGAGCGACAGAGGAGGAAGCAGGTTCACTCCACGCAAATTGTAAACAAACAAAAACAGAGCCAGCCAAAGCCACACTAAAATCATCAACATGGAATTCTATCGGCATAGTTCCACAATACAGACATCCTAACCTGAAGTGGGTTCACAAGGACCAAATGAATGGATTAGGGGGAGCAACACAAACACAAGTCAATCATAATCAGAAGGTGCAAAAGAATATGAATTCCTCATCACAAAGACCAGAATCAAAGGATCTGTTGAGAGTTTGGCTCCCAAAGTCATTAGTAGTGGCACAAAGGAACCACCGACAAATATGGATTCCAAAGAATGTACGACAAGTGGCACCAAAGGAAATGGACAACCAAAAAGAAATAGCCTATCGACGAGACAGCAACACAAAACCAAACAAGACCAAACAAGTACATCGAAAAAGGAAGATTGTAGCTAAGAAGATGCCGGTGATTCAGGAAGCTACACCAAGGAAAAGGCGACATGATGAGAGGACAAGAGCTCATACTTCAATGCTCAAGTGGATATGGAAACCAAAGAAAGCACATCAACCTGAACAAGAGAACCATCAGGCTCCCAATTTCACTCATGAAGTATCGAATGCACCTAAAGTATGCATAATAGGGCCACATTACAAGGCCAGGCATTCGACAGTTGACGTACATAATAGAATTAGTGGTGCACATCCTCCAATGGGGAATAGGTCATAGCTTCAACTTCCTTATGAATGGACCTACTATGTAAATAAATAAATGCTTCGGCTATACTAATCCTTGTTTTCTTTCAGAAAAGAAAAGAAAAATATGTGGTAAGAGATCTTACTTATGCAAAACAAGGGGAACGGAGTGACGAAACGAACGACATGTCACTACAATACACAACACTAATGATATATCTTCTATTGAAGATAATGCTCTATTCATTACAAGTGCAGATGACTTTGAAGATTCTCAAGCAACTATTCAGGAAGAAGTGATGGAATTTCCTCTACAAAGCATGACTAAAGCAAAGGGACACTGGTTTAGAGAAGATCAACCGGCTGGGGAGTATCTCTTCCTGGTGACCATCAAAATCATGGAAACGGATCATCAGTTCCCAGTTATGTCCCAAGATTTTAAAGTGGTGCATGAGCTTTCGTCTACCATTGACATCATGAAGAAAGCAGGTATACACAAATATTTTGAATTGCCGATCTACAAACCCGACTTTCAAAGATGCACGCAAGTGATGAATACCTTACAGCCAGCGCTACATGATCCATTGGTGCTAGAGGCCAAAGTCATGGATGCAGTAGGTGAATGGGTCATGATTCAATTTACACATGATTTTATCAAAGAAGCTTTTGGATGGGAGAAGGATGGAACTACTGTACTAAAAGAAGAAAGTAGAGGGGCAAAGACCAGAACCTTTACTGACATCAATCGAATTGACATAGAAGAAGAAGTCAGACTCATTCATCAGCACTTCTGTTTTCCTAACATGCATCGATACACTGCTCCTCAGAAGATCATCATCTAGCTGCTATCACACGCTATCAAAAAAATTGGAAATCAAATTAATATGAATCCATACATACAAGAAAGGCTACTCGAGGCAAAGAAGCAGTGGAATCACAAGAAGTTCTTGAGCAGTAGTGAAGCTTTGACCATCTTGATATATCATGCCTTAGGTATTAGAGAGCACCTCCAAGAAATGCCGTCATCCACAGCCATGGCTAAATATGCCAAGGTTGCCACAGTCCCAAGAAAGAAAAAAGGAGTCAAGATCATTGAGGAGGCAGAAACTAGCTCTCAACCCAAAATGAGAGGTACAAAGAGATTAAGGGAAGTAATGCAAGTAGAAGCGGAAGTCCCAGCCACAAAAAGGGTACACGCGCTCCCGAAGAGAAGAATTGAAGAGCACTGACCAATTACAAAAGAGGAATTAACAAGAGCCATGGATAACACACATCAATACACAGCAGATCAAGTTAATCTACCAGTTAGCAGCAAGCCCAATAAGACATGGAAGTAAAAAAGAGGCTAACCAAGGTGCATCGGTATAGAGAATTAGTGTTGGTCAATTCAAGCTCATCTTCAGGTACACAAGAAGAGCCTGACACCTCCCTATTGAATACGGATATTCAAAGTGAGTCAAAAGATGATGGACAATGTGAAGAGTTAAACAAAGTAAATTACAATTAAGAAGAAGAGGGCATAAAGGTGAATGACACCCCCATCAACCCCAATCAAGACACTGTAGGCAAAGACTTAAACCAAGAAGGGGTACATGTCATCAAAATAAGTGAAACTTCCAAAATTGAAATCCAAGAGACTAAGCTTACAGGAGAGGGTTCACTCAAGAATCCCAAGGACGAACCAAAAGAAACTGCAGTGGAAGAATCAGAACCCTTCACTCCAATAAGGATCATGGCAGAACCCTCCCCCATGGATGTTACATTTCAAGGGAGTGCCACGAAAATTATCTACCTAGACGAAGACAAAAAAGAACCAGAAGTACAACTACAAATCAAACAACCACACATCGAGACTATCCATGTGGAGCACGGAAAGGATGTACAAAAAGGGGAAGCTCCAAGCATTCCAAAAACGTGGTTGAACTTTGATGTCGCTCAGCTCAAGCCAATAGTTAAACACATGATCAAAATTGCTATGGATACACAACAATTGATGCTTGAGGCTGATGCTGACTATGATAAATCGATGTAGGAAAAGCGTGAACTTCGAGAGATAGGTAAGAACCTTTCCATCCAATTGAGTTTGGCACAAGAGCAAATAACACATAAAGAGAACAAAGTTCAAGAGGCCAAGCAACAAAGCAAAACATTAGAAACAGAAAATTAGAAATTGAAAGAGCAACTACAACAATTACAACATAAATATGAGGCTAGCGAGGCCAAGAAGACATGGATGAATGCACGAAGCAAAATATTGGAATCACAAATCAAGATATACATGGATGAGGCAGAGAACTTAAGGAACAGAAACAAGGAGCTGATGACAGCTCTTCTAAGTAATCAACCTATAGAGGCTCAGGAAGTGCCAAAAAAAGACATAAAGGAAATGGAGGAAAAGATAGCCAGGTATGAAGATCAGCTCAAGCAGGAGCAAGCAATCATTGCTGAATGGGAAAAAAGGTATATGGATGATACCTCAACTCTAAGGACAAAGTGGAAAAAGGCCGAGAATAGATATCTTGTGCAATGTAAAGAAGACACTGATCAACTCGCTATCGTGGTAGAAGAAATCCAAAAGAATAAGAAAACGATTTTGAAGGCCCATGAAGAGATTAAGCAAAAAGAGGAGATGATAAAGCAAGTGCAAGATCAGCTCGCAGAGAAGATGACAGAGGGGACACTAGTAGTTCCACACTCCACAGCGGCTACTGAGGAGATTGAGGTACATCCTCTCTCTCCCCCCTTATATCATTCGCCGATAAGGAAGGAAACGAAGATCCAATCTGAACATAATCATCAGGATATTTCAGAACTCAGTCAACATGAGAGGGCACTACTGGTGTCCCAACTTACTATGGAATTTGAAGACCATATAATAAAGGTCATGAAGGAAGCTCAGATTGAAAGTAAAAATTTGGAACAGATATTGAAGCATTTAATGTACCATATGGACTCCTTAAAGAGCAAACACGGCAATATATAAAGACCACAACAAATAAAGAGCCTAACAACAACCTCTAGTTCATCAATAATACATTCAACTATACTCAAGAGGAATTTGAAAGAGATGACCCTATATGGAGGCGAAAACTTTTGGAAAAGAACCCTACACTACGGGTACAATGGGAAGCATCACCATATGCCCTTCAGGTAAACCCATCTTTTTGTCCAGTACCAGGCAGACGATCCTGGTTGCATTTTTGGGAAGGACAGCGCCATGGTACCATAAATAATCAATGGCTCAATTATCCACTATTACCAAGTCCACCGCATAATTACCTACCAATGGAAGAATACATGGTGAAAACCATGGAATTTTGGATTGCTCAATATGCCACTATACCAGATTTAGCAGTCAAAATGACTAATAAGATTTTCAGCATGCTACTTACAGTTATTAAAGTCTTCCAACATGCCAAATATACCTTTTTGAACTTCATCGTCATTACACAGGGATCTGAAGCACTTATTTTTTATCTTTCCACTATCCCAAGCCGATTAACTCTTATGGCATTTTATTCACGGATCATGTTTTTGCCAAGCACGTATATGCAGACATTTGAAGAAACATTTTATACTGGCTTCTTTGAAATTGATTCAGAAATTTTTGTAAAAATGACTTCAAATCTTAATGCAAGACTGGTGGCTTATGAAAAAAGCTTCTTTGCAGATCATCAACAAGCACCAGAGGATGGAGTGAAGTCAAGTCAGTGGAAAGAGTTCATGATATGTCACGCCAATTTGCTTAATCAACGAGAGCAAGCTGCCATACAAATGTACTCACATCACCACAAAAAGCCTGTCGGGGATGACAGAGTTCAAGAGGAGGGATGTGTGGAAGGGGAATCAAGCAAGAAGAGAAGTAGAAGAAAATCAAAGACCAAAATTGCTCAGTAAAAAATGAAGATTATAAAGCAAAAGAACCACCCTCTGCCCAAAGCCCCGCAGGGGCACGCATCAGGCAACAACACCAAAGGCCCAAGTCCTGAGAACTGGAATTAAAGAAAGATAACAACCAGGACATTTCATGGGAGGTTGCACATAGCTTCCTCATCCACTAGGAGCTGGCAGTGAAGCGAAACACGTCGAGGAGAGAGACAGAACACATAGGACGCTGTGGGGCACGCATCACGCAACAACGCCAAAGGCCCAGGTCCTTAGAAGTGGAATTAAATGAAGATAACAACCAAGAAATTTCATGGGAGGTTGCACACAGCTTCCTCATCCACAAGGAGCTAGTGGTGAAGCGAAACAAGTCGAGAAGAGAGACAGAACACATAGGACGCTTCATCGGATAAGATAACCAATTGTCTGAAGGTCCTAGGTATCTCCTCATCCACTGGATGCGTGCGATGGTAGAAGGCCAACAGGCTCAGTGCAACACAATAAGGGAAAGCATGAAGAAGGGAAGGACGGACCATGGCCAGGAAGTATCCATGAAGAAGTGCAAGACAATACTTGGTAGGTAATAATCCTCCCACTGATGGCGTGTGTGGCTGCTCGACTTAATACAATAACCCAGATTTGTGATGTACGGAATACCAAGGGGAAAACAAAAGCAAAGGACATACCTCGGATAAAATAACAAATTTTCTGACAGTCCCTATCGCTTCTTCGACCACTGGGTGCGTGTATTCAGAAAGCTTAGACGAGCAGCAAACAAGAGACAAAAGCCTGTCAAGGGGCGACAAAGACAAAGAGGGGAAGAGTGTTGCAGAGCAAAGAGGCACGAAAGAGGAGCTCCAAAATTTTCAAATTAAGGGGGATATTTTTTTCTTCTTCAAAGTCTTAGGAAATTCCCTCAAGCCATGTAAATGCACTAGAGGAGTCCTCTAGATGCATAATCGCAAACCATCGTAATACATTTCTTGTAAAATAGTAGGAAAATAGAGATTAGTTAATAAAGTGTGGTCACTTGTGTGAAAGGACAATTTTTAGGGCACTTGTATATAAGTCACTTTGTGACTCTTTGTAGAGACTTTTTGCCATTGTGAAGATCAAGAGCTTGAGAATTTCGAATTTGCTTCTTTCTTGCAGATTTCTACCTTCTCTATGATCTTTCATGTGTGTGTAATGCTTGGAATGTGTGTGTAGGACTGTTGTCTACCACTGTTTTTGAGCTACTGTAGTGTGTGTGAGCTAGTACGAGTTGTGGAGTGAGTGTGTGTGCTTCCCACCATTCACTATTTTGGTCATAACTTGAAGCACGGTTGTCAGAGTCGAGATGTCTAGTAGATGTGTCTCGTCGAGAGCTTCGAAACAAACCCCCTATTGGCCATATTCGGCGTTCGGAGCTAGGAGAAATCCTTGATTTAGTGAAAACTGCTGTAAGTGGTATCGCGACAGACACTTTCAGTAGTTAAGTGAGTTGGAGAGGTAAGTTACTCTTTTCTTATGAATGTGAGCTGAACCACTTCATTTTCCATCATGTGAGCACAAGTCCTCATATGCTTGGTTAGTTCCATTCATCGGATTGACAAATAAGCGTGTGTCAATTCCCCACTATATGCACTTGTGTGACAAATGAGATTTAGTCTCTTTGGTGCAAGTCCCTAAGACTTCTTGACTTAGGTACACAAGCATCAATCTCCATGCAAAGATCCATCAGTAGGCATCTCAACCATATACACTCCACTATAGCTATAAAAACTACCCTATACTCAGCTTCACAACTCGATGTCACCAGTGTAGGTTGCGTCTTACTCAACAAAGATATGCATGAGTCTCCAAGGAAAAAGCAATTACCACTAGTGGACACGTGAGTATCATAACAACCAGCCCAATTGCTATTTGTAAATGCATGGATTGGCTGAATATCTCTACCATAAAAGAGACATAAGCTCAAAGTGCCTCTGGGATATCTAAACACATGTTTTACCACTTGCCAATGCTTAGTGCTAGGGCTATGCATGAATCGACTCAACTGGGAAACTGCATAGTATATATCCGGTCTTGTGTTGCATGCATATATAAGATATCCCACGGCTTGTTGATAAAGATAAGTTTCAAATGCATCACTGGAATCCTCAACTGAGAATCGAAATCCTGCCTCAGCTAGTGTGGAAACTGGCTTGCAATCCTGAAATTCAAAACGTTGAAGTATTTTTTCAACATACTTTGCTTGATGCATAACAATTGCCCCCTCAATGGATACAAACTAGATGCCAAGATAGTAGCTCAAAAGACCAAGATAAGTGACATCAAAAGAATGCTGCAAATCAGCCATAAGAATGTCAAGTTTTGCATCACATGACCTAGTCAAGAGTATGTCATCGACATAAAAAACAAGCACTGTACGATCAACCCCATTTTTGTGTACATAGAGTGTGCTTTCTATTGGACTACATGTGAAGCCAAAAGCAATCAAGTGCTTATGGATTTTTTCATACCATGCACGGGGAGCTTGCTTGAGACCATAGAATGCTTTATGCAAGCGTCAAACCATATGATCTTTCCCTTTCATTTCAAATCCAAGAGGTTGCTTCACATAGACCTCTTTTTGCAAATCACCATTCAAGAAGGCTCTTTTTATGCCCAATTGACGCACTTTCCAACCTCGATGGGTAGCAAATGCAACCACAGTATGAATGGTAGTCATGCATGAAGTAGGTGCAAAAGTTTCCTCATAATTAATGTCCTATTGTTGTGCATACCCTTTTCCAACCAATCTAGCTTTGTAGCGATCAATGCTACCATCAGACTTTCTCTTAATCTTGTAAACCCACTTTGTACCAATGACATTCTTTCCTTTTGGCAATTCACATAATTCCAAAGTACTATTCCTATGTATGGAATCCATTTCTAATTGAATAACACTCATCCATTGTGGATATTCACATGCATCTTCAAAAGAAAGTGGCTCTTGATTACATGCTTTTCCAATAAGAGAATAATCCACAAAATTACTTGATGCATGGTGAGAGCTTGATCTTGCTCTACCAAGTAAAGGTGCACTCAATTTGCTATCTTGCAAAGTTTGTTTCAGCCACTTTGGCATAGTTTGTACACTCTTGATAGACATGCATTCATTATGCAATATATTATCAATATGTACATCATGCATGGGCTGAATTTCATGATCAATGATTTTCTGACATATTTTGACGCAAATGTTCAGCCATATGTGGCTGGAAATTTCCAATAGTTTTGACATTTTTTTGCCAAAAACTTTTATCCATGTTTGGCTAGAAATTCTCTGCATATTCAGCTCTATTTTGCTCGCATTTTTCAGCCCTTTGAGCCTTAGTTGGCTGATTCACATGGCCATAGTCAAGCACACCATTTTGGAACAAAGGCATGAGTGTATCAAACACATCTTGTGAGCTAACTATTGGCTGTTTTTTTGCATTCAAGTAGAGAGAAAACTAAATTTTCTGCAAATAACATATCTCAACTTACAATAATTGTGTTTGTCAATGGATGATACAAACAATATCCCTTACTTTTAGCACTATAACCAAAACATATACATTTATTTGCCTTGTCATCAAGTTTGTGACATTGTTGCGATGGCACAAGAGCATATGCCAAACAACCAAACACACGCATATGACTAACCATAGGTGTATGTCCATTCCAAGCTTCATAAGGAGTAAGTACTCTGAATGCTTTTATAGGGCAGAGATTCAACAGATAGTTTGCACATATGATTGCTTCCATCCAAAACTTATCAAGAAGATGCTTTCTTTTAACCATACATTGTACCATTTCAAGAGGTGTTCTATTTTTATGCTCAACAACACCATTTTGTTGAGGTGTATATGGAACCGTACATTGGTGTGAAACACCTCTTTGACAAAGAAAAGCATTAAACTCATGTGACATGTATTCACCCCCACAATCTGTTCATAGAGTCAAAAGCTTTTGTGAAGGAAAATTTTTAGCCATAGCTAAAAATGCTTTGAAGCAAGAAAATACCTCATTCTTTGCTTTCATAGGATACACCCATGTATGCTGAGAAGCACGATCAATGGAAGTCGAAAAATATACATGCTTCCCAAAAGATGGAGCCTTGACAAGGCCACATACATCACTATGAGCAAGCTACAATTTTCTTGTAGTGTGTGTATGACTGTCTTGTGGAAAAGAAGCATGATGCATTCGAAGAATGCAACCTTCACATGCATGCTTTTTAATGGACTCAAGTTTTGGTAAACGAATAACCAAGTCCTTCTTTTGCAAGTAAAGCAAACCATTGAAGTCCAAGTGACCAAAACAAGCACACCAAAGCTCCATTTCAGCCACGGAAGAAGTATGAGCAACCAAGGCATTAGAGGCAACCCTCTTGTATGTATCCATGCAATGCAAAAACATTAAATAATGTACCAGACATCACAATAATATCTCCATTACTGAAATCATGAACCATACACTTATCATCAACAAAGTGTACATGAAGTCCAACTTTGGCAATCAACGGAACTGAAATTAAGTTCTTCTTGATACCAGGTACATACATTGCACTTTTCAAGAGAATCACACCTCCATTTGCAGCCATAAGCTAAATTTCTCCTACTCCAATGATAGGATAAGAGGCATTGTTTGTGCACACCACGTGTCCTCCTTTGGGTGCATCTTTCAAAGATGCAAAATATATTTTGCATTATGTTATGTGCTTTGAAGCACCACTATCAAAGAACCAATCCGAATCATCCTCACTCACAACCATACATTTAGAATGCAAAGATGCATCATAATGACATGTAACAACACATGCCCAAAAATCTTGAGCCATGTTAGCTTCATTATTCTTGGCATTTGTTGAATATTCAGCAATAGACATGCCGGATTCCTTCTTCTTTTCATTGCATTTAGCAAGCTTTCTACACTCATCAATAGTATGACCAGCCTTCTTGCAATATTTGCATCTCTTATTCTTTTGCAAATCACCATCATTAGAGGAATGAGTGGAAGAGGAAGGTTGAGGCTTTGGTTTTGATGAACCGAAAGCTAAACCATACTTCCTTTTCCCCTTTTGTGAGATAACAAGTGCTTGCATTCCCTCAATCAAACCACTCCTATTCACTCTAGATTGCTCTTCTTCCAAATGAAGAGACATAACCTCATCAAGTGCATACATATTAGGATTCTCTTCTTGCAACCAAATAAAGTTTAGTAGCAAAGCTTTGAAAAGATTCTGGTAATCCTTTCAACAATGTAGAAATGAGTGATGCATCTGGAATAATCTAATCTATCTTTGCCAATTGCTCTTTCAAGTCCTTGATGTGTGTCACATACACATCCACTGACTCATTTTCAGCCATATATACATCCTCAAGTTGCTTCCTCAAGTATGCAACACATGCTTCATTACACACAACATACAAAGAAGCAAGAGTGTCAGATGCCTATCTCAATGTAGAACATGACCAAATGTGTGGAACTATATGATGCTTCATAGAAAACACAATCAAGGCATGAGCTTGAGCATCTTTTCCATCCCATCTAAGCTGATCTTGTGTAGATGGAGAAGGAGAAACCACTGTACTTGAGGAAGAAGCTCCATCTATGATAGTAGATTGTAAAGTAGAAGCACCTATGAGTCTTCGATCTACTTTGCCACTATGTTCCAAAGTTGTTTTGCAACAAGAACATGCTTCATCATGTAAGACCCCATTGGATAGTTGGTCCCATCAAGCTTATCTTCAGCTTGAGGCATGCCAAACAAGACATTACTGCATGCCATTACAGTAAGGAACAAGAATGTGACAAAATCTTTACTTTGATGAAAGCTAAAAGGAATATTAAAATTTCATCTCACAAATCGTCACTCTGATGACGATTCTGACTATAGAAATGGCTTCGAAATGGGGGTAAAACATTAGTGCAATTGGTGGGAATGTTTCTTGGCTACTGACATTCACTGTTCTATGCTCCGAAGTTGATTCGCAATATTAAAAGTGTGCATGCCACAACACAAAAAATTGAAACTTGAGAAGGAGCTGAACTTGCTCTGATACCACTTGTCACTCTAGCACAATGGTAAGTACCAACCTGAGGAGCTCCACCTCATAAATTTCAATCCGTGGAGACGTGAGGACCGGTATGAAGACCAAGAGCAAGTGAAGTGCACGTGCATGAGTGAAAGCACACAAGCATGCACACACATACACACACACGCTGTGGAGGTGATCGCAATCCGGGTGGATCGGGTCCGGTCGTGGCACACACAGGGTGTATGAAGCTAATGAATGTTGGAAGGTTTAAGGACATGAAAGTGAAATTAATGTTGAGTATGGAGAAGAGAGAGATGTTGAAATGATTATGGGAATAGGAATGTAGGAGTGCAAGTTAGATTTATGAACATGAATGATAAGAATGAAAGAGAACCATACATACGAATGAAATTTGGAAGGAAGAATGGTCCATTGAAGGAGCTTCTTAAACACTTCCTAATTCCAATCCATATGCATAGTCTTCTTTGGATGATATGTATGCATGACGAGAATAGATGGAACCCTTACACATAAACCAGTTTCGAAAGGAAGAATGGTCCAATATTGGAGCTTCTTATACACTTTCAGAAACTAATCAATATGTATGGGTATGTATGGATTATATGCATGCAAGTGAATTATGATGATAGAGTTTACTCACAAGCTCAAATAAACATCCTCACTGGTTCAACGCAATACTGCGGAGCCTTCTCACACATAGAAGAAATAGAAGACATGTAAAAATACTTAAGAGACTGAGAGAGGAGACAAGAGACAAGTGACAAGTGACATGAATTAAAAGGATTTGAATTAAGTTACATGTAAAATATCGTCGTGGTACGTCATGCTAAGCAGTCTAATGATCAAAGGTGGTTTCGACCCTCAAACCATGACAGTTCAACCGAATGTCACACGTAAGAAGGTGAGTTCCACTCCAGTGACCCTATGTCTGTCTAGGCTCGTAACGTCTAACTAAAGAAGTCTAAGACTCATTAAAATCAGCTCTAACTCACTCACACGCTCCACCGAGGGTGAGTCAAGATAGAGATGCTGGTTTCAAGAGCCTATCCTAGATTGGAGTTCTAACTTAAATTTGAAACTAGGTTCTATACTCATACTAGCTCACCTTGGATCCTCACTCGCTCAACCGAGGGTGATCGTCTCAAGGAAACCGTAAGCTAGCATGAGCCCTATGGATGCCTAACAATGATGCTGTAGGAGTTTGTAGGGGGGTTTATATAGTTTTTTGAATGAATTTGGGCCCTTGGATCTAGAGAAATCAACTCTCAACTCTAGGATCACTACTTTTGATTACAACCATTTGATTAATCAAATCAATGGCTTGGAATTATTCTTTCTATCAAATCTAGTGTAAAGGAGTGAAATTTAGGCGCCCTCATTCTCCACCATTGGATCTGGGGATGATCTGGACCGTCGGATCAGTGCTGACATCAATTCGGATAAGATAAGCCACTATTTTTGGAGAAAAGCTGCATTATTGATCTTTGATTATCAAAACTTATCTTCTTTTATGGAAAAACTCGTGGATCCTCCTTGCTTTAGGCATAAGTGCATCTCCACCCTTGAATATGAGCTCATCTTGATCGTACAACATGGCTCAATCAGCTTTCGCCATGTGGTGGCCCTTCAACCCTTCAATTTGCTTAAACTAGAAAACTGCGGTGATCCTGAAAACTGGACTTTGTGCTCTTTGACCCTTCAAATAGGGTTTGATGAAGATGAAACTTTGTAGGACTATGTTTCCAAAGATCTCCTTCAGGAATATGCAGAAATAACTCCCATCTGAATCTCCCTTGTACAAGTTTGACTACATTTGGAAGCTTGCAAGGTGGCATTAAGGTCTCTAGGAAGCTCTGATGGCCTTGAAAATTTGTACAAATATGTAGCCACATATGATCTTTATACATGCCAAACCATATGGCTAACATAAATTTCTATACAAGAATTTGTAGGGTCAAACTAGAAAAATTACATTTTTTCAAAATGAACATAGCATATCAATGTGCTACAAAATCCATTTTCTGCTAAAATTTGGGCTATAGACTACCTTTGACAATCTTTACAAGTATATGGATTTTCATCTAATTTGGTGACAATGAAATTTTTGCCCTAATTTCCCAACTTTGACCAGCTTTGACCGCTACCATGGACTTTCTTGATTTCTTTGAAACTTTGTATGTGACCTTCCTTTGACATCCTTGATGCATCCTGGACTTCTCGGGGAATTCTGGCTACCTTCACCAAATATGTTTTTTGTAGGCCTTCACAAGTGAGAGAGGAGAGAAAATCTCGACGACATTCGCCCCCACTAAACCTGCGATTCCTCCGGAAGCGCCACTCTAGCATCTGTGAAAAACAAAATGTTCCAGGCATCAAATTCTTTTATAGGCAACATAAAAAACATGGAAGGAAAATTGATTATATGCATGAATAAGTAGGTAACGTGACATGAAGCAAAATTTGCATGAAAGAAAGAATTGAAACAGGCAACATGAATATGCATGAACAAATAGGCAACATATATGCAAATGAACAAGCAACATTGGCAACAAGAAGGAAAAAAACAAGCATCAATATGAAGTGGAAGTGGATGTATTGAGTCGTTTTAAGCATCAGTTCCTCTCATCTTGAAGAAAATTTTGTACCTTTTTCATAAAGCAATCTACCTTAAATATGATTATAAACAAAGATTTAGGATTTCAAGAGACATCTTTCATCTTTAGCTTATTTTAGATCAACTCCTTTCCTACATAAATATGAATATGCTCTTTCTCTAATAACATGCAAGGAAATCTAACTAAACTCCACTAATGCATAAATCTGCCTATATAGCCCGTGATTTATTCTACTATGCCTCTTTATCCTCCTTTGGCTTGCTCTTTTTTTTTTTTTTGATGATGATGATGATTCAGCAACTTTATGGTTACGATCACTTTTTTGGGGTGGAAGAAAGTGTAAACTTCTTGGTAACATGTAGCAACTTTTTTTTTTTTTTTTTTTGATGACGGTGAAAAATTAAACCCCGATACAAGGTACAACCATTTTTGATGACGGAGAACAGTCGTTTAAACTCCGATACAAGTGTTGTGAGGTGGACTAAAGATGTAGAAACATGCAATAGCAGGAGCTAGGATTTCAACAATTATGCTTTCGATACAGGATACATATGCATGTTTATATATGAAAGTCATGTCACCAAAATAAACCTCCAAATCTACATGCCCTATCTTTCCACAATCCTAGATTATAAACAATTTCTTGGTAGATAAGTTTCTACTTAAGATAAAATTTTACACAAGTAGAGAAATCATCATTTGCCCTTTTTTGACTCAAGTGATGTGGATATGCAATGCAATGCAAAGACTGAAAAAAAACATGCATGAAACAAGCATGGAAAAAAAATAGAATGAACTTGAAAAAAAAAAACAAAGCAACATGAACTTGAAAATTAATGATGTTTTTTTTTTTATTTATTTATTTATTTTTTAATAACATGGATACTCCTGTTTATGAATCGGCCTCATTGTTGTCATCTTCTTCAATGTCCTCATCCAAAATGTACTCGTCATTATCACGCTTCTTGAATAACTTTATCCTTTTACCTGCAATCAAAGCTTTTAGTGCAACACCATTTACTTCACAAAGAGCATACGTACCATTGTTGTTGACTTTTGATACTATGTATGGCCCAAACCACCGTTGAGTGAGTTTTTTGCGTGCATCATATTGAGAGTCGAATGTACTATCATAAATGAGCACCCAATCTCCTACTTCAATTGGCTTAGGACGCAATCGATGAGTTTTATCAAAATAATGCTTGTTCTTCATTCTAGATTCTCTTAATTTTTCAACAGCATCATCAAGTCTTAATTTACCTTGTTCTAACTGTTTAATACGCAAACTCAAAAAATCATCAGTAGACATGTTTTCAGACCAAGGCAAATTTGACCATGTAGAAATATGAGACTGAATTGGAAACAATGGTTTTTGACAGTACATGAGTTCAGCAGGCATATATCCAGTAGTACGTGTGCATGTCATTCTATCTGCCCAAAGTGCAAAAGGTAAGAATTTAGGCCATTGTTTGATGTCACCATTACATGCTTTAGATATGGCTTTCACAATAGGTGGATGCCCTCTCTCTATTTTACCATTGGCCTCTGGGTTATATGCAGTAGTGAGAGACAAACGAATACCGTGACGCTCAAAGAACTCTTTAGCTTCTCTCGCATTTAACTCTCCACGATCGGCAACTACTTTCTCTATGTACCCAAAGCGACTTATGACATCTTCAAGCAAGAATTTGCAAACATGTAAGTGGTCTTAGATCGTAGTGCACGTCCCTCTACATGATTAGTTAAGTCTTCTCTTACAAGTACAATGTAACGCATTTTGTCGATACCTTTAGGCATAGTTACAAGATCTACTACCCACTTGTAGTGAATACAGGGTGGATACGTAGGATGCAATGGATCTCTATGTTTGACTGATGAATGAAGTTGACAAGTAGAACATGTAGAAACATAGCTACTAATGTCAACATACATCCTAGGCCAATAATAGGTACTTCTAATTTTTTCATATGTTCCAAAAAATCCTTTATGACGGGCCCATAATGTCTCATGCATTTCCTTCATTACTTGCAATTGAAGACCTCTTTTTCCTAGGACTCGTTGTGGATTCTTAACCTTACCCTTAGCATGTCTCCAAAGATAACCATTACATAGGAAAAAGTTATAAGCTCGTTTCCTAATGTTACGGAATCTATTCGTAGTCCAGCTAGGTAATGGTTGTAGTGTACTGAGATACTTTCCTATGTCTCTCCATTCATCTTCGTACTCAGACTCATGAAATTTCTCATACTCATATATATATGTGGAACATAGTCAACTAAATTCACATTCTTTATTAGATCACTTTCAAGATCATCATCAAATCTAGCTCTCGATAACATATCAGCAACTGAGTTTGACTTACCTGAAATATGAACTAACTCAGGATTTATGAACTTAATATATGAGATCCATCTAAGCATGGCTATATCAGGAGATGAACAATTGGCTATCATTCCAATGAGAGGCAAACAATCAGTCTCAACTTTGACATTTGCACCAATGAAATATTCTTTGTCTGTTTTCAAAGCTGTTACCATACCCCATAGTTCTCGTTTGATTTGTGGATATTTTCGTTGTGTTTCATGTAGAATTTTGGCACCAAACCTAATTGCATATCTATTCCCTTCACTATCATCTTGACTTATGACCAAACCTATACCAATAGGACTAGTATCAACAGTCAATATAATAGGTTTGTTAGCAGAATAGTCTACACGCTTAAGGATGGGAGCTTTAAGCAATAATTTCTTCAAGTTACGCATAGCTTAAGTGTGTTTGTCAGTCCAAATAAATTTTCGTTTCTTCCTCAACAAGTCATAAAGACAATCAGCAACATGAGCAAAGTGACCGATCCAAATAACATAAAAGATGCAAGCACCAAGAAATCTACGTACCTCACTCACGTTGTTACATGTTTCAGAAATCTTGCTAATGGCATCAACTTTTTGTGGGTATGACTTTCGACCATAATGGCCACATAAATGTCCAACAATAAGTACCTCGTTGACACCAAAAACAGATTTCTCTATGGAAAATGTGAGACCTACCTCTTCAAATCGTTGAAATATTCTTTCACAATCAGAGATATGGTCAAGAACAAATTTACAACATCCCGATGAATCTAAAGTGATATCCTTTACACGTTCCTCACTCCCTTTAATTGGAATATCATCAATGAATGGCATAGTTATATGAGGGATAAAGTCATGTAAGACCATATTCATAGCACTCATCATATGAGCCACATAATTAGTTGCTCCTTGAGGTAAAGTACACATTCGCACTAAGCCTAAAGGAGTTTTCATTGTGGTTATGTCACGACTATCAATTGCTAATTGGAATTGGTCATATCCAGAATATAGATCACCCATTGAATAGATAGAATGTCCTGAAAATGATTCAGCAAACTCATCTACAATGGGTCCTGTTCCTACATTCCTTATGGTGACTTTATTGACGGGTTGGAGATCTTGAATAAAACGTAGTTTCCCATTCTTTTTAGGCACAGTGAACCATCTGTTTGAGTAAGGTGCAAAAGATGGCTCTAAAATTCTCATGTTTATCTTCTCCTTAAGTAGTTTCATTAGCTCAGGTAAGTGAGCCTTTGGAACAGGTATAGGACGAAGATTCCATGGAATATGTGGAATAGTAAAGATTATCATGGGTGCAACTAGCGTAGGATCTACACAACCAATCTCATGAGGATACATAGTAAAGGCTTTTCCATGGCTACGTATGACTCCCTCAAATTTATCTCTCTCTGCTGGCAAAAGAAAGTCATCATCTCTACCAATTTTCACCTGTTTGATTGTCTCATCCGTGAATGTATGTCCTATGTTTTTCTTATCCCGAAGAGTTGGATCATTTTTCACATCAATAATTTTTTCATTACTTCCTTGAGGTAATGGTTGAGCTATGGGTTTGATTTTTTTTTCTATAGTTTTGTACTTTGTTTCAACTAAGGCATCATGTGTTTGGTTAAATTTTGAGCACTTGTCAACATTGAGAGCATACTCTTGGATACTCATCAAGGGAAGAAAGAAGAATAATATGGGAATTAGAATTTTGTTGAAGACATAACTCTAACTCCTCAAGAGTAGAGAAACAATGAGATGTTTCAATCACATGCTCAATGTTCTCATCATGTTCCATGATTTTGTTGTTTTTATAATTTTTTTGGGTTTTTTGGATAAAAGACTTGGACAATTGACTCTTATGAAGAAAATCTAATCTAGAATGTGGAAAACAAAGTGACAAACTATTGAACAGGTTGGTTGGCTGCGAGATGTCAAACCAATATCCACTGTTGTCCCGCTCAACAATGGATTCTATCCGAAATTTTGATCATATGTAGCTCCAAACATGAATCGAGGTGCACAATCACTACAAGCATGCTCATGACCCTGAGTAACAATAGGTTTCTTTCTAATTGACAATCGATTCCTAGGATGATTCACTCCTACTGTCATGACTTGAAGTGATTGCATTCCATCCTTAGACTTGAATCTAGCATAGGTAGACCCATCATCCATGGCTTTAGTTTCCATACGACTCTCACAAATAAAGGGTTGACCTAAGAGAACTTCATAGGAGCAATTACCTTGAATAAAAAAGTGAAATTCTTCTGTGATTCCTCCTATGGATATGGGCACACTAGCACAAGCTCCATACAGGGTACCTACACCATTATCTGCAGTTCTCATACGCCATCCATGTTGATATATTTAGGTAGTGATGTGTGTGAACACTCTAGGACCGCCGGGGCACTTTTTTCCCTCTTTAGGAGGTTTTTTTCCCCCGGCTTGTATATACGCCTATTGCCCTAATGGGCTACTTATCTTTGTACATTCTCTAGTAATATATTCAGTCTTGTGTGTTGTGCTCCAAGCTTCTTCTTCTTCCTTGTGCTGTTCGCGTGCTTCCGCAGACGTCTAACTCCAACAATTGGTATCAGAGCAGGTCGTTGCTTCTTCTAGGGCGCCGTCGACACTCCTCCGTTTGCAGTCTCAGATTCGCATGAAATTTGGTGAGCATACTCAGGGTGTTTCCTAGATCAAAACCGCTTCGCTTTGTGGTGCCGAAATCGCGATCTGAGCTCGTTTCGGCCTCCGAACGCACTATCGCAGCGCTTGTGCAGGCTATTTCGTCCTTTTGTGCCAAAGGTATATACCAGTTTCTGTTCGCCAGTTTAAGCGTCTCGAAGTCTGCTACAGGTCTAGCAGAACTCGTCTGGGCAGTTCCGTTCAACTTTTTGAGATACAGTCAATTTTCTGCATCAAGGTATTTTAGTCACCGGCCATGGCTGAAAGCAGTGATGTATTCCGTATGTTGGCTGTTGAGGATAAGTTGGATGGTACCAACTACCCATTATGGGCTTATATGATGCGACATGTATTGGTTGCAAAAGGATTGTGGAACATTGTGCAGGGTGTTGAAAGACGTCCTGTTACACCTGTAACGACAGGTACTGCAAATACAGGTGTTGGAGCTGATGAAGATGGTGTCGAAGATGATATTCCGCAGATTCCTATTCGTGCTGCTGTTTCTGTTGCACCTACTGCAGAGCAGATTCGTTGGGATGGCAGAGATGCCCAGGCACATGCATTGATAGCTTTGTCTGTCAAACGTGCCATTATCCCTCACATTCGCTCTTGCAGAACAGCAAAGGATGCTTGGGATACACTTACCACTTTGTACCAGGCTAGGAATGAGGCTCGTGTTGCTTACCTCCGAAAACAGTTGGAGAGTGAGCACATGAATGAAGGTGATTCTATGGACAGTTTTCTTACAAAGATCAAAGACCTGAAGGAACAATTGATTTCTGCTGATGAGGTTATACCAGATAGCTCACTTGTGCAGACCGTTCTGAATGGCCTTCCTGATTCATATCAGAGTTTTGCCTCTACTCTTCGATTGATGATGAAAGGCAATCCGAATGCCTTGTCATTTGAGGAATTAGTCTCTGTTCTGTTGCAGGAAGATCAGTCCAGGCAGAACAGGTCCATTATGCGTGTTGCAGATCAAGCTTTCCTGGCTAGTCAGAAGGGCAAAGGAAAATGGAGCTCTTCTACTAGTAAGCAGAAATCTGCAAATGCTGCACAATCGAAGAACCAGGATAAAGATGAGAAGAAATCAGAAAAGCAGAAATTGTTCTGCAAGTACTGTAAAGGAAATGATCATATTATAAAGAACTGTCCAAAACTGGCTGCTAAAGAGGCAAAGAAGAAAGAGGCTGGAATGGTTGTTGCAGAGGCCTCTACACCAAAAACAGAGTCTGCAAATCTTGTGCAGGAAGAAGAATGGGCGTTTACTACTGTCTGCAGTTTTGACCCATCTTCTCATGATCAGTGCATGTCTGCAGTAGACTCAGATGTTTGGTACTTTGACAGTGGGGCGACCAAACATATTACCTCGCAGCGCAGTTTCTTCTCTTCACTCGAGCCTGCCCCTACAGGGAATACTGTCACATGCGCCAATAACTCCTCTTATCCTGTTATGGGAGTTGGTAAGATCATTTTGACTACTGCTGATGGTAGTTCTTTCACTTTGTCAGATGCTTTATTTGTGCCAGGGATCAAAAAGAACCTGTTATCAGTTTCTGCATTAGCCAAGATTGGCTTGGTTGTGAAATTCGTTGATGACAGGTGTACAGTCCATGATCTCTCAAATGGCGATGTGATTATTGCTTCTGGCATTTTATGTCGTGGGCTGTATAAGCTCATAGACTATGAAAGATTTGTGAATGATTCGGCATGTGCATTTCATGATTCTCAGGCTATGTCAGATGCAAAGCTTTGGCATGCACGCTTTGGTCATCTGAATTTTGCTAGTTTGTTACGCCTGCAGAAATCTGAAATGGTGTCTTCTTTGCCCAAACTTGAGGCACCTGGAAAACATGTTTGTGAAGGCTGTATTTTGGGCAAAATGCAGCGTTCTTCCTTTCCAAAAGATGGTTCAGTTCGGGCTATGCAGAAATTGCAGCTTGTACATAGTGATGTCTGTGGTCCTATGCAGACACCCTCTTTTGGAAATTACCTTTACTTCGTGACTTTCATTGATGATTTTTCCAGGCATGCATGGGTATACCCACTCAAAGCAAAGTCCGAAGTGTTCATGTGCTTCAAACAGTTTTTGGTTTTGGCTGAAAATCTATCAGCATGTAAAATGGGCACCCTCCGTTCTGATCGAGGGGGGGAATATATGTCTTCAGATTTTAATGCATTTCTGGCTGAACGTGGGATAAAACACCAGTGTACAGTGCCGTATACACCTCAACAGAATGGAGTTGCTGAACGAAAGAACAGGTCACTCATGGAGATGGCGAGGTGCATGGTCAAAAGTCAGGCTTTACCACATAGTTTCTGGCTTGAGGCTGTCATGTGTGCAGCATATGTACTGAACAGGTGTCCCACGAAAGCGTTGCAGTCTATCACTCCATATGAGGCTTGGCATGACCGCAAGCCATCTGTTGCTCATCTGCGTGTTTTTGGTTGTTTGGCATATGCATTAGTGCCTGAACAACATCACAGAAAATTGGATGATAAGGCAGTAAAATGTATTTTTGTTGGGTACAGTTCTGAAAGTAAAGGCTATCGTCTGTATCATCCACAGACTAAACGCATTCTGGTTAGCCGTGATGTTGTCTTTGTGGAAGATGCTATTCAGCCATTGCTTTCATGTACTAAGGAGACATCTGTTAGCTCCAAAGACATGTATGATACTTTGATGCCTCTTTTTACAGGTGGACAGGCTAGTGCTGGTCCTAATGAGGCAACTTCTCAGCCTTTGCAGGTTTCATATGATGATGCAGATCATTCCATTTCTGATGCAGATTTACATGATGCACTTGTTGATGAGAGAGTTGATATTGAACAGGCAAAAACTATGCCAAAATGGCTGGTGCAGACTTTGCGTGACAGCAAATTAGATGCACCTTTGTCATATCGTACTCGTTCAGGCTCTCATAGTACCTCCTTTGCATCAGATTGCTATGCTATGGCTTCATCTAGTCTCTGTGATGAGAATGAGCCTGTTTCTTTTGATGAAGCACAAAATTCAGAAAATTGGATGGCTGCTATGCAATCTGAATATGATGCTATAATGAAGAATGGTACATGGTCTTTATGTGACTTGCCTCCTGGCAAGAAGGCCATTGGCACTAAGTGGGTATACAAGCTGAAGCGTAAACCTGATGGTACAGTTGACAGGTATAAGGCTAGGCTTGTTGCAAAGGGTTATGCGCAGGAAAGAGGCATTGATTTTGATGAGACCTTTGCACCTACATGCCGTATGACTACTGTTCGGAGCATTTGTGCACTTGCAGCCCATCATGGTTGGAATGTACATCAGTTGGACATTAAAACAGCATTTCTGAATGGTGACTTGCATGAAGAAGTGTATGTTTTTCAGCCCCGTGGCTTTGTGCAGAAAGGGCATGAAAACCAGGTGTGCAGGTTAAAGAAGGCGTTATATGGTTTAAAGCAAGCACCACGTGCTTGGTATGAGAAGATACATGCCTATCTGATTGCACATGGTTTTGAGAACAGTCCAGCTGAAAGCACCTTATATGTTAAGCGTGCTAATGATGTGCTTCTGATCATTGTTGTCTATGTAGACGACATGCTGCTCACTGGTCCTCTTGAGAAGCATATTGCTGATTTCAAGGCTGATTTGCATGCCTCATTTGAGATGTCTGATTTGGGGCATTTGCATCACTATTTGGGCATTCAGTTTATGCAAGTTGATGGTGGAATGGCTTTGTGTCAAACGAAATATATTGACACATTATTGCAGCGTTTTGGCCTTGAAGACTGTAAGCCTATTGCCACTCCTATGGAGACAGGTTTACGATTGAGTCTTCATGATGCTGGAGATGCATTTGATGCTGTTCTCTATCAGCAGGCTGTTGGATGCTTGATTTACTTATGCATTACTCGGCCAGATATTCAGTTTGCTGTCTCACAGATGAGCAGGTTTATGCATTGCCCAGGAGTCACGCATTGGAAAGCGGTTAAGCGCATCTTTCGCTACTTGAGTGGTACTCGGCTACTTGGGTTGTTTTATCCCAAGGGGGGATCACCACCGCCAGATTTGCATGCTTTTTCTGACTCAGATTGGGCTGGTTGCTATGACACTCGTGTGTCCACCAGTGGTTTTTGCTTCATGCTTGGTAGCTCATGTATATCTTGGTTGAGCAAGAAGCAGCCTACTGTGGCCACTTCCAGTTGTGAGGCTGAGTATAGGGCAGCTTTCACAGCGACTGTTGAGTGTGTGTGGCTCAGACGCCTTATGGCTGATTTGGGTGTTGGCCAGTCTTCTGCCACCACCATCTTCACTGACAGTCAGAGCGCATTGGCAGTTGCGAGGAACCCTGTGTTCCATGCTCGCACTAAGCACATTGAGGTGCATTATCACTATGTCAGGGAGAGGTTCTCTGCTGGGGAGATCAGCTTGGCATATGTGCCCACGCAGGAGAACATTGCAGACCTTTTCACGAAGGCTCTGCCTAGGGAGAAGTTTGAAGCTTTCCGCAAAGCTTTGGGCTTACTTCCTTTTGTGGAGTGATTTCCACATAGCTCGGCACTTCCTTATACATGAGTGCCAGCTCCTTGTTCACCGCATCACTCCCAGGGGGGATTTGTTGATATATTTAGGTAGTGATGTGTGTGAACACTCTAGGACCGCCGGGGCACTTTTTTCCCTCTTTAGGAGGTTTTTTTCCCCCGGCTTGTATATACGCCTATTGCCCTAATGGGCTACTTATCTTTGTACATTCTCTAGTAATATATTCAGTCTTGTGTGTTGTGCTCCAAGCTTCTTCTTCTTCCTTGTGCTGTTCGCGTGCTTCCGCAGACGTCTAACTCCAACAATCCACAATCTTTATCTATGGGCCATCGAAACTTATCATAGACTTCTCTTGAAATCACATTGATTTCAGAGCCGGAATCTACTAATGCATTTACAGTGATAGTGTTCTTATCATTTCCTATTTTAACATGCATCTCTGATATACCTCTAGACCAAAATGTTCTTTTAAAGTGACTTTCAGGATTGTTTTCATGATTTTCATGGTCAGGTTGAATAGGTCCTAAGAAATTTTTATTAACATTTACTTCATCATCATCAAAGTCCTCTTCATCAGATTCATCAAAGTTTAAGGCTTCATTCATAGCTTGATCTTGATCTAGAGAATCTTGCATCTTAGTATCTAGATTAAGCGGAAACCTCTTCCTTTTAATTAGGCCGATAAAGTTATCTTTAAAAACAGGCTTTGCAATAGAGAAAACTTGTTCTAAAGACATAGTCACTTGACTCTTAAGCAAAATGTCATCTAAAATCTCCATAGGATCTATTTTTCTCTCAATTTCTGAAATCAAGATGGCTTTAGGTTTTCTCTTTGGTTTCTTTTGTTTTTGCTCAGGATTTTGTTTTTGTTCATGTTCTCGTGTTTGGTCTTCTGTTTGTTTTGATTGTTCTTGTTTATCTAAAGGCTTTGGTTCTGTTTTTCTTTGCTTTGTCTTCTTCCCTTTTTGTTTCTCCTCTTGTTTTTGTTCATTGGGTTGTGCTTCTTGTTTTTTATCTTTGGATTGTGATGTTTCTCCCTGCTCTATGATTGTTTCTATTCCCTCTGAAGTTTGTTTTCGTGTTACTCTTCTTTCACTAGGCTCAGCTTCATCTCTTTTTCATTTTTCTTCTACATTGGATATGTGAGAAATAAGAGATTGATCTTCTATCGGTGACTCCCAAGCCGTTATTCTCCTAATCTCATCCCGTGCTCTTACTAAAGCCTCTATGGAAAAATCACCTTCCTTTGTGGGTTTACTTGATTCTACTTGTTGTTCATCAAGAGCTTCTAGTTTCACTCCTCTAGTTCCTACGTCCATTATGGTTATATTTTCATAATGTTTTTTCATTCCTCCCTTACCATAATTTCCTTGCAAAGGTAGCCTAGATCGATAGTCACAGATTTTCTTGTCTATGTCTATTACTAGTCGTTGCTCCTTAGCAGCCTTCAATAATTCACAATCTCTCAAAAAGTGCTCTAACGAATCACACCAAGGACACCTACGAGGGCCACGCACAAAACCATTTTGATTTTGAGGATTTTGATTAACTTGTGGTGGGAAATTTTGAAATTGAGGATTTTGTTGATAAGGTATTGCTTGAACAGGATAATTAGGATTTTGAAAATGCAATTGATGTATTTGAGGAGCTTGGGGAGCAACATGTGGTACTTGAGGTGCAAGAGGAGCTTCCATATTATACGGTTGATGATTTTGAAAATTTTGATTTTGAGGATTTTGAAAAGCTATTTGAGAAGCTTGAGGATACATGTTTTGATACATTTGAGGATTTTGCACATGAGGATGAGGATGAGGATTTTGCATTGAAGGATTATGCATTGGAGGAACTTGATATGCTTGAGTAGGAGCTACTTGTGGATTTTGATTGGTAGCTATAACATGTTGATTAGGCTCTTGAAAAGTCATTGGGTTCATTTGATTTTGGAAAGTTTTGGTGTAACTAGATTGTAAAGCATCTATAGTCTTGGCCAAATTGGATTGTGTAGCAATAAGACTTTCCATTTGCTTAGTGAGAATATCCACTTGAGATTGTTCAACTACACTTTTATTTGGCTCTACTTTAAAACCTTGAGTAGGCTCCATCATTTGAGGAATAGGAGTAGAGTCAAAAAGCATAGCATGGGATTGTTCTCTAACTTGCTCCTTAGTTTGTGGAAGGCTAGCTTGAGGAAGACTAGTTTGCTCATAAAGCATGGATTTTCTTTGAAGTCTATGGGCTACAGCCTCTACTACTTTACGCACTTTTTGCCAATAGTCAGTAAGACCATAGTGCTTATCTGGTTCTTCTAATCGCCGTTCAACTTCCCTACGAGTTTCAGGATGAAGAAGCTTAAGAAAATTGATCACAAGATCAGGTTCCAAAGTTATCTTATCCTCATCAGGAAGTTGCTCATAGCGTCTAATATACTCATTTTGTAAGTGAGTAATAGAGCTACTAGGCTTTGGGGAATTGACCCATCGTAAGAATCCATCCCGATTATGTTGGCTATAATCTTCAAGATAGAATTCTTTGAGCATCTCCTTTCTAAAATCACTCCAAGGAAGACTATCATATTGAGTGACACGGTTTATGATAGAGCTATCAACAATTCGTTCAAAGAATGATATAAAAAGATCTTCGGGAAGACCAAAAATCATAGCTTGCTCTTCAAACAAATCTAAGTAGCTTGTGATGTTGACGCCATTGAATTTTCCCTTCTCTCTCAACATAGAAGAGACTATTCTTTGGCCTTGTTTCTCAACAATAAGGGATTTGAATCCTTCCTCCATCTTATGTGAATAAGCAAGTGATGCACGATGCTCTAGATCTCTCACAAATGCGTTTACTTCACGACGAAGATGTGCACGATACTGTGAGAAATCTAGTGCAACACTCAAGACTGATGATGATGATATGATGAGGATGAAAAATATGAAACAAAGGATATGGATCACAACCTCCCAACAAGATCAGAAGCAAATGCCACGAAGCGTTTCACGTCGGGTTCAAATGTGGAGGTGATCGCAATCCGGGTGGATCGAGTCCGGTCGTGGCACACACAGGGTGTATGAAGCTAATGAATGTTGGAAGGTTTAAGGACATGAAAGTGAAATTAATGTTGAGTATGGAGAAGAGAGAGATGTTGAAATGATTATGGGAATAGGAATGTAGGAGTGCAAGGTAGATTTATGAACATGAATGATAAGAATGAAAGAGAACCATACATACGAATGAAATTTGGATGGAAGAATGGTCCATTGAAGGAGCTTCTTAAACACTTCCTAATTCCAATCCATATGCATAGTCTTCTTTGGATGATATGTATGCATGACGAGAATAGATGGAACCCTTACACATAAACCAGTTTCGAAAGGAAGAATGGTCCAATATTGGAGCTTCTTATACACTTTCAGAAACTAATCAATATGTATGGGTATGTATGGATTATATGCATGCAAGTGAATTATGATGATAGAGTTTACTCACAAGCTCAAAGAAACATCCTCACTGGTTCAATGCAATATTGCGGAGCCTTCTCACACATAGAAGAAATAGAAGACATGTAAAAATACTTAAGAGACTGAGAGAGGAGACAAGAGACAAGTGACAAGTGACATGAATTAAAAGGATTTGAATTAAGTTACATGTAAAATATCGTCGTGGTACGTCATGCTAAGCAGTCTACTGATCAAAGGTGGTTCTGACCCTCAAACCATGACAGTTCAACCGAATGTCACACGTAAGAAGGTGAGTTCCACTCCAGTGACCCTATGTCTGTCTAGGCTCGTAACGTCTAACTAAAGAAGTCTAAGACTCATTAAAATCAGCTCTAACTCACTCACACGCTCCACCGAGGGTGAGTCAAGATAGAGATGCTGGTTTCAAGAGCCTATCCTAGATTGGAGTTCTAACTTAAATTTGAAACTAGGTTCTATACTCATACTAGCTCACCTTGGATCCTCACTCGCTCAACCGAGGGTGATCGTCTCAAGGAAACCGTAAGCTAGCATGAGCCCTATGGATGCCTAACAATGATGCTCTAGGAGTTTGGAGGGGGGTTTATATAGTTTTTTGAATGAATTCGGGCCCTTGGATCTAGAGAAATCAACTCTCAACTCTAGGACCACTACTTTTGATTACAACCATTTGATTAATCAAATCAATGGCTTGGAATTGTTCTTTCTATCAAATCTAGTGTAAAGGAGTGAAATTTAGGCGCCCTCATTCTCCACCATTGGATCTGGGGATGATCTGGACCGTCGGATCAGTGCTGACATCAATTCGGATAAGATAAGCCACTATTTTTGGAGAAAAGCTGCATTATTGATCTTTGATTGTCAAAAATTATCTTCTTTTATGGAAAAACTCGTGGATCCTCCTTGCTTTAAGCATAAGTGCATCTCCACCCTTGAATATGAGCTCATCTTGATCGTACAACATGGCTCAATCAGCTTTCGCCATGTGGTGGCCCTTCAACCCTTCAATTTGCTTAAACTAGAAAACTGCGGTGATCTTGAAAACTGGACTTTGTGCTCTTTGACCCTCCAAATAGGCTTTGATGAAGATGAAACTTTGTAGGACTATGTTTCCAAAGATCTCCTTCAGGAATATGCAGAAATAACTCCCATCTGAATCTCCCTTGTACAAGTTTGACTACATTTGGAAGCTTGCAAGGTGGCATTAAGGTCTCTAGGAAGCTCTGATGGCCTTGAAAATTTGTACAAATATGTAGCCACATATGATCTTTATACATGCCAAACCATATGGCTAACATAAATTTCTATACAAGAATTTGTAGGGTCAAACTAGAAAAATTACATTTTTACAAAATGAACATAGCATATCAATGTGCTACAAAATCCATTTTCTGCTGAAATTTGGGCTATAGACTGCCTTTGACAATCTTTACAAGTATATGGATTTTCATCTAATTTGGTGACAATGAAAGTTTTGCCCTAATTTCCCAGCTTTGACCAGCTTTGACCGCTACCATGGACTTTCTTGATTTCTTTGAAACTTTGTATGTGACCTTCCTTTGACATCCTTGATGCATCCTGGACTTCTCGGGGAATTCTGGCTACCTTCACCAAATATGTTTTTTGTAGGCCTTCACAAGTGAGAGAGGAGAGAAAATCTCGACGACAACGCGCACAAGGTAAGAGCAAAGAGTGGAACAATGGAAGATCTTTGATTGCAAGTGAACTCTCTTCCCAAGCTGAAATCTACAACAAGCTACCCCAAAAAATGAGCTCTCTAGCCCTTTTTATAGTTTTTTGAGTGGTTTTGGCCTAGTCCAGACCTAGTGTCCGGTCTAGTTAAAATATAGGTTCCATGGCTTATTTGGGGGCTCAAACGGATTCTACAAATTATGAAAATTGGTAGGAAGATAGTTCTAATACTCCTCAACCTCGAGCACTCCTTGGATTGAACAAAATGAAGTTGCAAAAATGGAAAATGGTATTTACAATGGTTTTTAGTGATGAAAATCACTATTTTTATAGGGATTTCTGTTGAAAATTTGACATGTGATTCTTGGATCTCCCTACTTGCTCCTTCTTCTTGTGTGTCCACTTCCTTGATGCGCTTCCATGATTTCTCCTTTACCTTGAGCTTCAACACTCCCCCTCCTCTTGAGTCTGTCATCCCTGACAGATCCTTGTTGTAGTGGTTGTTCCATGTAGTGCTTGGAGAGGCACCATCCTTCATGTATCTATTGGAGTAGAACAATCAACAATGAGTGATTACATAAAGTCCAGAAGTGGAAACATAAATGGAAGATTGAAGATCAGTTTCAAGGGAAAGAGTAGATTCAGAAACTAAGTTCTTTTGTACATTATTCTTGTAAATATTTCAATGTATTGAAAAAGTGACGAGTTAGACTCATATATATATATATATATATATATATATATATATGTGCTTATAGTCAAGAGATATATATAGAAGAAATAGAGAAGACAATAGATGTGAAGAATAGAAGAATAGGAAAGAATGAGATGAACATTATGTGTGTCATCCATCAGATGTATGAAGATTTATGAGAAGAAAAAGTTTTTAGAGAATTGCACGTCGATCTTTTCGCTAATTCTCCTTCTGTGCTTAGACTTATGAGAAATCCTTTTCTACACATCTAAATCCATAGTTAATCTATCTATGGTTAAAGTTTGAGAGTCCAATTGCAAACAGGCTGAGAGAATTTTGAATAGGAACATTCATATGTAAGAAAGTTCTGAGTGTCTTCTGAAACAGGCGTAGATTCGATGGTCAAAGGAATGGACAGTGCTGAGTGCATAGTGTAACGTTTTACAAAAATGAGGACTCAAAATCTAAGTTGAGAGGTAAGCCATATATGGCTAAAAGCATTTGATTAAATGGGCTATAGTTTGGGAGAACCATAGCTTAGAAGTTACAGGTGTCAAAGTCGTTATTGCAGAAAGGTAGTTTCAGACATAGGTAAATTGTTTGAGTCATTCCTCACAATCTACTCAAGCATTTGAAGTGTTTTAACTTGGAGAATATGTGCAACCTCTAGGCAACACACTCTACAAAGTTTTATCAAAAACTTTACACGAATGATAAGTCAATGAATGATTAATGTGCAGCAGACTTTTTCTAAGAAGTGATTTTTCACAGTTGATCAATTTCTTGATAGTTTGGTGATTGTTCTTTAAAATTAAGTGGATTCTGAAGTTATTCTTGATATAGAGGTGGTCTAAAATCAAGGATAGCTTCTTCTTTTGGAGATTAACATTCTCCATCAGTGGTATTAGAGCACGAAGCATCAAAATTGAGAAAAGGAAGACTCCGACTGCTACAGACATACAAAATTCAACATCTAAAGGTTCAAAAGGTGAAAGCTTGAGGGCAAAGCTTGAGAAGGAGGTCATAAGACACCAAGGAAGACAAAAGGAGTATCATTCGAAGTAAAGGTTGTTGGAGAAACAATCACTAATTGGACATATATTTGAGGGTCAAAGCTTTAGAAGAAAACCACATGCCTATGTGAAGGGACAAATTCACAAATGTATTATACTTGTAAAGTTAGTTCACTTTAGTTCTAGAAGTTTTTTAAAAGTCATGGGAATGAGAAAATCTATATAAGTTATTAGTATTAACTGACGCGGTGAGAAGAAGAAGGAAGACAATGAGAAAGTGAGAAGAACTCATTTTTGTATGACTTAGTATAGTCGGGCTTCTCTGAGCGAGAAAGCATTTGTAAGCTTCTGAGTTTTCATAGTTATGACAAGAACTAGTTAAAGTTCTGTGTATAAATCTTCTTCCTCCATCTCCAGTGTTTGTCTTCTGTGTAATGATTTGAAAGGTTGAAGTTTTCCAAGCAAGTCGATGCGTGGCATCGAATGTATGTTGAAAGGTTGAGTTTTATGCGAGAAGTCGATGCCTGGCATTGAATCTCACTTGATAAGTCCTTATCTTCATATCTGATTTTTATCTACTGCCAAATCTTTTTGAAAAGATGAAGTTTGTGGAGCAACTCGATGCATGGCATCGAGTTTGAGCATAAAGTCGATGCCTGGCATCGACTTCTAGCATACAAGTGGTCTTCTTCATGTGTGTGTAAAAGAGAGTATTTTTGGTGCAGAAAAAGGGCCTGAAAAAGCTCAAAGTCGATGCCCGGCATCGACCTTGACTGAAATTCGATGCCAGGCATCGAATTTTTATTTTTAGACACCCAGGAATACTAAAACAGGCAAAAATTTCCAGTTTTGGAAGGTCATATAGGGTCATCTTGTGAGGGTCATAACTTGAGTTCTAGAGATCCGTTTGATGCATATGATAGCTTGTTGGAAAGCTCTACTCTTCTAGTTTCAGCCTATAACGTTTCATGGAGAAATAATACTTGAGCTAGGAGAAAGTAGCAAAATACTGAAGGTATGTCATTTCGGTGACTAGGAATTTCTATAGAAGCAAAGTTCTCACTTTAGGCTATCATTTCTCAAAGTTTGGAGTGGCAATGAGTTAATGGTGACCATAGAGGTGTTCTAGTGTCACATTAATTCATTTCTTGTGGTGTTTCATACATCAACAATTGGTATCAGAGCAGAAAGGTCTTGAAGATCAGAAGACGACAAAGGTACGAGAAGTTTTGTAAAGTTTTCCAGTAAAGTTTGAAAGATGAAGCATTTGAAGACACAAGGCATCAAAAGGCTACTTCAAAAGTATCCTCATAAAAAAAAGAACTTCAAAAGGTATTATCCTTTTTCCTTTAAGCTCACAGGTTGCAGCAGAAGGAAAGAACTATGGCAGATCATATCTCCATTGACAAACTGGACAGAGATAATTACCCCGCATGGGTAATGAGAATGGAAGCCTTACTTATGAGTAAGGATCTCATGATATATGTAACAGGTGAAGAAGAGAAGCCAGTATTTGAAGATGAAAGCCGACCAAAGAAAGAAGAACTTGATGCTTTAAAGCATTGGTAGAAGAAGGATGCAAGTGCAAAAGCCTACATCTACAATACAATCTCTGATCATTTGCTACCACACATCAGAGGATTGGAATCATCTGAAGATATATGGAATGCATTGGAGTATCATTTCCAAAGCACTACTAAAGCACAGAAAGCAAGTCTATGGTCAGAGTTTACAACATTCAAGAAGAAGCCAAGTCAAACCATTAGTGATTATGTCACTAAGATGAAGGATCTTGCAGATAGTCTTGGATCCATAGATGAAGATGTTGAAGATCACAGATTGATTGCTCAGCTACTTGCAGGTTTGAGAGGGGATGAAAGGTGGAAACCTTTTGTCTTATCAACAGAACTTTCATTAAATCATTATGTTCCATATTTGAACCAGTTGCTTGGTTTGATGCTCACATATGAGCAAGACTTGAAGGGAGATGGAGATAAAGGACAAAGTTCTGCAATGTACATGAAGAACAAGAAGAAAGGAGATAAAGGTTAAGCAAAGGATGAAGAGGAGTCTAGTTCTCAAGCTTATTATGCAAGAGGTAAAGGCACTGGTAGAGGAAGAGCAAGAGGTTTTGGAAGAGGTAGAGGTAATCAAAATAATAACAAGAAGGCTTGCTGGATCTGTGGATTGAGTAATCATTTGGCTCATGACTGTTAGCACAATCAACAAGGATCAAACCAGAATCAAAACAACAATAGCAGAGGTCGAGGTGGAAGATATCAAAGTAATTTTCAGAGAGGTAAACAAAGTCAAAGAGGAGGCTACGGTAGAGGTGAAGGAAGAAGTTGGGGACAGAATCAATCCTACAACACCACCTACTACAACTATGCAAATGACACACAGAATGAAAGTCATACATCATTGATGATGAACTCAATCAACACATCAGATAAAGAAGATCTAAAGGTATTTTACATTGACTCTGGATGTTCTAATCATTTGTCAGGAAACATAGAATTGATGTCAGAATTGGAAAAGGGCATTTCTAGTCATACAGTTCAAACTGGTGATAATACAAGACATAGTGTACATTCAATTGGAAAAGTGAAATGCAAGAGTGGAGCAGATTTGCTAACCAATGTTTTGTATGTTCCTACAATACCTAAAAACTTGATTAGTGTGGGACAGATAGTTGAAAAAGGTTTTCAAGTCAAGTTTACAAATGAAGGAGTATTTGTGGAAGATCCAGAGAATGGATATAATCAGATTGTCTCTGGTAAGAAAGAAGGTAGACTCTTTACTTTAAGAGTGCAAGGGAACATTGGTCAAGCTTTGCTCACACATGGTGAAGCAGTGATTACAGAACTTGATCTCTGGCATAAGAGATTAGGTCATTTCAATGAAAGAGGAATTAAAGCTATGGTTGTTAATCAGTCTGTACTAGGATTACCAAATGTGCAAAGTCAACATATGGTTTATAAATGTGAAGCATGTCAAATGGGTAAAGCACACAGGTTACCATTTCAGAAGAAAGGATTCAAACATGATGGAGTACTTGAGCTCATTCATACAGATGTATGGGGACCAATAAAAGAAGGATCTATCAGTGGCTCAAGGTATTATGTTCTTTTCATTGATGATGCTACAAGATGGATAACATTATATGTTTTGAAGGAAAGATCAGAAGTGTTTGGAGCTTTCAAGCATTTTCATGCATATGCAGAGAGAGTCACAGGTCAAAAGCTTAAAAGACTGAGGTCTGATGGAGGGGGAGAATACTTCTCCCAAGAGTTCAATGATTATCTTTGGAATGCAGGTATTAAGAGAGAAATAACTTGCAGGTATACACCACAACAAAATGGTGTAGCAGAAAGAAGGAATAGGACTTTGGTTGAGTTTGCTACAGCTATGCTAAAGGAGAAGAACTGTCCAAATTATCTTTGGGCTGAGGCTATAAATACAGCCACATATCTTGTGAATAGATTACCATGTGCAGCTCTAAATGGAATGACTCCATATGAAGCTTGGTGGGGTAAGAAACCAACACTAGATCATTGTAGAGTGTTTGGATCAATTGCATATGCTTATGTGCCATCACAGCTTAGGCATAAACTTGAACCAAAGGTAGAAAAATATGTGTTCATTGGTTATGATGAAAAGCAGATGGGTTACAGGTTGTGGAATCCTCTAACCAAACAATTTCTTGTTTCTAGAGATGTTACATTTGATGAACAGAAAAGTTGGTATGCAGATCAAAGTCATACAGCTGAAGAATTTGAAGAAGAGGTAAGAAGATGTGAGAAAGGAAAATCAATTGTGCAGGTAAATAGAGATGAAGACTATATGCAAGCAAGTACATCCACAAGTGGATTAACAAGAAGAAATGAAGAAGCTCCTATATTTGATGAAGAAGTGTATCCAGACACATATGAAGAATGTGAACCAAGAAGGTCAAGCAGGACAAGGAGACAACCAGAAAGGTATTCTTATGATACTTCTTACATAACTCAGAAGAACTATGCATATATGGTCAAAGATGATGAAGAACTTCAGAACTATGATGAAGCTAAAGGTAAGAAGCAATGGGAAGAAGCAATGAAGGAAGAATTCAATGCACTGGAGGAGAACAAGACATGGGAACTTGTTCCTAAACCAAATGGTAAGAAAGTTATTGGAAATAAATGGGTTTATAAAGTGAAGAAGCTTGCAGATGGAAGTATAGCCAGATACAAAGCTAGATTGGTGGTGAAAGGCTATGCCCAGACCTATGGCATAGATTATGATGAGACATTCAGTCGCGTAGCTAAGATGTCAACTATAAGGACAATCATTGCTATTGCAGCTTCAAAAGGATGGACTCTAAGTCAATTGGATATAAAGAATGCATTCTTGAATGGATACATATCAGATGAGGTATACATGGAACAACCTCAAGGGTTTATAGATTCCAGGTATCCAAATTTTGTTTGAGATTTGAAGTTGAGAGCCTACAGTGACTCAGACTGGGCAGGTAACCAAGATGACAGAAGATCAACTCATGGTTACATGATATACATTGGTGATAAGCTTGTAAGTTGGTGTTCAAAGAAACAACATACAGTAGCATTATCATCAACTGAAGCAGAGTACAAAGGACTTGTGGAAGCAGCTAAGGAAGTCATATGGATGAAGACATTGTTCAAAAGCTTGGGCATTGATCAAGGTACACCTACAATACATGGAGATAATATGAGTTCACTTTATCTTGCAGCAAATCTTGTTTTTCATGCAAGGACAAAGCACATAGAGATACAATATCATTTTCTTAGAGAAAAGGTAATGGAGAAGGAGATTGAAGTGGAGTACATTCCTACTAAAGATCAGTTAGTAGACATAATGACAAAGAGCTTGGATGGTGTGAAGACCAGTAGATTCAAAAGCATGGCAGGAGTAAAAGAAAAGAAGATGATATGAAGAAACAGAGAATGTCAATTAGTGATTGAGGGGGAGCTGTTGGAGAAACAATCACTAATTGGACATATATTTGAGGGTCAAAGCTTTAGAAGAAAACCACATGCCTATGTGAAGGGACAAATTCACAAATGTATTATACTTGTAAAGTTAGTTCACTTTAGTTCTAGAAGTTTTTTAAAAGTCATGGGAATGAGAAAATCTATATAAGTTAGTTAGTATTAACTGATGTGGTGAGAAGAAGAAGGAAGACAATGAGAAAGTGAGAAGAACTCATTTTTGTATGACTTAGTATAGTCGGGCTTCTCTGAGCGAGAAAGCATTTGTAAGCTTCTGAGTTTTCATAGTTATGACAAGAACTAGTTAAAGTTCTGTGTATAAGTCTTCTTCCTCCATCTCCAGTGTTTGTCTTCTGTGTAATGATTTGAAAGGTTGAAGTTTTCCAAGCAAGTCGATGCGTGGCATCGAATGTATGTTGAAAGGTTGAGTTTTATGCGAGAAGTCGATGCCTGGCATCGAATCTCACTTGATAAGTCCTTATCTTCATATCTGATTTTTATCTACTGCCAAATCTTTTTGAAAAGATGAAGTTTGTGGAGCAACTCGATGCCTGGCATCGAGTTTGAGCATAAAGTCGATGCCTGGCATCGACTTCTAGCATACAAGTGGTCTTCTTCATGTGTGTGTAAAAGAGAGTATTTCTGGTGCAGAAAAAGGGCCTAAAAAAGCTCAAAGTTGATGCCCGGCATCGACCTTGACTGAAATTCGATGCCAGGCATCGAATTTTTATTTTTAGACACCCAAGGATACTAAAACAGGCAAAAATTTTGAGTTTTGGAAGGTCATACAGGGTCATCTTGTGAGGGCCATAACTTGAGTTCTAGAGATCTGTTTGATGCATATGATAGCTTGTTGGAAATCTCTACTCTTCTTGTTTCAGCCTATAAAGTTTCATGGAGAAACAATACTTGAGCTAGGAGAAAGGAGCAAAATACTGAAGGTATGTCATTTCGGTGACTAGGAATTTCTATAGAAGCAAAGTTCTCACTTTAGGCTATCATTTCTCAAAGTTTGGAGTGGCAATGAGTTAATGGTGACCATAGAGGTGTTCTAGTGTCACATTAATTCATTTCTTGTGGTGTTCATACATCAACAAAGGTAACCTTATACTTTATAAAGATTGAAGAATTCAATACACAGGTGAAGGAAAGATGGGAGATTCTCTTCAGATAGAGAAATTGGATAGAGAGAACTATCCAGCATGGTCAATGAGGATGGAAGCTCATCTAATGAGCAAAGACTTGATAGGTTATATTATAGGTGAGGAAGAAAAGCCTTAATTTAGAGATCCTAGTGTTCCAACTAGGGAGGAATTATCAGATTTGAAGAATTTGATGAAGAGAGATGCTCAAGCTAGGAGCATTATCTATATGGCAGTCAATGATTACTTGCTACCTCACATTAGAGGACTTGAAAGTGCAAGTGACATTTGGAATGCTTTGGAAGAACATTTTCAGAATACAACCAAATCAAGGAAAGCTTCATTATGGGCAGAGTTTACTACCTTCAAGAAGAAGGCTTCACAATCAATATCTGATTATGTGACAAAGATGAAAGATATTGTTGATTCTTTAGGTGCAATTGATGAAAATATTGAAGAAGATAAGTTGGTAAGAGAAATTCTCATAGGGCTAAGAGGAGATGAGAAGTGGAAGCCTTTTATTTTGTCTACAGAACTTTCATTAGATCATTTCACTCCTGATTTGAATCAATTGTTAGGACATATGCTAACTTTTGAGAATGATATCAAAGGAGATGTTGATAAGAGTGCAGGTCATGCAATGTATTCTAAAGACAAGAAGAAAGCTAGCAAAGGAAAGCAACAATCAGTTGAAGATGAAGGTACTCCAAGCCAAGCAAACTTCCTAAGAGGTAGAGGAAGTGGCAGAAGTAGAGGAAGAGGCAGAAATAACAAAGACAATGTCAGAGCTTGTTGGATATGTGGTAAGACCAATCATCTATCTCATGATTGTTGGCACAATTATCAAAGCAATGGTAATTTTAATCAGAATTTTAATCAAAGAGGAAGAGGTGGTAGATATCAGAGAGGAAACTTCAGAGGTAGAGGTGGTAGGAATTCTTTTGGAAGAGGTGGAGGAAGAAACTTCTAGAATCAATCTTATAATAACACCTACTACAATTATGCATTAGATCAGAAGGAAGATTCGACTCTTATTACGAATGCAACATGTGAAGCCTTACATGAAGACATGAGAGTGTTTTATATTGACTCAGGATGTAGTAATCATCTGAGTGGAAATATTGCTTTGATGACTGATCTAGATCATAAGGCAATCAATCATACAGTTCAAACAGGTGATAATACAAAGCACAAAGTAAAGTCAATTGGTTCAGTCAAAGCCAAAGATGGGAGTACTCTTTTGAGTAAGGTTTTGTATGTTCCTACAAATAAAAATCTGATAAGTGTAGGACAAATTGTGGAAAAAGGATATGAGGTAAGGTTCACTAATGATGGATTTTATGTTGAAGATCCTAGTCAAGGGTATAAACAGATTGTTATAGGGAAGAAGGAAGGAAGGCTCTTCACATTAAAGGTACAAGGAAATATTGGACATGCTATGTTTGCATATGGAGAGCAAAAGGTGTCAGAATTGGATCTTTGGCACAAAAGACTTGGACATTTTAATGAGAGAGGTATCAAAGAAATGATAAACAATGGTTCAGTACTTGGATTGCCTAACATTGCAGGTCAACACATGACATACAGATGTGAAGCATGTCAGTTAGGTAAGGCTCATAAGCAATCATACAATAAGCATGGTTTTATGTATTTAGAAAGACTTGAATTGGTACATACAGATGTGTGGGATCCTTCAAAGGACTTTAGTATAAATGGTTCAAGATATTATGTCATATATGTTGATGATGCTACCAGATGGATCACAATCTATGTGATCAAAGACAAATCAGAAGTGTTTAATACATTTAAACACTATTATGCATATGCAGAAAGAATTACAGGTCAAAAATTGAAGAGGTTAAGGTCAAATGGAGGGGGAGAGTATTTTTCTAATGAGTTCAGTGATTACTTGTGGAATGCAGGTATAAAGAGAGAAGTTACTTGTAGGTACTCTCCTCAACAAAATGGTGTAGCAGAAAGGAGGAATAGGACACTTGTTGAATTTGCAAGATCCATGATGAAAGAGAAGAATTGCCCAAATTATTTGTGGGCTGAGGCTGTAAACACAGCCACATATTTGGTTAATAGATTGCCTTGTAAAGCTTTGCAGGGTATGACACCATATGAAGCTTGGTGGGGTAAGAGACCTACCTTGGATCATTGTAAAATATTTGGATGCCTAGCATATGCATATGTGCCATCTCAATTAAGGCATAAATTGGAGCTTAAAGCAGAGAAGTATGTATTCATTGGTTATGATGACAAGCAGATGGGTTATAGGTTGTGGAGTCCATCCACAAAACAATTCCTTGTGTCCAAGGATGTTACATTTGATGAGCAAAGCACTTGGTATGCAGGTACATCTAATGTGTATGCAGAAGTTGAAGAAATTATGAATCAGAAGAAAGGTAAAACAAAGGCTCAGATATTTGATGAAGAAGAGAAAAATGAAATACAGGTTGAAGGTGAAGAAGTGCCAAGGTTTGATCCAGATTGTGATGAACCAGAAACCTCAAGAAGTGGAGAACTCATGAGGTCTACAAGGCACAAATGGCAACCTACAATGTATAGCTATGATACTTCATTTTTGACTAATAAGGATTATGCTTACATGGTAAAAGCAGATGAAGATCCATCTACATATGATGAAGCCAAAGGGAAGAAGAATTGGGAAGAAGCTATGCAAGAGGAGTATGATGCATTGATGGAAAATCAGACATGGGATCTCGTTCCTAAACATAATAGCCAGAAAATCATTGGATGTAAGTGGGTTTACAAAAAAAAAAGATTTGCAAATGGAAGTGTGTCTAGATACAAAGCCAGACTTGTTGTGAAGGGATATGCATAGACATATGGAGTGGATTATGATGAGACTTATAGTCCTGTAGCAAAGATGACAACCATTAGGACACTCATAGCAATTGCTGCTTGCAAAGGTTGGAAATTATCTCAATTAGATGTTAAAAATGCTTTTCTGAATGGTTACATTTCAGATGAAGTTTACATGGAGCAACCAGAAGGTTTCAAAGATCAAGTGTATCCAAATTTTGTGTGTAAGCTCAAGAGAGCTTTGTGTGGATTGAAGCAGGCCCCAAGGGCATGGAATTATAGGCTTGTAAAGTTCTTGAAGGAACTTGGATTTCAAGCATCAAATGCAGATAGTAGCTTGCTAGTCAAAGCAAGTGAAGATGGATTTATTTATGTTTGTATTTATGTTGATGACGTAATACTTACAGGAACAGATGACAAAGGCATACACATAATTAAGAAACAGATGGAGAAAGAGTTCAAAATCAGTGATTTGGGAAATTTGTCATTCTTCTTGGGAATGGAGATTTCATATACTCAACATGGAGTATATGTAACTCAAGAAAGGTATCTGAAAAATTTGCTAACCAAATTTAAAATGGAAGATTGCAGGATAGCACCAACTCCAATGGAAGTGAATCATAGATTGACTAAATATGGAGGAGAGGAATTCAAAGATATGCAGCTCTATCACAATTTGGTGGGTAGCTTGATTTATGCTACATTAACAAGACCTGACTTATCATATGCAGTTGGAGTTCTATCTCAATTCATGCATTGTCCTAGAAAGGAACATTCGATTGCAGGACAAAGAGTACTTAGGTACATCAAGGGCACACTTAAAGAAGGTTTGTATTATGGTTTTACTTCAGATACAAGGGTCAAGATATACAGTGATGCAGATTGGGCAGGTAATTCTGATGATAGAAGATCAACACATGGATACTTGTGTTATGTGGGAGATAAGCTAATCTCATGGTGTTCTAAGAAGCAACATACAGTTGCTTTATCATCTACAGAAGCAGAATACAAAGGCATGGTGGAAGCTGCAAAGGAAGTAATATGGCTAAAGACACTTATGAAGAGTTTTGATGTTGTTCAGAGTACTCCTATCATTTGTGGAGACAATATGAGTTCTTTATACTTGGCAGCAAATCTTGTGTTTCATGCTAGAACTAAACATATTGAAATTCAGTATCATTTTTTGAGAGAGAAGGTTATTGATAAAGAAATTGAAGTCATGCACACTCCTACAAAAGATCAACTTGCAGATATGATAACAAAAAGTTTGGATGGACCAAAGTTGCAGAGGTTTAAAGATATGGCAGGAATAAAGAAGATGCAGGTAATCACAATTGATGATTGAGGGGGAGCTGTTGGAGCAGAACAATCAACAATTAGTGATTACATAAAGTCCAGAAGTGGAAAGATAAATGGAAGATTGAAGATCAGTTTCAAGGGAAAGAGTAGATTCAGAAACTAAGTTCTTTTGTACATTATTCTTGTAAATATTTCAATGTATTGAAAAAGTGACGAGTTAGACTCGTATATATATATATATAGATACGTGCTTATAGTCGAGAGAGATATATAGAAGAAATAGAGAAGACAATAGATGTGAAGAATATAAGAATAGGAAAGAATGAGATGAACATTATGTGTGTCATCCATCAGATGTATGAAGATTTATGAGAAGAAAAAGTTTTCAGAGAATTGCACATCCATCTTTTCTCTAATTCTCCTTCTGTGCTTAGACTTATGAGAAATCCTTTTGTACACATCTAAATCCATAGTTAATCTATCTATGGTTAAATTTTGAGAGTCCAATTGCAAACAAGCTGAGAGAATTTTGAATAGGAACATTCATATGTACGAAAGTTTTGAGTGTCTTCTGAAACAGGTGCAGATTCGATGGTCAAAGGAATGGATAGTGCTCAGTGCATAGTGTAAAGTTTTACACAAATGAGGACTCAAAATTTAAGTTGAGAGGTAAGCCATCTATGGCTAAAAGCATTTGATTAAACGGGCTATAGTTTGGGAGAACCATAGCTTAGAAGTTACAGGTGTCAAAGTCGTTATTGCAGAAAGGCAGTTTCAGACATAGGTAAATTGTTTGAGTCATCTCTCACAATCTACTCAAGCATTTGAAGTGTTTTAACTTGGAGAAGATGCGAAACTTCTAGGGGACACACTCTACAAAGTTTTATAAAAGACTATACATGAATGATTAGTCAATGAATGATTAATGTGCAGCAGACTTTTTCTGAGAAGTGATTTTTCACAGTTGATCAATTTCTTGATAGTTTGGTGATTTAAGTGGTCTGAAGTTATTCTTGATATAGAGGTGGTCTAACATCAAGGATAGCTTGTTCTTTTGGAGATTAACATTCTCTATCAGTATCAACAAGAGCAGTCTGTCTTCCACTTGTAGCAGGGTTCATTGTCCTTTTCTTTCGTTTGTAAGTGCTAGCCCATGGAAGTGTTTTTCCCTTTGCATGTAGCTCTTCCTTGGATTTCAACATAAATGTGTCACTATGAGCTTCCTAAATATGCTAGTTGCTCCTAAGAGGCTATCAATGTCAATTTTGAGCAACTGTCGACCATGAATTACGTCGTAGGCACCGATGTTCCTTTGGATCTTCCAATCATAGATTTTACAAGTTTTTTGCCGAGTACTTGTAACCCATAATTAATGATGAGTAAGTGAATTAGTGCATGGGTTGAACAAAATATGTGCCTTGTGCATGGCCTTGTAATGTGGCCCTATGTATGCGTACTTGGAAAATGTGTGGCAAGAAGTATGGTGCAAGAGATTGGGTCTTGAGCTAAGTGCTCAAGGGTATGCTGACGAAGAGGTTTCCTAATCTATCATGGTTATAGTGTTGTTGAAGCATACACGTCTTACCATGGTGAAAGGTCCGTTGATCTTCATCTCTTCGTGTTGTACTTCCATCATGGTGTTTGACCATCGGCTTTTCTTTTTTGTTGATGGATGTCCTTGCTGATAGTTCGCTGATGAGCATTTTCACGCACATAGTCCTCTTCTTTTCTTTTCTTTCTCTCTTTTTTTTGGGGGGGGTTGGTTCACACGATGGCATCAAACAAGAAGAAAGAGGTTAGTATCAATAAAATATTTTACATGTGAAAATTTCTCATGTGCCTAGGATTTATCAATTGTGTCTATGCACGACCATGTAATGTGGCCCTATATTGATGCACACTTTGAAAATGCATGTCCTGAATGGTGCAAAAGACAAGGTTATGCCAAAGGCACATGGTTGCTACATGTAGAGGTTTTCAATGCTGTTGCTGGACGTTGATGCAGCCTTTGTTGGAGGGTGTCAGTGGATCTCAAAAGGACAACTAATTTTAGGGACCCATTTCACAATAGTGTTGGACTGCATACAAGTCCTTGTTGACTTCTTCATCTTTGGTTGATTGCTTAAATTTTGTATCCGGAGTGGTTCGTTCTTTGTTGTTGTGGATGCTATTGGTGCCTTAGGCTTCCAAACCCATATCCTTGATGATTGTCTTCTTACTTCTATCGAAGGGTTGAGTTTATCTTCTTTTGGTCTTTGTTCTCTATTCTTACCCTTTTCTCTCCTTGGCTTCTTTGTTGAGACCTTTTGCATGGTAGTGAGCATAGGCCATTGTGTATGTAAGAGCTTCTTGGGTACCCACATCTGTAATCACCCTTGTTGAGTTGTAGATAATTTCTTAGGAACCCAGATTTGTCGGAGATCTTTTGGTGGAGGTGGGCCTAGTTGCTTGTTTCTTGTCTTCGCATGGTTGGCTTGCCTGAGTGGAAATCGTGTTGGCAAGGCTAGTGGTTGCTCTCTTTTCCGTACCCAAATCTGCTTCATGCTTGGAGCTACTTTGTTCTTGATTTCTCTTAGTCGATTTGGTATAGTGGTTGTCACGTACTGATTTACTTGCCTTTTTGGTTGATTGGTTGTGACGACATTAGTCTTGAGACAAGAGGAGTCAGCTTGCCATTGAGTTTGTTCTTTCGTGATTGAGTCCTTCTCGGTCATAGGGCTTTTGACACACACAACATCTTGTTCATGAAGATTGGTCTTAGAGGAACTGAGAAAGTGTGTGGTGCCATGATTTGTGAGCATGAAGTTGTCTAATTCTAATGTAATGCATTGTTCATGTACCCAAACTTGAAGAAGTCGACTTCTTAGGTTCAAGTTGACTGCTTGGTCATAAATCCAGGACAAGTGGCTCTGTAAGGTCCGCATCGTGACACACTAGCATTTTGACTTTTATTGGAACATCTTGAAGGTAGATGGGAAGTTCCACCTCGCCCAAACAAGGGGTTTCCACACCTCCCAATCCTATGAGATATGCTTCTATGGGCTTGATGTCCACTTGCAGGTCTTGGGGGTATGAAAGTCTAACTGCACTAGTTGATGCACCTGAGCCAACCAATGCTCTCACAGTCCTTACACTCTTTCCTTGTCCTACCTCTATGGTCACAAACGGGCGTCGGTCAATTATTCGAGAAGTAGTTAGGTCTGATTTTTGGCACATGTCCATGTGATATTTTGGAGCTTTTGTGTTGACATCTAGGCCTAGTCGCCGTAACTTATTTCTTTTGATGCGCTCTCTAGCCTCTAGTTGTGCTTCTTCTCTAACCATTAAATCCTCTTCTTTTTGCTTCTTAGCAGTGTTGAGTCTCATTAGCATTTCCTCTATAAGAGGTTCTTGATATAACTTGACTCGACAACCACTTATATAGTTCGATAAGATATCACCTTCTAAAGTGGCCAATTGAACTGCACCACTAGTGGAGATTCTATTAATGATCATGGGTCCATATCCTCGTTTCTCCAATTTGCGGGCATGTTGCTTTAGCGTATAAACCAGCACCAGATCTCCTTCTTTCAATCCTTTGTCCTTCACATGGGCATCAAAGTATGCCTTTTGTCTTTTCTTTGCAGCATAGGTGCCTACTGCTGCTCATAGCCTCGTCTTACCTAAGTGTTCTAGATTAAAGATCCTGGAGGACAACTCGTGTCCATTCCACGCGTGCTTTTGTGCTACTTTCAAGGCTGGGATTAGGAAGTCCAATGGTAGCACAACATTCTATCCGAAGACCATCTGAAATGGGGTGGCATTGAGTACTGTTTTGTAGGCAACTCGGTACGCCCAAACATCATGATGAAGCTGCTTGTCCCAATCAGAGCGTTTATTATTTACCAGTTTTGTCAATACGTTGCATAGGATCTTATTTGTGCTCTCGACTTGTCCGTTAGCTTGGGGATGATAGGGGGCAGACTTCTTGTGTATCACCATGAATTCTTGAAGGAGATTTTCAATGACCTCGTTCAAGAAGTGCGTACCTCTATCACTAACCAACTCTATTGGTAACCCATATCTAGTGAACACATTTTCGGATAAGAACTTAGCCCTTGTTTGAGCATGATTCTTTGTTGTGGCTTTTACTTCCACCCACTTGGTAAGGTAATGAGTGGCTACAATAATGTATTCCGCATGGGAGTTTCTAGCTGGGGGGTTAATGGGACCTACCAAGTCTATACCCCACTTCGAATGCACGTCCTCCCATCATTGACCTCAAAGGCATCTCATCTTTTCTAATTGGGTATTGGGCATGTTGGCATGTGTCACATTTCTTCACATAGGTATGTGCATCCATATGAAGAGTGGGCCACTAGAGTCCTGAGAATAGAATGGTCTTAATTACTCGGTTAGGACCAAAGTGTCCACCTGAAACACCACTATGTGCGGTTTCTAAGACTTTCAAATAATCTGATTCATGAATGCATAGTCTTAAGTATCCATCTTTGCCTCTCCGATATAGGTTGTGTCCTACTAAGGCATAGTCCTAAGCCTCTTGCTCCATGCTTCTTCTTCATGCTAGGCTAGCCTCATTGGGTAATGCTCCTGATCTCATGAATTCTACCAATGGAGCACTCCAATATGGAATTAACGACACGTGATAAAGAGTGGCATGCTCCACTGGGGGTCTCTGTTTGCACGTTGGACAATTCTTAATCCACTCATGAATTTCCTTGTCCATGCTAGGCCAATACACTCCTAAACGTTTTAGATTCTGCAATGTTCGTTGTTTAGAATAGTGATTTCCTAGCAGACCTTCATGGGCTTGTTGCAACCAACTACTATATTCGTCGTCCTCGACACAACAAGCTAATACACCCTCTGTATCTTGTTTGTACATGCTTCCTGCCAAGATTTGATTATGTTGTGATCGTACAATTTCTTCCTTCTTTGTTTTTACGTTCTTATTTGCAGGTCCAAAGGTTAGGACACGAACCAACTTATTCGCCCATTTAGGAACAACTTCTAAATTGAACAAATAAGCATCCGGTAATTCATCAGACACTCCTTGCGGTGGCTCTCCTGAAGTGATGCGAGAAAGATGGTCCGCCCTAAGGTGGGCCCTACCTTTCTTGACAACCACTTCAAAATCGTATTTCATTAGTAAGAGGAACCATCTTACTGAGCGTCCTATATTGCAAGGTTTATTGAAGAAATATAATAAATCTTGATGATCAGTAAAAAACTTGAACTTGTTGGCCAATATATAGTGTCTAAGCTTCTTTATGGCATATACCATGCCTAAGCCTTCTCTTTCCGTTGTGGTATAATTTCGTTCAGCCGCATTTAATTGCCTACTAGCATATGCTATCGGCAAATCTAGGTTTCCTTCGCCTGTGGGTTGTGCTAGCACACATCCTATAGTATGATTGGATGCATCCACATGGACATGGAAGGGTTTATTCCAATCAGGAGTGGTCAGTATTGGTGCTGAGCACAAACGTCCCTTCAGCTCACTGAAGGAATTCTCGCATTCCTCATTCCACTCAAAATTTGTCAACAACTCATAAAGAGGTTTAGCTATGATGGCATACATGTGGATAAACCTACCGTAATATCCACAATGGCCCATAAAGGCTTGTACCTCTTTAACGTTCCTTGGCCTTGGCAACTCTGCTATGGCTCTTACCTTGTCCTCGTCTGTTGATATGCCATTCTTCGAAACAATGTGACCTAAGATTTTTCCTTGTCGTACCATGAATACACACTTTTCTAGATTCAGACACACTCGATATTCTCTGCACTTGTTGAAGATATGTCTAAGATCAGGGATGTGGCATCTTCTTTCTTGGGAGTGAGCGCATAGATCATCCACATATACTTCTAAGCTCTTTCGCAAGAACTCTTTGAAGTCATGACACATGAGCCTTTGGAATGTTGCAGGTGCATTGGTGAGACCAAATGGCATCACACGAAATGCAAAGATTCCCCATTCTGTGGCAAAAGCTATTTTGTGTTGATCTTCTAGGGCAATGGCTACTTGGTTGTACCCTGAAAACCCATCAAGGAAGCTATAAACTTCCTTGCCTGCAACACGCTCCAATAAATGTTCGGTGATTGGAAGCGGATAACTATCTCTGATCGTAGCAACATTAACTTTTTTAAGGTTAATACACACTGGCAATTTTCCATTCTTCTTGGGCACCACTACAATGGGGGACACCCATTCAATATGCTCAATTTTGTAGATAAATCCAGCTTCAATCAACATGTCAATTTCCTCTTTTATTTTAGCTGCATAATTATCATTATATGTGTAGGGCTTTTGTTTGGTGGGTTTGGCATCAGCAGTCATGGGGATCGTATGAGAGCAAATTTTTGGATCTACTCCCTTCAAATCTCTATAGTGCCATGCAAACACGACCCTATATTCGCTCACACATGAACACTGAAATATCATAACCCTCCTCATCACAATGAGGTGTCCATTGTTCTTCATTAACTGCAATGTCCATGGTAGCTAAAATTTCTGCCCAGCCATGAGGCTCAAATTCCTCATCTGGAAAAATCATTGGTGTATAGGCTAGATCTTTAACTGGTCTATCTCCTGGGGGAGTTCCTTCTTCCCTCGCTTTTAGGTGCTTTTCCTCTTCCTCTACAACCTTGCACATCCACAAGTGAGTATCTTCATGCAGCCAGGATGGATCAGGTGAACTTCCAGAATGCATGGAGATAGAATCTTCTTTCGCTTTGTGGATAGGATTCCACTGTAGGGGTGGTACATCTCTGAAGGTGTAATCCTTCAAATTGACCTTGGTTGTGGCCCCTAAGTGTTGTAAGTACAAGGAGTTGGTTCCCCAATCTTGTACTATTTGCAATTGTCGTAGGAAGGGTCTTCCTAGGATCATCTCGTAGACATTATTTTTTTCAAAGTCACATATAGCAAATGTATGTTCAAACTCTACACCACAAGTGGTTAGAGTTATCCCTTCAAGCAATCCTAAAGGTCTTTCAAAATGACCATCTTCCATTTGAAGCTTCATTCTAGTTGGTCTTATTGTGGGTTTGCCTCATCGCTTCCACAAGGAGGTGGTCGCAATAGCAACACCAACACCCCAATCTACGATTGCTTTGGTTGTGTAACCTTGACAGGTGATCGGAAGATAAGTATTACCTTCTTCACCTTCACTCATGTCTCCTATTTTATCAAGGGGTATTTCTGGAACCTTTTGCGTAGAGCGTACTTTTGGCATATTGGAATCAAGTTCTGAAACCTGATCCTTCACATGATTCCATAGCTCGGGTTTTGATTTGAGCAGCTCTTCCACAGTGAGATGACACTGAACCTTAGTGTTCTTCACGACGTCAGTGTTCCTTGGAACCACTGAGTCTTTGTTTCTTACCAATATTGTGGGAGCTCTGATCTGAAGAGATTCAGATTCCCATGGGCCTGTGAATTGTGGCAACTCTTGTAAAGAATTAGATTCAAAATCTAATCTCTCATCCTCTTGTTGCTCTATTTGATCTCCATAGATAGACGGAATGTCTTGGGGAAATTGATCATGAAGATCATCAATCTCAGGAATAGGAGGGGGATGACCCTTCTCCTTGGCCCATTTCTCTTCTTGTATTTCCTGCAAGAACTCTTGAGAGTACTGTTGAATTGAAAGAGGTGTTCCATCATCTATGGAATCAGGAACATAAGCTTTCCTTGGTGGTAAGCCTTCTCTTTCAATAACTGGTTGAGCCTGTGGAGGTAAAGAAACATGCGGCTTGTTTACCAACTGCTCTAATCTTTCTAGTATACCCTAGAAATGCAAATCCGATTTGACAGAGTTTGTCTGATTGAACTTTTGACTAGTCTCGAGCATAGCTTGAGCTACTTCTACCATTTTCATGCACATTTTTTTCGTTCAAACTCTAACTCTGCTCTAGGGTAACTCTTGTCTAGGTTTGCAGCTATTGGCCCTTCTTAAAGTCGAGCCTGATAGGCCTTGAACATCATGTCCAAGCCTTCTAGGGTTGGATCTGCAAGAACAGACCCTGATTGCGGTCTATTTACAATGGGTGGTCGGGTGGAATGAGGTGGTGTGGATGGAGGTTCGTCATGAGAGGGGCTCTGAAATGCAATGTCTTCTATTTTTGTTTTGGTATCCCTTAGGCTTTCTTCTAGTTCGGATATCTTTTTGTTCCACTTGCGATTAGCCTTCTCTCTGGTATCCTTCCAAGTTCTTATTTTCCTCTTACTAGGCTCTCCTGATTCACTTGACTCTGATTGTTCAGATGGCTTTGCTTGTTGAGTAGCCTGCGCCCTAGTAACTGCCTGTATAGGAGCCACATTACTGCTACTTGAACTTGAATCCGCCACTAAGCCTACCATATTGATGGGTGTAACCTTGGGTGCACTAGAGGGGTTTCTAGGACATTCTCTTGGGAGATGTTCCTTACCACTCTCAGGACAAAAGCCTTGTATTGTGATGTTTTGTCCTTGTCCCGAAGTAAGTGAGTGGGGACATTCACGAATGAAATGGTCACCCTGACATCTAAAACATGGTCCTCTAGGGGCTTGTGGTCTTACTTGTCTCACTTGGGGCCTAGGATTAGGATTCCTATACATGAAATTGGAGTATTCTGGCTCCCAATTTTGTTCCATAGGTGATGCCTCATATTGATAAGAATATGTCTCACTATGCTCAGGTGATTCTGTGTAATACGCATGTGAACTACCTTCATGGGAGTAGTCTGAATTAAGAGCATGGGAGTCATTTTCTGAGACCAAAGGGGTTAGTGGCACCAATGCTCTATTAGGGTTCTCCTCCGCCATCGTATACTTAACTGGGATCACATTGGCAGGAGCTGGTGGTTGGTTTCATAGGACTGGTTGTGGCATGTATGGTACCTGATATTGTTGTTGTGGCCTGTAATATGGCTGCTGGTATTGGTTCTGATACCTACCCTATTGGTAAGGGTGCTGATAACTTGGTCTGACAGCCTGCCTATTGTATGGACAATCTTGAGCCGTATGATTTGTGTATTTTCTCTCAATGGTGCAATACAGAGCATGAGGGTTCCCTTGGGGTTGAGTCGTCATTGGGCAAACATTAGCCATGTGGTCTCCTGCGCATGTATAGCATCGCTTCAATGGGGTGACCCTTGGCATTGGTCTATTTTGAACTCCTAGCCTTTTGGCCACCTGCTCAGCTATTTCATCTATCTCAGTGGAGGTTCTAGAGGTATGAGTAGTAGAACTATCAGAGTCCTTATAGAGTTTGGACAGTCCTAACTCCTCACCCAAGTTGTCCTCTATGTCAATGCATATCTGCACACACTCTTCTATGGATCTAGGCTCTTTCAAGTACACATATTACCTTAACTTTGTGCTCAGTAAGCCATCTAAAAACAAGGCCACTTGTTTGGCTGGTGTGGGAAATTTCGGTGCAAGGCATCTTTCCAAGTACTATCTAAACCTTCTTCCTACAAGTCGCATTGTTTCTTGGGGTGTCTGCTTAAAGCTGTCGATCAAGGATGATGTGTTATGCCTGATACCACTCTTGGAAAACTCTACAATGAATTCTTCCAGCAGTTGACCTATCTCTTGATAGTTGCGACTATTCAGGGGGTTGAAACCAAGCTAAGGCAGTACCCTTAAGAGTCAAACCAAATGCCTTGAACTGGGTGAACAAGTCCTCAACCTGTTCAGCTCTTAACACTTGTTTGAACTCAGCCACATGATCATAAGGATCTCCTGACCCATCAAAAATAGTTCTTCACTGTCTTAACCACTTGAGAGGGTCTAAGGGTTCTTGAGTGCTCTCGTGGTCTAGGCAATGGGAAATTATGTTCGTCTCTTTGATGCCTATGTACGCGATGTCTCTCTCTTTCAGGTGAGGACCGGTATGAAGACCAAGTGCAAGTGAAGTGCACAAGTGCGTGAGTGAAAGCACACAAGCATGCACACACATACACACACACGCGCACAAGGTAAGAGCAAAGAGTGGAACAATGGAAGATCTTTGATTGCAAATGAACTCTCTTCCCAAGCTGAAATCTACCACAAGCTACCCCCAAAAATGAGCTCTCCAGCCCTTTTTATAGTTTTTTGAGTGGTTTTGGCCCTGTCCAGACCTAGTGTCCGGTCTAGTTAAAAAATAGGTTCCAGGGCTTATTTGGGGGCTCAAACGGAGTCTAAAAATTATGAAAATTGGTAGGAAGATAGTTCTAATACTCCTCAAGATTGAGGACTCCTTGTCTTGAACAAAATGGAGTTGCAAAAATGGAAAATGGTATTTACAATGGTTTTTAGTGATGAAAATCACTACTTTTATAGGGATTTCTGTTGAAAATTTGACATGTGATTCTTGGAGCTCCCTACTTGGTCCTTCTTCTTGTGTGTCCACTTCCTTGATGTGCTTCCATGCTTTGTCCTTGACCTTGAGCTTCAACACCACTGTTGGGTGTGTGTGTGTGTAGAAATGCAAGAGACACACGAAAAGCACACACAAGGAGCAAAAATGCAAAAAGACACACGGAGAAGATGGATGGCTGGAATAGCTCACTCTATTGACGATGAACTGAATTGAAGTAAGAGCTAAATAATATGCCTAAGTATGAAGTACCACCACATATGAGTGAATCATGTATGTGGTAACATGGGGAAAAAACCTCTAGCGAGCACTAGAGTAAAAAGTACGCATGTATAGGGAAAAGGTTCACATCAAAGCTACTCGAGGAACACATAAGTGTAACAATGTAGTGACCCCCTCGATTAAAATGGAGGTTGCCCATTTTGCATTCTAACAGATTTTCATGCAAAACCAAAATTTTTTTGAAGCATATAAATATTTTGGACTTTGCTTTCAATGGATACACCCATGCATACATGGAAAAATTATCAAAGAAAGTCACGAAGTAAAGGTAGTTCCCAAAATGGGGTCTTTGCATAGGACCATCAACATTACTTTGAACAAGCTGCAATTTCTTAGTAGCTTGAACTAAACCATCTTTTGGGAAGGATGAACATTGCATTTCTCCCAAAATACAACCTTGAAAAAGAATTTTACAAGGTTCCTCAAGTTTTGGTAGAGAGGACACCATTTTAGATTTGTGCACGCATAGCAGACTAGCATAATTTAGATAACCAAAGCATGCATGCCAAAGCTTTGCATCTAACATAGCCTTAGAATCTTGAACTACACATGTTGGATCATTCACACATTTCACATAATCAATGAGCTTATACAACCCACAACACAAAATGGCAGAAGCAATAATAACATCACTATTTGAAAGATCATTAGCTATACGTCTGTCATAAAAATATGTGACAACCAAGCAGATCTTGGCTAATGTTGAAACTAATAAAAAAAAATTCTTGATCCCTTGCACAAACAAAGCATCTGACAATGTAAAAGAACTACCTTCAGCAATAGACAAAATGATCTCACCAACTCCCATTACAGGATAAGAGGAGTTGTTAGTGCATGTTACAATATTCCCTCTAGGGCGAGGCTCAAGTTAACTGAAGAAACTACACTGGGAGGTAATATGTTTGGTTTCCCCACTATCAAAGTAGCAAACATCTTGGTCTACTACAGACATATAGTGTTCATGAGAAGATTAGTCATAACTATAAATAGTAGTAAACATCCATTCTTCATTCTGCACAAGAGTATCAAACTCTATTTTAGGTGTAAAGGTGTTTGCAACAACCATTCCGAGCTCTTTTTTCTTTGCCTCTTTTGTTGCGAGTTTTGGATAACTTTTTATGGCATGATCATTTCCTTTGTAGTATTTGCCAAACAATTTCTACTTTTCTGTTTTCTTCTTGTCTTTGCTTCCATTTTTTATTGTCCAAAATTTGCACATTTTTGCTTACTAGTAGGTGAACTCCATTTACCTTTGCCCTTCTTAATAGCTAAGAAAGTTTCATCTGCAACTGCATAATGGACTTGATCTACTTGGACTAGTCTTCTTCCAAGAGAATTGAGGCTAGCTCCTCAATTGTTAAGGCATTTGGATTGCCTTTCATAATCAAGCAAATGTGAAGAGATGGATTGATACTTGATGAAGATGAAGTGGTGTTGCAAAATCTTTGCACTACACCAACCAAATGAACTTTCGAGATATGTGGTGGGCTCTTTTAGCTTGACAATGGACCAACTAGAGAGCCTATCTATATTGGAAGATCACTCTCATAAGGATGAATCAAAATAGACAAATTTGACTAAAAGTCAACTAGCCAAGGCTTTCTAGTTATTTCATAAAAAATGATTCAACATACTAAGAGAAATCAATTTAGCAAGTCAGGTATGTAATCCTGAATTTTTAGGAAGCTAAAGATGCAGATACACAGGTGACTTCTAATGAATGTTTCTCACAACTACAAAATCCAAATTCAATGAAACTTTGGGAGCTTAGTTTGTGATTGACCTCCATACGAGTTCTTGCAATCTTGCTATCTTGCATCCTGAACTTTTTCAACAAGTCTTTAATGTATTTCCTTTGAGTAAGGAATAGATCATGAGCTTTGTAAACTACTTCCAACCCTAGGAAGTATGTAAGTGAACCCAAGTCACTTACCTTCAACTCTTCTTTCATCTGATCCTTGATCTTCTTTATTCCATCTGCATCATTTCCTATAAGTATATTATCATCCACATGCACACATAAATAGATGACTTTAGAATTACTCTTTTTTATGAAGAGTGATGGATCTACCTCTCTAGATTGAAATCCATTGTCCTACAAAAATGAAAAAAGCCTGTGATTCCAAGCCCTTGGGGCTTGTTTGAGTCAATATGGAGCTTTATTAAGTTTATACACATAATCAGGATGTACTTGATTCTCAAAACCAGGTGGTTGTGCCATATACACTTCTTCTATTATCCATCCATTAAGAAATACATTTTTTACATCCAATTGAAGTATCTTCAAATTCTTGGAAGAAGCAATACTAAGTAGAACTCTAATTGTAGGCATCTTTGCTGTAGGAGAGAAGCTCTCTTCATAATCAATTCCCTGAGTTTGTGCAAATCCCTTTGCCACAAGATTTCCTTATACCTACTAATGTAACCATCTGAATTCTTCTTCAATATGTAAATCCATCTTGAACCTATTACTTTCATTGATGAAGTCATGGGAATCGATTCCCAAGTGTTATCTTCCTCAATTGCTTCAATTTCCTCTTCCATGCCATGCTTCTACTCCGATTTCTTCTTGGCTTCCTCGAATGTTGAGGGTCATCTTGATTTATGTCTTGTGCTAGGTAGATTGAATGTCCCTTTCCAATCTTCCTAAATCCTTGGCTTGGATCTTCAACAAATCCTCTGCCTTTTGTGAACCTGACTTATGGGCTTTTCTCCACAATCTTTCCTACACTTATCAAATTCTTTGTGATGGTAGGGACATAGAGTACCCTGCTAAGTAGGTTGATATTTACATCAAGAGCTTTTACATTTCCTATCTTCTCCACAAGGTGCCTTGTATCATCACTTCTTTGCACTCCATGCTTGTTCCTTAGATCTTCTAAATTTGATAGGAGGGCCACATTTCTAGCCACATGATTTGAGCAACCTGAATCTATGTAGAAAACATGCTCATCAGATTTACATTGAGGCATTGCCATATTCAACATTAGCAATGAGTCCTCTTGATTTGAGTCTTTTGCGTAGTTTTTGAAGTCTCTTCTTCCCCTATTGCCTCCTTGATAATTTGAATGGTTGTAATTGTTGTGATAGCCATTGAAGTTGTCGATCCTTCCTCTTGAGTAGCCATAGCTTCCTCTATTGTAGCCTTTGCCTCTTCGATTCCTCAAATTCCTAAAGCAATTTTCAGTTGTGTGATTGGTTAGTCCACAAATAGAACAAGGGTTAGACTCTTGGATTCTTCCCCTGCCTTTTCTTCCTCCTCCACCTCTACCTCTACCATGTCTTCCTCTACCTAAATAGTTAGCTTAATGTATACTTGCTTCATCATCCACTTTCTTTCCTCTTCCTTTGTTATCTTTGGACTTGCTTTTATTAGTATACAAAGCAGAAGATTGATTACCTTTGGATCTTTCTCCATTCTTCATAATTTTAGCCTCTTGAGTGAGTAGCTACCCAATAAGTGAATTGAAATCTGTTATATACATATCCATGTATAGGTCCATTGCTGTGGTGAATGCTTCCCACTTGGCATCTACATTTAAGCCATTGATGACCTAAATTACAATTTGCTCTTCTTCTATTACCTCTCCAAGGCTTCCTAACTAGTCTACAATGTCCTTGAGCTTTGTGACAAAGTCAATCACATTTTTTTTGGAAGCTTTCTTGAGAGTTGTAAAGTCCAGCCAAAGTTGATGTTTCCTGGCCTTTGTACTTGAAGAGAAGAAGGCTTCAAGTGCATTCAACACTTTCTCAGATGTTTTACAACTTCTAATGTGATGCAACAAACAATTAGAGATAGAGTTGAGGAGATAAGACCTTGCAAGTGCATCCTTGGAGCACCATGTGCTTAATCTTTCTTGCTATTCTTGTATAGGTTGACCTTTATTCTTGAAACTTGGCATAACTTCATCTCCAACTACATAAACATATAGATTCCTGCCTTGAATATACACTTCCATTCTTAGTGACCAAGCTGAGTAGTTACCTCTATCCAATTTGTCAATTGATGGAGGAAATCCATCTACCATGTTGTCCAACTTGGCTCTGATACCACGTTGAAGAGATGGATTGATACTTGATGAAGATGAAGTGGTGCTTCAAAATCTTTGCACTACACTAGCCAAATGAACTTCAAATATATGTGGTGGGCCCTTTTAGCTTCCCAATGGATCAAGTAGAGACCCTATGTATCTCAGAAGATCACTCTCAAAAGGATGAATCAAAACAGATAAATTTTACTAAAAGTCAACTACCCAAGACTTTTTATTTTCGAATGATGACCTTTAGTATTTTACTCAGTGCTCTTTCTCTAATCAAAATTTACTAGAGAGATTTTAGAGGAATCTAATAAGGAAGCGAAGAAACCTATTAGGAGTTATTGCATAAAAAATGATTCACCATACTAAGGGAAATTAATTTACCAAGTCAGGTATGTAATCCAGACTTTTTCAGGAAGCTAAAGATGCAGATACACAGGTGACTTCTAATGAATGTTTCTCACAACGGAGAAAGACAAACTCAATGGAACTCTAGGACCTTAAAGGGGACTTAGAGAGCTAACATTACAAAGTTAAAAAACTTTATATAGAGTGTGTTGGAGCCATAATTTGAATTTGAATCATCTCTCACCTAAGATTCTCTCCTAATTCATAGAGATAGATGCTTTTATGAATTTGTGGGATTCTAGCCTACTCATCAAGTGGCTTCAACCACTTTTTGATCCTTCGACTTTGACATCAAGTAAATATTCAAAAACTAACAAGAGTGACTTTAGAAGAGAACCCATCATTACCCCATTATTTGTGCTATTCAAGCCATTATATACTTTTCAAGAATTTGCTCCAACACTAAAGAGAGAACAAAGTGCGTCAACGGTCCTAGTGTGTCCACCTACATCATACTAAAATATATCAACAAATTTCACGTCAGAAACTCTGAAGGCGAGACCAAGCCACTTAAATATGTTCTTTGTGTGCCAAGCCTTTGTAAGAAGTTTCTCTTAGTGAAGCCATTAGTACGTGTAACATGACAGTGAAATTAGATAATGACAAAGTTCAAGTCATTGATGGAGCATCCAAAGACGTGATAGCTCAAGGATTTGAGGATAAAGGTCTCTACAAGATTTCAAGTTTCATGGACAAGGATTCAAAATTTAGCTTGTGTAATTTTAGGTTTTGGATATAGCTCTTACTTAGCAAAGATCTCCTAAAGTCATCTTGTCAAGGGTTTACTCATTTTTGCACAAGTGGAGTTGAATTATCAAGCATGTGCTAAGAAACAATTTATCCCTTTTCCTATGGAAGCATCAATTTCCTCATCTATGGACCTATGCATACATCAATGTTTATGGACCTATGCAAACATCATCCCTAAGTGGGTCACTTTACTTCTTCTTGATAGTAGATAAGTTCACTAGGTACACTTGGGTTTATTTGCTAAGACATGAAGAGGATGCACTTTCCAAGTTCAAGGAGTGGAGATAGATAGGTTTTTTGTTTTCAAAAAGGAAGTATATTTTCATTGGATTCACATCTGAAGGCATAAAAATTGTAGGATCCTAAGAGTCACTTAGTTACAATTACTAGAGACTGCACTTTTGATGAATACTATAAGTGTTAATCCCTTTTGGATTCTTCTCAAGACCTCAATCCTTCCATTTCCTCTTCTAAATCAATTTGAAGGCATGTGAGCCATGCACACTCAATAGGTATGAAAGTTACCATATACATAGCCTCACAACTACAAGCAACCACACTAGGTTGCTTATTACTCAACGAAGATATGCATGAACTACTGAGCATGAAGTAAAAACCACTCATGGACACACAAATGTCATAGAAGCTATCCCAATATGAGTCTAAAATCCCATGGATTCAACAGTAAAGATCTCCCCTTGGGATAAAATAATCCAATTAGCCAAGTACCACTCAACAGGCAAAAGATAAGCTTAATCACCTACAAATTCTTGAAACTCGAGAAACACATAAGACTAATCATCTAAGAGAAATTAAATTGAATATGGAGCCATGTTTTGTTGAAGCAAATAAAGAAACCAACATGTTGGTGATAGACAACAACATCAAATGCATCTCTGGCATCATGAAAAGTAAAAAATAAAAGTGTTTCCATTGGAGGGAAGATAGGTTTGTAATTTTTGGGGCCAAGATGTTTTTCTAATGTTTCAATAAATATCATGAAAATTATGGCTAAATTTAGAAATATGTTTCTTATTAGGATCACAAACCAATAAATCATCATGGATAACAACAATGGTTAGAACAAAATCATCTACGTTCTTAACATATAAAGTTCTCTTAGTTGGATTATTCCCAAATCCATGAGCTAGCAAGGTGGCATGTCTCTTTTCATACCAAGCAAGTGGTGATTGCTTTAATCAATACATGAGGTTTTCCAATCTCCACACTTTGTTTCAATGTCCTTTTTGAAAAAAATTGCAAGGCAGAAATATATACACTTCCTCATGTAAACACCATTCATAAATAATTTTTTAATGTCCAATTGATATACATTCTAACCATGACGAGCTAGAACTACAAAAATTATATGAGCAATTTCCACTCAGTACATGGACACAAAAATTAAATTCAATGACCTTCTCTTGATCATAACCTTTAGAAAATTTCTATCCATATACATATGAATCATTCCATTAGTATTGAATAGAAACCACTCATGGACACATGAGTGTCATAGCAACAGGCCAACTCAAGCCTAAAAACCCATGAAAACTCAATAGTAATGATATCCCCTTGGGATAAATAATCTAAGTAGCCAAATACCATGCAACTAGTGAAAGATAAGCATAATCACCTACAAATGCTTGAAACCTTGGAAAAGTATAAGCTTTCTCATCAAAGAGACATCAAATTGAATATCAAGCCATGTTATGCATAAGAAAATAAAGCAACCAAAAACTTGTTGATGGAGGACAACATCAAATGCATCTCTAGCATCATGAAGACTAAAAAATAAAAGTGTTTCCATGGCAGTGAAAGTAGCTCTATAATATTCAAGGCCAATATTTTTTGAGAATGTCCTAAGAAAATTTCTCTGAAAAAAATTATCCCGTCATTGACTTGAATAAACTAAATGCCCAAATAATGTTACAAATGCCACAAAACTTACATCTAAAAAGTGTTGGAGCTCAAGGTCTATGCAAGCACATGAACAATACAAGGAAGAAGAAGAAGCTTGGATCACAACACAACATTGAATAAATTACCAAGTGAATGTACAACAATAAGTGATCCATTAGGGTTATAGGCATATATGCAAGTAGGGGGGAAAAATCCTCCTAAAGGGGTAAAAAAGACCTAGTGATCCTAAGTATGTTTACACACATCACTACCAAAATATATCAACAAATACCGCCCCTGTCGGAGTGATGTGGTGAACAAGCAGCTGGCAGTGATGTATAAGGTAGTGCCAAGCTATGTGGATAGAGATCAATCCACTAAAGGAAGTAAGCCTCAAGATTTGTGGAAAGCTTGAAACTTCTCCCTAGGTAGAGCCTTTGTGATGAGGTCTACAATGTTATTCTATGTGGGCTCATATGCCAAACTGATCTCTTTAGTAGAGAACCTCTTCCTGACATAATGATAATGCACCTCAATGTGCTTTGTGTGAGCATGAAACATAGGGTTCCTCACAACTTCCAATGCACTCTATTTATTAGTGAAGATGGTGGTGAAGAAAGATTGACCAACACCCAAATGAGCCAAAAGACATCTAAGCCACACAAACTCAACAATCATTGTGAATGTTGCCCTATATGGAGCCTCACAACTAAAAGTGGCCGCATTAGGCTGCCTCTTTCTCAACCAAGATATGCATGAGCTACCAAGCATGACACAGAAATTGCTAGTGGACACATGAGTGTCATAGCAACAAGCCTAGTCTAAGTTAGAAAAAGCATATAAATCGCGTGGTAATGAGCCATCTTGGGGATAAAACAACCCAAGTAGCTGATTACCACTCAAGTAGAAAAAGATGTGATTAACATCCTTCCAATGCTTGACACCTAGGCAATGCATAAACCTAATCATCGAAGAGACAACAAACTGAATATCAGACCAAGTTATGCATAAGTAAATCAAGCATCGAGTAGTCTGCTAATAGACAATAGCTTCAAATCCATCTCCACCATCATGAAGACTCAACCATAAACATGTTTCCATACAAGTGGCAACATATTTGCAATCTTAAAGGCCAAAATGTTGTAATAATGTGTCAATATATTTTATTTGAAACAAAGTTACTTCCCCATCAAATTGCATAAATTGAATGCGCAAATAATGATGCAAGTTTCCCAGATCTTACATCTCAAAAGAGGCATGCAAATTAACCCTAAATTTAGCCATATGATTCTCATTAGAACTACTGAGTAGCATGTTTCATCATACACAACATGGATCAAAAGTACATTGTCTGCACGCCTAACATATAAGGTGCTCTTAGTTGGATTATTCTCAAAACCATGTGCAATAAAGGATGCACGTATCTGTTCATACCAAGCATGTGGTGCTTGCTTCAAACCATATAATGAATTTTTCAACCTAAACACCTTGTTTTCATGACTCTTCTATAAAAAACCACGAGGTTACAGTATATACACTTGTTCATGTAATTCACCATTTAGAACTGCAGGTTTAATGTCCAATGGATGAACATTTCAACCATGATGAGCTACTACTACAGAGATGCTATGAATAGTGGTCATTAGGCAAGTGGGTGCAAAGGTCTCATCAAAATCAATGCCTCTCTCTTGAGCATAACCTTCTACAAGAAGCCTAGCCTTATACCTGTCAACAGTTCCACTAGGCTTACGTTTCATCTTGTATACCCATTTAGTGCCAATGGCCTTTTTATGAGGTGGCAAATCACATAAAGATCGGGTACCATTCTTCATAATAACATCATATTTTGGTTGCATAGTATCCATCGAGTTTTTTGAATTTTTTTCTTCATCAAACAAAATAGGCTAATTGTCATCATAAAGACTAGAGTCATCCATTGCATAGAAATCAGCAAAGGAAGCATTATGAGAGCCTAAATGAGTACAATATGATAGATCTGCATCTAAGTTCCTATCTCTTAATGTCTACACAAAGCATTTAGGCATATTTTATGCCTCCTCTATATCAACTAAAATGGCTAGTACAGACTTTGAATGATAGCAAATTAGTTGCACCTCTATCATATCATATTTGTTCAAGCTTTCATAGTGCCTCTTTTGCATCAGATTGCTATGCTATGGCTTCCTCTAGTGTTTGTGATGAGAATGAGCCTATTTTATTTGATGAAGCACAAAAATCTAAAAATTGGATGGCTACTATGCAATCAGAATATGGTGCTATTATGAAAAATGGTACCAAGTCTTTATGTGACTTGCCTCATTGCAAGAAGGCCATTGGCACTAAGTGGGTATACAAGCTGAAGCATAAGCTTCATGGAATGGTTGAAAGGTATAAGGCTAGGCTTGTTGCAAAGGGTTATGCTCAGGAATGAGGCATTGATTTTGATGAGACCTTTGCTCCTACTTGCTAAATGACTAATGTTCATAGCATCTTTGCACTTGCAACTCATCATGGTTGGAATGTACATCTGTTGGACATTAAAATTTCATTTCTAAATGGTGACTTGCATGAAGAAGTGTATGTTTCGCATCCCCATGGCTTTGTGCAAAAAGGGCATGAAAATAAAGTGTGCAAGTTGAAGAAGGGATTATATGGTTTGAAGCAAGCACTATGTTCTCCACATGAAAAGATACATGCCTATCTGATTGCACATGGTTTTTGAGAACAGTCGAACTGAGAGTACCTTATATGTCAAGCATGAAAATGATGTGCTTCTGATCATTGTTGTCTATGTTGATGACATGCTACTCATTGGTCCTCAGAGAAGCATATTTTTGATTTTAAGGTAGATTTACATGCCTCATTTGAGATGTTAGATTTGCGGCATTTGCATCACTATTTGCACATTCAATTTATGCAAGTGGATGCCAGAATAGCTTTGTGTCAAACCAAATATACTGACACATTAATGCAACACTTTGGCCTTGAAGACTGCAAAATTATTGCCACTCCTATGGAGACAGGTTTATGATTGAGTCTTCATGATGCTCGAGATGCACTTGATGTTGTTCTCTATCAGTAGGCTATTGGATGCTTGATTTACTTATGCATTACTCGAATATAGATTTAGTTTGTTGTCTCACAGATGAGCAAGTTTATGGATTGCCCAGGCGTCAAGCATTGGCACACAATTAAGTGCATCTTTTGCTACTTGAGTGGTACCCAACTACTTGGATTATTTTAACCCAAGGGGAGATCACTATCACCAGTTTTTCATGCTTTTTGTGACTCTGACTAGGCTAGTTGCTATGACACTCATATGTCCACCAATGGTTTTTGATTCATGCTTGGTAGCTCATGCATATCTTAGGTGAGCAAGAAGTACCCTACTATGGCCACTTCTAGTTGTGGGGCTCAGTATAGGGTAGCTTTCATAGTGACTATTGAGTGTGTGTGGCTCAGATGCCTTATGGTCTATTTTGGTGTTGGTTAGTCTTGTGACACCACCATCTTCACTAATAGTGAGAGCCCATTGGCATTTGTGAGGAACCGTATGTTCCATGCTCACACTAAGCACATTGAGGTTCACTATCATTATGTCAGGGAGAGGTTCTTTGCTGGACAGATCATTTTGGCATATGTGCCCACATAGGAGAAAATTACGGACCTTTTCATAAAGGCTCTACCTAGGGAGAATTTTGAAGCTTTCTGCAAAGCTTTGAGCTTACTTCCTTTTGTGGATTGATACCTTATAGCTTTAGGCATCACTCACAAGGGGATTTGTTCATATATTTACGTAGTGATGTTGTTGGCACTCAAGGTCAAGCACAAGGCAAAGGAATGCTTCAAAGAAGTGGACACATAAGAAGAGAGAGCACGTAGGGAGCTCCACGAAGCCCACATCAAATTTTTAGAAGAAATCCCTATAAGAATAGTGATTTTTATCACTTAAAACCATTGTAAGTATCATTTCTCACTTTTTTAGCTCCATTTTGTTCAAGACAAGGAGTCCTTGAGCTTGATGAGTATTAGAAGTATCTACCTACCAATGTTCATAATTTTTAGAGTCCATTTGATCCCTCAAATAAGCCATGGAACCTAATTTTTAACCAGGTTGGACATTAAGTTTGGAAAGGGCTAAAACGTCCAAAAACTATAAAAAGAGCTAGAGAGCTCATTTTTGGGGTTAGCTTCTTAGTAGTTTATGAGAGATTTGAACTTTTGTAAGAGAGTTCCTTTGCAATAGAAAGCTTTCCATTGTTCCTCTCTTTGATCTTGCCTTGTGTGCATGTGTGTGTGTGTGCATGTATGTGTTTGTCACTCACATTTGCTCACCAAAATTGCTCACAATCCTCTTATCCTCCTCATGTCTCTACGCATTGACAAGTAAAGGAGGTGGTGCTTACACTTGAGCTACACCAGATTTTGGCACTCTTGCTAGGTAATGGTGCTCGAGGACGAGCGTTCTCATGGTAAGATCATAAATTTGTGACATTGGAAGGTAAAAAATAGTTAACTTTTGTTATTTTTTTGATCTTTCTTCTCCATCTTCTTCATCATCATCATCTTCTTACATCTTCATCTTCATAGAAATGTTTTGTTTTTTTATCATATTTGCAGTATTTTCACCTCATTTCTCATTCGTGGGAGTGCAAGATGGAGAGAGACAGGCAAATATTGATGTGTGTAAGTTTCTGTGATTTTTGTGACCTTTGTGTGACACACATACCTCGATGCTGAAGTTCGAAGTTCCTTCCAAAAATCTTAGAAAATGGCAATTCTATCGTGAAAATCGAGATTCTGTGAAAAATTCTATTTTTTTTTTAAATCGCGATTCTCTTGCTATTGGAATTTTCTGCCTAAAAGTATTCTCAAGAAACACGATTTTGAGATCATTCTCAAAATTGCGATTCTTAGGTTGTGCTCGAAATCCTGATTCTCTAGTTGCCTCAAAAAACACGATTCTCAAGTCATTCTCAAAATCGTGATTTTCTAGTTAACATTAGAGGAAAAATTGAACCCTATATGGGCCTTTTCGATTAAGGATTGATTAGCCATGGACCAATGAGAAGAGGGTGGTGGCTAGAGTCTAGTCCCTTAATCACATAGACTAGGCATAGGCTTCCCTTGTTCTTGTGTGGTCAAAGAGGTAGAAACCATCTAGAATTGGCGGTTTTTCTTAGAGGATGGTTTTGAGAAGCTCAAAATTCATTTAGAGCCATTCGATTTATAGAAGATCTAAGGGCCATGATTGAATTCAAAAAGAAAAGGCACAGATGAATTTGCACCCTTGGATTAGCTTTGTAGATATATTTAGGTAGTAATGTGTGTGAACACACTAGGACTGCCAGGGCACTGTTTTCCCTCTTTAGGAGGTTTTTTTCCCCCGGCTTGTATATACGCCTATTGCCCTAATGGGCTGTGTATATTCTCTAGTAATACATTCAGTATTATGTGTTTGTGCTCCAAGCTTCTTCTTCTTCCTTGTGCTGTTCGTGTGCTTCTGCAGACGTCTAACTCCAACAATTGGTATCAGAGCAGGTCGTCACTTCATCTAGGGCACCATCGACACTCCTCAGTTTGCAGTCTCAGAATCACACGAATTTTGGTGAGCATACTTAGCGTGTTTCCGAGATCAAAATAGCTTCGCTGTGTGGTGCCGAAATCACGATCTGAGCTTGTTTCTGCATCCGAATGCACTATCGCAGTGCTTGTGTAGGCTATTTCATCCTTTTGTGCCAAAGGTATATACCAGTTTCTGTTCGTCAATTTAAGCGTCTCGAAGTCTGCTATAGGTCTAGCAGAACTCGTCTGGGCACTTCTGTTCAACTTTTTGAGATACAGTCAATTTTTTGCATCAAGTATTTTTGTCACCGGCCATGGCTAAAAGCAGTGATGTATTCCGTATGTTGGCTGTTGAGGATAAGTTGGATGGTACCAACTACCCATTATGGGCTTATATGATGCGACATGTTTTGGTTGCAAACGGATTGTGGAACATTGTGCAGGGTGTTGAAAGACGTCCTGTTACACCTGTAACGACAGGTACTGCAAATACAGGTGCTGGAGCTAATGAAGATAGTGTCGAAGATGATATTCCACAGATTCTTGTTCGTGCTGTTGTTTCTGTTGCACCTACTGCAAAGCAAATTTGTTGGGATGGCAAAGATGCCCAAGCACATGCATTGATAGCTTTGTCTGACAAACGTGCCATTATTCCTCATATTCGCTCTTGCAGAACAACTAGGGATGCTTGGGATACACTTACCACATTGTACCAAGCTAGGAATGAGGCTCGTGTTGCTTACCTCCGAAAACAGTTGGAGAGTGAGCACATGAATGAAGGTGATTCTATGGACAGTTTCCTAACGAAGATCAAAGATTTGAAGGAACAATTGATTTCTGCTGATGAGGTTATACCAGATAGCTCACTTGTGCAGACCATTCTGAATGGTCTTCCTGATTAATATCAGAGTTTTGCTTCTACTCTTCAGTTGATGATGAAAGGCAATCCGAATGCCTTATCATTTGAGGAGTTAGTCTCTGTTTTGTTGCAGGAAGATCAGTCCAGGCAGAACAGGTCCATTATGCATGTTGCAGATCAAGCTTTCCTGGCTAGTCAGAAGGGCAAAGGAATGGAGCTCTTCTACTAGTAAGCAGAAATCTACAAATGCTGCACATTCGAAGAACCAGGATAAAGATGAGAAGAAATCAGAAAAGCAGAAATTGTTTTGCAAGTACAATAAAGGGAATGATCATATCATAAAGGACTGTCCAAAACTGGCAGCAAAAGAGGCAAAAAAAAAGGAGGCTGGAATGGTTGTTGCAGAAGCCTCTACACCAAAAACAGAGTCTACTAATCTTGTGCATGAAGAAGAATGGGCGTTTACTACTTTTTGCAGTTTTAACCCATCTTCTCATGAGCAGTGCATGTCTGCAGTGGACTCAGATGTTTGGTACTTTGACAGTGGGGCAACCAAACATATTACCTCGCAGCGCAGTTTCTTCTCTTCACTCGAGCCTGCCCCTACAGGGAATACTGTCACATGCGCCAACAACTCCTCTTATCCTGTTATGGGAGTTGGTAAGATCATTCTGACTACTACTTATGGTAGTTCTTTCACCTTGTCAGATGCTTTATTTGTGCCAGGGATCAAGAAGAATCTGTTATCTGTTTCTGCATTAGCCAAGATTGGTTTGGTTGTGAAATTCATTGCTGACAGGTGTATAGTTCATGATCTATCAAATGGCGATGTGATTATTGCTTCTGGCATTTTATGTCGTGGGCTGTATAAGCTCATAGACTATTGAAGATCTGTGAATGATTCGGCATGTGCAGTTCATGATTCTCAGGCTATGTCAGATGCAAAGCTTTGGCATGCATGCTTTGGTCATCTGAATTTTGCTAGTTTGCTACGCCTGCAAAAATCTGATATGGTGTCTTCTTTGCCCAAGCTTGAGGCACCTGGAAAACATGTATGTGAAGGATGTATTTTGGGCAAAATGCAACGTTCCTCCTTTCCAAAAGATGGTTCATTTTGGGCTACGCAAAAATTGCAGCTTGTACATAGTGATGTATGTGGTCCTATGCAGACACCCTCTTTTGGGAATTACCTTTACTTCGTGACTTTCATTGATGATTTTAGGGATGTGCTTTAAACAGTTTATGGTTTTGGCTAAAAATATGTCAGCATGTAAAATGGGCACCCTCCGTTCTGATCAAGGGGGGGAATATATGTCTTCTGATTTTAATGCATTTCTGGCTGAACGTGGGATAAAACACCAGTGTATAGTGCCATATACACCTCAACAGAATGGAGTTTCTAAACGAAAGAACATGTCACTCATGGAGATGGCGAGGTGCATGGTCAAGAGTCAGGCTTTACCACATAGTTTCTAGCTTGAGGTTGTCATGTGTGCAGCATATGTACTGAACAGGTGTCCCACTAAAGCGCTACAGTCTATCACTCCATATGAGGCTTGGCATGATTGCAAGCCATCTGTTGCTCATCTGCGTGTTTTTGGTTGTTTGGCATATGCATTAGTGCCTGAACAACATCGCAGAAAATTGGATGATAACGCAGTAAAATGTATTTTTGTTGGGTATAGTTCTGAAAGTAAAGGCTATCGTCTGTATCATCCATAGACTAAACACATTCTGGTTAGCCGTTGTCGGGATGAAATCCCACAGGGAGTGTGCATTGTTTTTTTTTCAAAAGCTCATTGTTTTTGAGTTTTTGTGTGATGTTTTGACTAAAGAGGGGTATATTTCATGCATAATTTGGCAGAATTGATTGATTGTGTGATGTGGAAACATGTTTAAGATGTATGTTAGACCCGTGTGTATAAACAACTGATATTTGACCCATGAAAACCTTAGGTTTGACCCTTGAAACTAATTGAAAATGTGGGTTTACCCCATGAAAACTAGACTTGAAACCCTGGAAACCCTTGGAGTTTAGGCCGAAATCATAAATAAACCATTAGATTGGTGTGTTTGAGATAATTGTGAGCAAAACCCTAATTTCCCCGACCAAAAACCTTAGGTCGGACCCTTGAAATTGGCGATTATCCTAGGTCAAACCCTAAAAACCAATTAAACCGCGAACATCCAGTGTGAAAATGAAACCTTAGTCTAGGGAAAAATTAAAATACCATCAAAATTAGAAAGTTCATTGAGGAGGTTAGAACTTTCTATAAGCAAGTCCTAGGGAGGCCTATAAATAAGTGCAAAATCATTTGTTTCTTCCCCACCCCGTGGAACTTGCTTGTGGATCGTCTCCTCTTATGCGGTTTCTGATTATCTGAAGTAAAGAGAAGGAAGGCCATTGCGGAGGATACTTGAAGAAAAGAACGGACCGAAGTAAAGTTGGAAGAGAAGCTTGGACATGAAGATCGAAGCAGAATCCCGTGGGTTGCTTATGGATCTTCCTACCAGGTTTCTATGGATTTTGAAGTAAAGAGCTGTAAAGTGAAGAGGAAGAAAAGCTTGGACCATAAAGACCAAAGCGGAATCCCGAGGGCGATTTCTCGCACTGTAGCGAGGGATCTAGTTTATATCGGCCGGCCCGCACTGTAGCGGTGGCTTTTATATTATATTGTAGCGGTTTTATTGTACCATCGGCCCACGCTGTAGCGGCCTGTTTGTATCATTCATTTTATTGGAGGCTTCAGTTTCATTTCTATTGTATCGTTGGGCTTCATCTGCATTCCGTGTATCACTGCGGTATTCGATCGTCTCTTTTTGATGCCCACGGTCCCACGCGTACGCACGCTCGTCTCGACACTTCCGAGTGGCAAGGGGCCCTACGAGGATCACGCACACTCCAGAGAGCACAGGCCAGGCGCCCAGCGCATAGACGCCGCTCGCAGGACAGCGGGAATGGCGCACCAGTGAGGGGCCTGATCCAACCCCATCGCCAGCTTCCTACCCGACCCCCTTCTTCCCGACACCTGAACCCGACGTGAAACGAGGCGGTTGCCCGGTGATCCTCGACGCGTCACCCACTCCTTGAGAAGAGAGACAAGAACCTCGGCGTCAGATCGGATATTCCAGGTACGAGCATTTCAAGTTATTTGAATATTTGCATTGATCCACACATAGAAACAAAAAGATTGCTTTTACTGCGTGACTTTGATCATCCATTTTTTGCATGAATTTAGATCATACGAGTGTGCACTTTTCTTATTGACGCATAGATAAAGAATCTACTTCTCAGCTTAGATCATAACAAGAGGGAAAATAAAATGAAGGAAATGATTGATCAACAGTTTAGAAGATATGAAGAGAGAATCAAAGAAATAGAAATTAACACGAATGAATCTATAAAATCAAAATTTAGTATTGTTATGAACCTAATGCAAACTATAAATGCAGTATCAGATACTATTCAGTTAATGGGCATAAGTATTAAAGACCTAAAAAATGAAATGGATTCTGAGATTTCAAAGAAATAAGGTTGACCTGTTGACAAACCAAGTTAATGACCTACAAGTATTGAAATGTGATAATGAGCATGAGGTAAAAGTCCAACGCATATCTGCACACAAACAGTCATTAGGTCTTAGAAGACCCACACCTAAAGTGATACCTAAGAAATCAAGTCGGGTTGAGAAGAGACCTATACGTTGCTTTTGGTGCGATCAGTTTGGACATATGTTCTGGGACTGCATAGCGTATGAGAGTGCATGCAAACATAAACTAGTCAGGGAACATGAACGTAAAATTTGTAAGTTTCAAGATGAATCCCCTTTGCATTTGAATGTAGGAAAAGGTGGGATGCAAGAATATTTTGAAGAGACAAAAACTAGATCGAAATCAGTTCAAAGGGTGTGGAAACCAAAAAGACTTGAGAACAGTAAATCTGATAAACCAACAAGAAAGATATCCATTGAGAGTCAAGAGAAAGCTATTGCAGAAACCCAAGGTAGAAAAATCAAGGTTGAAAAACAAAACATTGAGCAGATATTAAGAGAACAAATGCAAATTGATAAAAAAGAATGTGATAGAGAAACTAAAGAGAAGTCAAAGAAAGACCAGGATATATATGTGTCATTTGATCCACAACTTTTGGCTAATGAAAATCTATTTGACCAAGAGAAAGTTGTGAAATTACAGTCCAAATTAAATTTTGATAAAGAGACTGAACAAGAAAAGAGCGAAGAAGAAATTCAAGAAGATAGAAAATCTAATAAACAAGTTAACAAAGCGGAAAAACAGTTGATTGATGATATTATCAAGCAAATTGAGGGGAGTGTAAAGACAACTTCAAAGACTTCTAAGAGTTTGAAGAAGAATAGAAGAAGTAGAAACCTAACATTTCAAGACATATTTGCAAACCTTGAATAATGATTGAAGTAGAATCATAATGAAAACATATGAGAATAATCAAGAGCTATTGAATGTTAATGAATGACGATGATGAAGATGATTAGTGATTGATGATGATGAATGATGTGGATGATGATGAAGATGATTAGTGATTGATGATGATGATGGTTTATGATGATTGATGGTTTATGATGATTGATGGTTTATGATTGATGAATGATTAATGATTGATGATGATGATGGCTGATAATTGATGATGATACTAGAGGATACTGATGACATTGGAGGATACTGGTGACACTGGAGGATACTAATGACAGTGGAGGATACTGATGACACTGGAGGATACTGATGACACTGGAGGATACTGATGACACTAGAGGATATTGATGATGGTGGAGGATACTGATGATGCTGGAGGATACTGATGACACTAGAGGATACTGATGACATTGGAGGATACTAATGACACTAGAGGATACTGATGATGCTGGAGGATACTGATGACACTGGAGGGTACTGATGACACTGGAGGATACTGATGATGTTGAAGGATACTGATGACACTAGAGGATACTGATGACCTTGGAGGATACTGATGATGTTGGAGGATACTGATGACACTAGAGGATACTGATGACCTTGGAGGATATTGATGACACTGGAGGATATTGATGATGCTGGAGGATACTGATGACAGTGGAGGATACTGATGACACTGGAGGATACTGATGACACTCGAGGATACTGATGACACTCGAGGATACTGATGATGCTAGAGGATGCTGATGATACTGATGCTGATGTTGATGAAGAACGATAGATAATGAAATTGAAGGAAAGTTGGATCGATCAATGATGAAGATGGACTAAAATAATCAGGTGAAATATTTCTGATTTGAGATTTGTTTTCTTTCTGATATAGCATATGCATTGCATTGTGTGCGTGATAAGGAGATGTATGAATTTATGAAAATCATGTAGAATGAAGATACCAAATATCTATTATGGGTTTGCAAGAAATATGAGCGACTAGGAATTATATGAATAGGATCAGTTAGTGGACTAGAGACTTTTGGGAGTAAAAGCTTGGGAATGTGATGACATGCTTAGACCGAGTGCATGTATATGCTGATTGATTTGAACACTTAGTGAGTGGGAAACTTTGGATCTTAGTATTTATTTCTTATGAGATCTTACCTCCATATGGATCATAATTCATGAAAAATATTTATACTCATGCCAGCTTATATGTGCGTGCGTGTTGTTAGTGCACTACGATGGGCTAGTAGGCGGGTGGAACCACCTTGGTCGGGTGATCAAGGCCACGAGCCATAGCTAGTTTCGTCGTAGGCCTGACCTATCTGTTGTCATGCACCTACATGGGTCGATAGGCGGGTGGAACCACTCTAGCCAGGTGGTCAGAGCCACGAGCTGACGTCGATTTCATGTAGGGCTGACATTGTGTATGTCGTGCGCTATGTCGGGTTGGCAGACAGGTGGGGTAAACTTGACCGGGCGGACAAGTCCATGAGTCGCACCCGATTTCGACATAGGCCGATTTGTGAAATTAAAAGTAAAATGAAAAATGCTGAGCTGAGATGAAGGGGAAAATAAAGAAAGAGAAAAAGAAAATGAAAAAGAGAAAAAGGAAAAGGAAAGAGATCTAATGGAGAGTTGGAAAGTAGGAGATAAATAGTGGGAATCGAGGTATATTCTAAGAACTGAGTTACTAGAAACATATGTATATGCTAGTACTTAAAATGAGCAGTTGGATCTGAACCAGTTGAACAAACAGAAGATCTAGAAAGCCAACGATTTATTCATGTGATTACTTATCAGATTGCAGACGCAGAAACATAGTATGATGTTTGTGAAGCTTGAATCTACCTAATTTTCTAAAATTCATACTAATCTTTATAAAAATTGCATGACTGCATGAGATCATGATTTGAGTTTTGAAAGGAAAAACATAAAAAGTGTAAAGAGATTTCAAAAGAACCCTGATACGCTTCTGTCGGATCTTGTAGGTTGGCCCATCGGGATGATGTGCAGGTTTAGCGGGGGCGAATGTCGGGATGAAATCCCGCAGGGAGTGTGCATTGTTTTTTTTCAAAAGTTCATTGTTTTTGAGTTTTTGTGTGATGTTTTGACTAAAGAGGGGTATATTTCATGCATAATTTGGTAGAATTGATTGATTGTGTGATGCGAAAACATGTTTGAGATGTATGTTAGACCTGTGTGTATAAACAACTGATATTTGACCCATGAAAACCTTAGGTTTGACCCTTGAAACTGACTGAAAATGTGGGTTTACCCCATGAAAACTGGACTTGAAACCCTGGAAACCCTTGGAGTTTAGGCCGAAATCATAAATAAACCATTAGATTGATGTGTTTTAGATAATTGTGAGCAAAACCCTTATTTCCCCGACCAAAAACCCTAGGTCGAACCCTTGAAATTGGCGATTATCCTAGGTCAAACCCTAAAAACCAATTAAATTGTGAACATCCAGTGTGAAAATGAAACCTTAGTCTAGGGAAAAATTAAAATACTATCAAAATTAGAAAGTTCATTGAGGAGGTTAGAACTTTCTAGAAGCAAGTCCTAGGGGGGCCTATAAATAAGTGCAAAATCATTTGTTTCTTCCCCACCCCCTGGAACTTGCTTGTGGATCGTCTCCTCGAGGTTTATGCAGTTTCTGATTATCTGAAGTAAAGAGAAGGAAGGCCATTGCGGAGGATACTTGAAGAAAAGAACGGACCGAAGTAAAGTTGGAAGAGAAGCTTGGACGTGAAGATCGAAGCAGAATCCCGTGGGTTGCTTATGGATCTTCCTACCAGGTTTTTGTGGATTTTGAAGTAAAGAGCTGTAAAGTGAAGAGGAAGAAAAGCTTGGACCGTAAAGACCGAAGCGGAATCCCGAGGGCGATTTCTCGCACTGTAGTGAGGGATCTAGTTTATATCTCTCGGCCCGCACTGTAGCGGCGGCTTTTATATTGTATCATCGCACCGCACTGTAGCGGTTTTATTGTACCATCGGCCCGCACTGTAGCGGCCTGTTTGTATCATTCATTTTACTGGAGGCTTCAGTTTCATTTTTGTTGTATCGTTGGGCTTCATCTGCATTCCGTGTATCGCTGCGGTATCCGATCGTCTCTTTTTGACGCCCACAGTCCCACGCGTACGCACGCACGTCTTGACACTTTTGAGCGGCAAGGGGCCCTACGAGGATCGCGCACGCTCCAGAGAGCACAGGCGAGGTGCCCAGCGCGCAGACGTCGCTCGCAGGACAGCGGGAACGGTGCACTCGACCTCCTTCTTCTCGACACCGTGATGTTGTTTTTGTGGAAGATGCTATTCAGCCATTGCTTTCATGTACTACGGAGACATCTGTTAGCTCCAAAGACATGTATGATACATTGATGCCTCTTTTTATAGGTGGACAGTCTAGTGCTGGTCCTAATGAGGCAACTTCTCAGTCTTTGCAGGTTTCATATGATGATGCAGAACATTCTATTTCTGATGCAGATTTACATGATGCACTTGTTGATGAGAGAGCTGATATTGAGCAGGCAAAAACTATGCCAAAATGACTGGTGCAGACTTTGCGTGATAGCAAATTAGATGCACCTTTGTCATATCGTACTCGTTCAGGCTCTCATAGTGCCTCCTTTGCATCAGATTGCTATGCTATGGCTGCTTCTAGTCTCTGTGATGAGAATGAGCCTGTTTCTTTTGATGAGGCACAACATTCAGAAAATTAAATATGATGCTATAATGAAGAATGGTACATGGTCTTTATGTGACTTGCCTCCTGGAAAGAAGGCCATTGGCACTAAGTGGGTATACAAGCTGAAGCGTAAACCTGATGGTACAGTTGACAAGTATAAGTCTAGGCTTGTTGCAAAGGGTTATGCATAGGAAAGAGGCATTGATTTTGATGAGACCTTTGCACCTACATGCCGTATGACTACTGTTCAGAGCATTTGTGCACTTGCAGCCCATCATGGTTGGAATGTACATCAGTTGGACATTAAAACAACATTTCTGAATGGTGACTTGCATGAAGAAGTGTATGTTTTTCAGCCCCGTGGCTTTGTGCAGAAAGGGCATGAAAACCAGGTGTGCAGGTTAAAGAAGGCATTATATGGTTTAAAGCAAGCACCACGTGCTTGGTATGAGAAGATACATGCCTATCTGGTTGCACATGGTTTTGTGAATAGTCCAACTGAAAGCACCTTATATCTTAAGCGTGCTAATGATGTGCTTCTCATCATTGTTGTCTATGTTGATGACATGCTGCTCACTGGTCCTATTGAGAAGCATATTATTGATTTCAAGGCTGATTTGCATGCCTCATTTGAGATGTCTGATTTGGGGCATTTGCATCACTATTTGGACATTCAGTTTATGCAAGTTGATGGTGGAATGGCTTTGTGTCAAACGAAATATATTGACACATTATTGCAACGTTTTGGCCTTGAAGACTGTAAGCCTATTGCCACTCCTATGGAGACAGGTTTACGCTTGTGTCTTCATGATGCTGGAGATGCATTTGATGTTGTTCTCTATCAGCAGGCTGTTGGATGCTTGATTTACTTATGCATTACTCGGCCAGATATTCAGTTTGTTGTCTCAGAGATGAGCAGGTTTATGCATTGCCCAAGAGTCACACATTGGAAGGCGGTTAAGCGCATCTTTCGCTACTTGAGTGGTACTCGGCTACTTGGGTTGTTTTATCCCAAGGGGGGATCACTACCGCCAGATTTTCATGCTTTTTCTGACTCAGATTGGGCTGGTTGCTATGACACTCGTGTGTCCACTAGTGGTTTTTGCTTCATGCTTGGTAGCTCATGTATATCTTGGTTGAGCAAGAAGCAGCCTACTGTGGCCACTTCCAGTTGTGAGGTTGAGTATAGGGCAGCTTTCACAGCGACTATTGAGTGTGTGTGGCTCAGACGCCTTATGGATGATTTGGGTGTTGGCTAGTCTTTTGCCACCACCATCTTCACTGAGAGTCAGAGCGCATTGGCAGTTGCGAGGAACCCTGTGTTCCATGCTCGCACTAAGCACATTGAGGTGCATTATCACTATGTCAGGGAGAGGTTCTCCGTTGGGGAGATCAGCTTGGCATATGTGCCCACGCAGGAGAACATTGCAGACGTTTTCGCGAAGGCTCTGCCTAGGGAGAACTTTGAAGCTTTCCGCAAAGCTTTGGGCTTACTTCCTTTTGTGGAGTGATTTCCACATAGCTTGGGACTTCCTTATACATGAGTGCCAGCTCCTTGTTCACCGCATCACTCCCAGGGGGGATTTATTGATATATTTAGGTAGTGATGTGTGTGAACACACTAGGACTGCGGAGTCACTTTTTTCCCTCTTTAGGAGGTTTTTTTCCCCCGGCTTGTATATACGCCTATTGCCCTAATGGGCTACTTATCTTTGTACATTCTTTAGTAATACATTCAGTATTGTGTGTTTGTGCTCCAAGCTTCTTCTTCTTCCTTGTGCTATTCGCGTGCTTCTGCAGACATCTAACTCCAACAAGCTTAAGATTGAATGGATGAGATACATGCAATCATTACAAGAGGCATTAGATCTAGGAAGGATCGGATGGCTTAGGTTCACCCCAAACATCAAAAGGACACCTTTAAATGGTAGCCACTAGATGTGCCTCACATTTGATGGCCGGAAGGCATCTGAAAAAGAGCGTCAGCCCCATTCACGTGCATCCAATAGATCTAGGATGATCCAATGGTCAATGTTTTTGCAGAGAGAGTTCGAAATCTTGTCCCCACTCCCACGAGTTCTCTTGTATTGTCTCTCTACATTAAAGTGTACTCTGATATACACCATTGATTCAATCAATCTAAAGGCTCAGAGACGCTCACGTTGTTGTGAAGATTTTGTCTTCACGATTATCATTCGAATAGAAGACAATGTTATGAATGACTTTCTATCATTGAAGAGGCATCAAGTTCTGATCTATTGTCATTTGTGTATAAAATTTGGAGTATATTTTGTCTTGGAGATAACTTTATAATCAAATTAGAATGAGCATATGGGACCTCTAGAGTACTCATCGTCGATTATTAGATGAGTTGTTTATCTCAAAATTAAAGGAAAGGTAGATGGCGCATGCAATGGAGTGTGGTAGTTCGAAGACAAAGGAAAAAGGCATGGAGAGCTTTACGTGGAAAAAGTATGGGCCACAGATAAAAGTAAGAGTAAAAGAGGCAGTATGGATATAGAAAGGAAGAACTACACAAAAAGGAGGACAGCGCACGTTTTGAAAGGACGAGAAGATCCGCGGAGGAGGGGCGATATCTGTGGGAAGAAGGAGGTTCGGAGCGGGGGGGAGATTCATCAATCATGCCGGATGCGAATTTTGGGAACAATCTTGGTCGCGAGCTCTGAGTGATTGGGTGGAACAATCAACGAAGGGCCATAGTGGACATATTGGAAGAAGAGGATTCGGAAGAAAGGGGAACTCTTGCTTTAATGGGCGCTGCTATTGAATCTGTAGGAGGGCACGCACGGAGGGGAATGGGCTCATCTAATCAGAGGATGGCGATGGCGCTGTAGTTCTGAAAAAGGGAGGTAGCGATGCATCTGACACAAGGGAGATAGGACTCCAACAGTAGAGGCATTCTTGGACAAGCACGAAAGCGGCAATTACTACTGTCTTTCCGGGTGACGAATTGATGTAAGAGGTGTGCTACAGATAGGAGCTTCCCACGGGTCGACGGAAAGGTCACGTTTTGGTGAACTCTATAATCGCATATGATTTTGGTATTATCTGCACATCGTTTGGAGTCCTTGCTTGATTGCTGCTAAAGTTACAGATCTTAGTTTATTGTTTTGGAATCAGTGACTGATAGTTTTTTTTGGTTGAGAGTTTGATGTATGAGGGGAGATATACATTTCGAATGCGTCTGGTTTTGCGATCAGCAAAGAAATTCTTGGTATACTTCTGGAATGGCGGCTATATGCGTGTACTCCTAGAGTTCATCTGAATGTGCTCCAGAAGCGTGTACAGATGCTCAAGTGTTTGAAGACCCACCAGCAAGTTGCTATCGCACTCAACTTCTGATCCAATATCCAATTTATGCCATATGAGAACTTCTGCGCTGAGGTTACTCTCTGCAATTCGTCATCAACACTTGCGCGCAGAACTGTATCTGACATCTTCGTTTTTTATTTCCAATGTCAACGGTTTCAATAGATTTTTTTGAGATCTATATTTATAAATTAGTTTCATAAACTTTGGGGATCTGAATTGACACTATTTCGAATAATTCTCTATCGCGAATCTGTTCCGATCATACGTATAATATTGAATGTATGCAAATTATCTCTTTCGAAACTGTTTGTTGTAATCAAGCTCTGATGAAGTCGCGCAAAATGATGGAATGCAAGGAACTGAGAAAATTTAATATGTTTTGTGGAGTCTGCACACATCTTGATGCATAAGGAACATTGTTTTTCGACATTCCCTCATGTTGCACCAGTAGATGTCTTATCTCTAATATATATATTACCTCATGATTCTGATAACTTGTAATGTGTTTCCATTTTGTTCGGAGGTACATCTTTAATATATACAACTATGATCAGACTGTTTTAAAACACTTTCCTAAACTTTGAATGTGCGGTGATCATCTTGATATATTCAACAGCTTACGAAACAATTCTATTACTTATAGATCTTCAACAGGTCTGCATCGGACGAGTCATCTCATGCACATGATATAGTAACATACGATCCGTGAAACATGACGATACATGTGACTAAATGTCAAAGCATGGAGTTATCAACATAGGCGTTGCATTCAAGGCAAAGAACTTTGATATTTTTTTCCTATTCCTACGATTCTTCGAATGTAGAGACTGTTCGTGTCCTAGTTAATTTCCTTTGGGTTTCGAATATGTGTGCTTATCATTATAAGATGTTTGAATTCTTCAATTCTTTGCTTGCGCTATCGTATTCAATTATTGGAATCTATTTTCCAACCTTCAATTGAAGAAACCATTAAAATCACACTCATTATGTGGGTTTGTTTCATCTGATAGGCAATTAAGTGCGCAAATTTAGAATTCTAGCATTGATGCTACTTAGAGCTCATTAGAATCTATACTCTTTCGCTTAATTTCTTAAAACTAAAAGTTCGGATGTGATTTTTTGCATTGAACTTCTAAGTAGTATCTCTGAATTTTCATTAAAAGAAATTACCGAAGATAGTTTCAAACAAATGTCTGATGTCTGAGTTCATATTGGCTCTTTGAATCTCCATTGAATTAATGATTTCAAATTTCTTACTAAAAGTTTCTTTGAGTTGTCACTATACCTGAGTTTGTTCCAAGCACAGGGTGTGCCGTATTTTTGGCGGTCGCCCTGATCCACCGACCGTTCCTTCCGTGCCGACATTGGTGAACCCAACGTGAACAAACGGCATTGCAACTCAGGTACATCCGACGGGAAACAAATTCCAGGTATTTATACTTGAATTCTCCTTGCTTGCACATAGTTAAAAACAAACATGAATTCTAATGTCGAAAACCTTCTGCATGATATGGAAGCACGATTAATTTCATCTATAGAATTAAAGCTTAATTCCAAGTTTGAGTCCTTAAACTCGTTTCTTTCAATCTTAACTACAGTAGTATCTGATTTTAATGCAAATCTTAAGTCAATGGATACTCAATTTGATCACGAGTTTAGGAATTTAGAAGGAGTTCTTCATTATGAACTATCAAATTTAAATGAACAGATGGAAACATTAGCAAATCATGTAAAAGAAATCTCTTCATTCAAAACTATTGGTCATGAAGTTGCAAGTTTAAAAGAGAACATTGAAAGGCTAAACAATCAAATACAAGAAAGTGCTACATGTGAATGCAAAAATAGATATCAAGTATGAGTTCAAAGTAGATCTATGTCTTCTATTGACCAAAACCCTTTACCCGATTATAGAAGAGTTGATCCTAGGGCATTATATCAAAGACCAAAGAGAACTGTAAGATGCTTCTGGTGTGACCAACTAGGTCATACTTATAAGAATTGTCTGGCCTATGAGAAAGCATGTAGGCAACACTTGGTGTTAGAAAATGAACACAAAATCTGTGAGTATCATACGAAGGATCCTTTACACTTGAACCTAGGTAGAGGTGGGATGGTAAAATATGTTGAGCAAAAACAAGTCCAATTAAGATCAAACAAACAAGCGAAAAAACAGTGGAAAGTAAAACGTGAAAATACCACAAAATCTAATGATCAAGACAATAATATGATGAATAACCCACAAGTTCAACTGATGATGCAAGAGATTAAGCCAAAGGATAAGCAAGAACATAAGAGAACAACTTATGAGAAAACAAGAAAATATGAAAATGTACATAATATTTCAAGTGATTCTCATGGTCAAACACTTGAAGAAGAGAAAATTGAAAAGATGAAAGAACAAGTGAATCTTGAAACTAGCAAACAAACTAAAACTAAAGGGAAAATTGAGAAAACTAAACAACTAAGTAATGCAAACGAGAATGCAAACAATGAGAAAAGTCTTAATGAAAAAGATCAAGAAGTTTTTGAAAATATTATCAATCAAATTACACAAAATATGAAGAAGTCAACAAGAACCATTAAAAGAAAAAATGAATTATCTATGCAGGAAATTTTTGATGTCTTGTATTAAAATTATTTATGAATATATTTTATGAATGTTTGTGAATATATTTTATCCATGACTAAAATTTATAGGGGAGTTTTACCTCTCCCTCATCAAAAGGTACGATCACGGGAGTTTTACCTCTCCCTCATCAAAAGGTACGATCACGGGAGTTTTATCTCTCCTTCATCAAAAGATAATTATGAATGGGAGTTATCACCTACTTCCTTATCAAAAAGGTATTTATATCGGAATTGTTTTACAAAACTAAAATTATGAATTTCATTAATGATGCAAATATTGCTTTTCTAATCAACGTTTTGAGTGACTTAATGCAGGTCAAGCAAGAAAAGACGAATTGATGTAAGCTACAAAATATGACTTAATATTACTTCGGTTTTTTAGAGATGGATTATCAAGAAGTTTTATCTTTGATTGATATATTTGATTTAAGTCTATTAATAATTATGTTTCTCACAAGTGTTTGAAGATGAGTTATTTTTCAGGTTTAGGATGAAGACTGAGAGTTTATGGACAACCAAGATTTTCTTCAAGAATAGATTATGAAAAACCTTTTACTTCCAGTTTTGCACCATTTTGTTTCACTTTGCATTTAAAGTACGCATCAAAATTATGTATAAAACACATGTTGATTTTTTCCTTAGATGCACGTTCATTTGCACCAATATCAAATGTAACATGCATTATGAAATCTACGAGCAAATTCTAAGTATAGGAGATAAAAACCTCTTCATCACAAGCTCTTATCCCTTATGCACCATAATTTTGAAAATGCACTTAAAGTATGCATGTGGTAGGGTCACACTACATGACCATGCATCAAGGCACGATCTGATCTATACCCATGCACATACGAGTGACTGTAAGGATGAATGTATAATCACATTGCTATGTATGAGAGTGAGTGCACCAACCTCGTCATCAGAAGCTATTTTCCTTATTGATTGCACCATTAATTTTATACATGCATTTTCAAAGTGTGCATATAAATAGGGCTAATTACACAGCCCTGCATAAGGCACTTTGATTTTAAAACCCATGCACAAATTATGCTATGGAATTGATTTTTATTATTAAGCAGAAAACAGGTTTCGTTTGGCGCATCCGGAGGATGCACAGGTTTGGTGGGGATGAGTGTCGTGAAGATTTTGTCTTCACGATTATCATCCGAATAGAAGACAATGTTATGAATGACTTTCTATCATTGAAGAGGCATCAAGTTTTGATCTATTGTCATTTGTGTATAAAATTTGGAGTATATTTTGTCTTGGAGATAACTTTATAATCAAATTAGAATGAGCATATGGGACTTCTAGAGTACTCATCATCGATTATTAGATGAGTTGTTTATCTCAAAATTAAAGGAAAGGTAGATGGCGCATGCAATGGAGTGTGGTAGTTCGAAGACAAAGGAAAAAGGCATGGAGAGCTTTACGTGGAAAAAGTATGGGCCACAGATAAAAGTAAGAGTAAAAGAGGCATTATGGATATAGAAAGGAAGAACTACACAAAAAGGAGGACAGCGCACATTTTGAAAGGACGAGAAGATCCGCGGAGGAGGGGCGATATCTGTGGGAAGAAGGAGGTTTGGAGCGGGGGGGAGATTTATCAATCATGCAGGATGCGAATTTTGGGAACAATCTTGGTCGCGAGCTCTGAGTGATTGGGTGGAACAATCAACGAAGGGCCATAGCGGACATATTGGAAGAAGAGGATTCAGAAGAAAGGGGAACTCTTGCTTTAATGGGTGCTGCTATTGAATCTATAGGAGGGCACGCACGGAGGGGAATGGGCTCATCTAATCAGAGGATGGCGATGGCGCTGTAGTTCTGAAAAAGGGAGGCAGCGATGCATCTGACACAAGGGAGATAGGACTCCAACAGTAGAGGCATTCTTGGACAAGCACGAAAGCGGCAATTACTACTGTCTTTCCGGGTGACGAATTGATGTAAGAGGTGTGCTACAGATAGGAGCTTCCCACGGGTTGACGGAAAGGTCACGTTTTGGTGAACTCTATAATCGCATATGATTTTGGTATTAACTGCACATCGTTTGGAGTCCTTGCTTGATTGCTGCTAAAGTTATTAATACGCAGATCTTAGTTTATTGTTTTGGAATCAGTGACTGATAGTTTTTTTGGGTTGAGAGTCTGATGTATGAGGGGAGATATACATTTCGAATGCGTCTGGTTTTACGATCAGCAAAGAAATTCTTGGTATACTTCTGGAATGGCGGCTATATGCGTGTACTCCTAGAGTTCATCTGAATGTGTTCCAGAAGCGTGTACAGATGCTCAAGTGTTTGAAGACCCACCAGCAAGTTGCTATCGCACTCAACTTCTGATCCAATATCCAATTTATGCCATATGAGAACTTTTGCGCTGAGGTTACTCTCTGCAATTCGTCATCAACACTTGCGCGCAGAACTGTATCTGACATCTTCGTTTTTTATTTCCAATGTCAACGGTTTCAATAGATTTTTTTGAGATCTGTATTTATAAATTAGTTTCATAAACTTTGGGGATGTGAATTGACACTATTTCGAATAATTCTCTATCGCGAATTTGTTCCGATCATACGTATAATATTGAATCTATGCAAATTATCTCTTTGAAAACTGTTTGTTGTAATCAAGCTCTGATGAAGTTGCGCAAAACGATGGAATGCAAGGAACTGAGAAAATTTAATATGTTTTGTGGAGTCTGCACACATCTTGATGCATAAGGAACATTGTTTTTCGACATTCCCTCATGTTGCACCAGTAGATGTCTTATCTCTAATATATATATTACCTCATGATTCTGATAACTTGTAATGTGTTTCCATTTTGTTCGGAGGTACATCTTTAATATATACAACTATGATCAGACTGTTTTAAAACACTTTCCTGAACTTTGAATGTGCGGTGATCATCTTGATATATTTAACAGCTTACGAAACAATTCTATTACTTATAGATCTTCAACAGGTCTGCATCGGACAAGTCATCTCATGCACATGATATAGTAACATACGATCCGTGAAACATGACGATACATGTGACTAAATGTCAAAGCATGGAGTTATCAACATAGGCGTTGCATTCAAGGCAAAGAACTTTGATATTTTTTTCCTATTCCTACGGTTCTTCGAATGTAGAGACTGTTCGTGTCCTAGTCAATTTCCTTTGGGTTTCGAATATGTGTGCTTATCATTATAAGATGTTTGACTTCTTCAATTCTTTGCTTGCCCTATCGTATCCAATTATTGGAATCTATTTTCCAACCTTCAATTGAAGAAACCATTAAAATCACACTCATTATGTGGGTTTGTTTCATCTCATAGGCAATTAAGTGCGCAAATTTAGAATTCTAGCATTGATGTTACTTAGAGCTCATTAGAATCTATACTCTTTCGCTTAATTTCTTAAAACTAAAAGTTCGGATGTGATTTTTTGCATTGAACTTCTAAGTAGTATCTCTGAATTTTCATTAAAAGAAATTACCGAAGATAGTTTCAAACAAATGTCTGATGTCTGAGTTCATATTGGCTCTTTGAATCTCCATTGAATTAATGATTTCAAATTTCTTACTAAAAGTTTCTTTGAGTTGTCACTATACCTGAGTTTGTTCCAAGCACCCTACGTGTGCTGTATTTTTGGCGGTCGCGCTGATCCACCGACCGTTCCTTTCGCGCCAACAACGTATGAGAGAAAAAAGAGGATATTTCATCTACATTATTTTATTTTGCAATACCACTAGTGGTTTCATGTGGCTCCTTAAACTCATGGATTAAGCATTTTAATCCATAAAAACTAGGGATCCTTATAAGGCCCATGCAGGGCTCACTTTTTCCCCTAATGAAAAACACGATCCTCAAGAAAACATGATTCTCATTCAAAACCGCAATTTTCAGGTCATTCTCAAAATCTTGATTTTTAGTTCAAGAACATCATCCTAAGCAAAAACTTGATTTTCAAGCAAAACATGATTTTCAAAAAATCATGATTTTTTGTTCATTCTCAAATCTTGATTTTCAAAAACACTGTTTTCTGTTAGGATCGCATTTTTCATGATTCTCTGTCAGGATCGTGTTTTCATGATTCTCTGTCACGATCGTGTTTTTCACGATTCTCTATGAGGATCATGTTTTTCACAACCCTTTGATAGGGTCATGTTTTTCATGATTCTTTGTTAGGATCACGATTCTTTGTGAGGATTGCGTTTTTCACAATTCTCTATCAAGATCGCATTTTTCACGATTCTCTGTTAGGATTACATTTTTCACGATTTTATGTCAAGATCACATTTTTCATGATTCTCTGTCAAGATCATCATGTTTGGATTTGTTTAGGATCCTGATTCTCAATGAAAACTATCATTTCCAAGTTGTCTCAGGATCGTGATTTTCAGTCAAAATCATGATTTTCTCATAAGATCGTGGTTCCTTGTTTTGACCCCTAGGAGCCTGATTTGACATATCTTTTTCATCAAAAGTCCATTTTTTTAAGCTTAATGGCTCATTGGAATGCTCGTTTGGAATCCCACATGGCTTAATGGTGCTTCTCTTTCTATTGGAATTTCCCTCCTAAAAGTATTCTCAAGAAACACGAGTTTGAGGTCATCCTCCGAATCGTGATTCTTAGGTTGTGCTCAAAATCGCAATTCTCTAGTTGCCTCAAAGAACACAATTCTCAAGTCATTCTCAAAATCATGATTTTCATGTTTAAGACAACACGATCCTCAAGCAAACATGATCCTCAATCAAAATCATAATTTTTAGGTCATTCTTACAATTGTGATTTTCAGTTGAAAAACACGATCCTAAGCAAAAACTCGATTTTCAAGCAAAACACGATTTTTAGCACATCGCGATTTTTTGGTCATTGTCAAAATCGCAATTTTCAAAAACATAATTCTTTGTCAGGATCCGGTTTTACACGATTCTCTATCAGGATCCGCTTTTTCATGATTCTCTATCAAGATTGCATTTTTTATGATTCTCTGACAGGGTCACATCTTTCATGATTCTTTGTCAAGTTCACATTTTTCACGATTCTTTGTCAGCATCCCATTTTTCACAATTCTTTATCAAGATCACATTTTTCATGATTCTCTATGAGGATCGCATTTTTCACGATTCTCTATCAAGATCATAATTATTCACGATTCTCTATCAAGATCACCATTTTTGGGTTTGTTTAGGATTGCGATTCGCAGTGAAAATCGTGATTTCCAAGTCATCTCAGGATCACAATTTTCAATCAAAATTGTGATTTTCTCATAAGCTTCTGTTTCCTTGTTTTGATCCCTAGGAGCTTGATTTGACATATATTTTTTGTCAAAACTGCATTTATTGAGCTCTATAGCTCGTTGGAAAGTTGGTTTTTAGATAGGGTAATTTGAAGTTCACCCTCAGGTGGGATTGGAAAGCCAAGGGGGCTCCAAAGGATTCTAAGTAGTATAAAGGGGAAATTTGGACTCTTAACCAAGGCATATGAACCTTAGATCTGGTAGACACCTAGCCCGAGATAGATAAAGTATCAAATCGTCTCAAGCTAGTGTGAATCATACAACTAGGTCATGGGCACAACAACTCAATGATTATCCCTACTTGCTGAGTTCAAAGACAAGTGATTCAGAAACATTCTTTAGCATGGAGAGACCCATAGGTAACTCAAGCACTACCTATTTACAAACACCAAAACGTTAGACACAATTGGAATATATTAGGACGAATCAATTAGGTGCACACATCTATGAGGATGGTATGAGGTGATTAGTTATCCAACTCAAAAATCCCGATCAACACTTTGGACTTGAACATCTAGTGGTCAAATTCGAAGAGGGTTCCTATATTGAAAAGCAAGGAACCATGTATGTGGTCACCAGCTTATCAGACAAGATATATGAGTTTGGAGGCATCATTACTTAGAATGAGATAGGAGACCTAGAGCAAGGAGATCTAGAGTAAGGAGACCTAGAAAGAGAACCTAAGACTCCTAGAGGTTAGTCCGACTTGACGAGACTGATCACTCCAGAATGGATTCCCCAAGAAAAAAAAAGCATAGAACTATTCTTGAATAGAGAAACAGAGGAAGCCTTTTGGAGATTCAAGCCAGATCAACCTGGCAAAATAAGCGAAGTCATCATCTATGAATTTAAAGATTCTAAGATACCAAGCAAAGTTGTCTATCTTGATAACACCTCGGAGACAATGTTCTTGGTAGCAAAGCATGATAGGCATATAAACACTTGGAAAGGTGAATTGATCTTCCCTCCACCAAGATCTAATGTTTCCCATGCCTTCCAAGGAGCATGATCATCCTAGGCTCATGAAAACTAGAAGGAAAGAGCAAAAGAGAGACTTGAGGTAAGCTTTGCACACACAGTGGATAGAGACAGATCAAAACTTAAAAATGGAAGATGAGAAAGAGAGAGACATAGAGCACATAGGCATCAAAGAGATGAACATGATTTTCCATTGCCTAGACTGCAAAAGTACCCAAGAACCTTTAGACCCTTTCAAGTGGTTAAGGCAATGAAGAACTACTGTGATGTGCTAGGAGATCCCTATGATCATGTGGCCAAGTTCAAACACGTGTTAAGAGCTGAAAGCTCGAGGACTTTTTCACTGAGTTCGAGGCATTTGTGTTGGCTCTCAATCGTACTGCCTTAGCTTGGTGTCAACCCCCTAAATAGTCGCAACTACCAAAATATAGGTTAACTTATAGAACCATTCACTGTAGAATTTTCCACGAGTGGCATCATGCATAACACATCATCCTTCACCCACAGCTTCAAGCGGACACCCCAAGAAATAGTTTCACTTGTAGGAAAACAATTAAGAGAGTACTTAGAAAGATGCCCAATTCCAGAGTTACCCACACCAACCAAAGAAGTGGCCTTGTTTTTAGATGGCTTACTAAGCACAAAGTTAAGATCATATGTGTACTTGAAAGAGCCTAGATCCATAGAAGAGTGTGTGCACATGTGCATAGACATAGAAGATAATTTGGGTGAGGAATTAGAATTGTCCACTATATAAGGATTCTCATAGTTCTAGTACTCATACCTCCAGAACCTCCACTGAGATAGATGAGATAGATGAGCAGGTCACAAGGAAGCTAAGAGTTCAAAATAGACAAACGCCTAGAGTCACCTCATTGAAGTGATGTTATACTTGTGGAGGTGATCATATGGCTAACATATGCCCAATGCAAAACCAGTATGTGAGAAAGCCAAATGCTCCATATTGCACCATTGAGAGAAAGTACATGAATCATGCAGCTCAAGATTGTCCCTACAATAGGCAGAATGTCCGAAGAAATTATTAGCAACCTTACGAACATGGTAGATATCAAAACCAATACCAACAAACACATTATAGGCCACAATAGCAATATCAACCTCAATACCAACAACAATATCAAGCATCATATAGGCCACAACCAATCCTTGGAAACCAACCGCCACCTCCTGCCAATGTCATTTCACTTAAATATGCAGTGGCCAAGGATAACCCTAATAGAGCATTAGTGCCGATAACCCCTTTTGTCGCAGAAAATGACCCTCATGCTCAAAGTTTTGACTAGACAACATTGCATCTCAAAACCCCTTGCATGATGACATTCCATCCACTCCACTTCATCCCAGCCCATCACCCATTGTAAATAGACCACAACTAGGGTCTCTTCTCATAGATCCAATCCCAGAAGGATTGGACATGAGTTTGAAGGCCTACGAGGCTCAACTTCAAGAAGGACGAATAGCTGAAAACCTAGACAAGAGTTATCCTAGAGGAGATTTAGAGATTGAAGGAACAAAAATGTGTATGAAAATGGTAGAACTATCTCAAGGTATGCTTGAGACCAATCAATTGTTCGATCATGTTGGAACATCGAGCTTACACTATGCTTGAGGTGGATTTTATCTACATCAAAGGCTATCACATCGAAAGAATATCTGTTGGAGAGGTCTTTTATTTATGATCACTTATCATACTTTTTTAAAAACATTTTCATGGATCTTTTACGATTGTAAAATCCTTGAGCTTTACGCATGTAAATGTATAAAGAGATAGCCTAAATTCCATCAATTTTTGGTGGTTGAGTTGCATTCAATCAATCAATCAATCACCTAAAAGTAGATTAAACTAGATCTTCACCTTTCCTAGATTGTAGGAAAGTGAATAGATTCCCTCCAACAACCAATCCCACCTTCATTTGAATTCAAAATCCACTTTTCAAAGTCGTGGATGAATTCTAGAGTCTTTTAAAGACTTGAACTCACTTGTACAATACATGGAAGCAATATACATACACTTGTGACAATCATTGTCTTGATCCTTCAATTTTTTGCATCATCTTCTTGGCCAATAGTAATCTTGGAGAGACTGCAACTCCCTTTTCAGAGCTACCAAATTGATGCTAGATGTCTCATTGGAAATATATTAGTGTCTAGTGCATGCCTAAAACTTTTCATAGCATTTGGTTCGGTAGATTGGGAGAAATCTTAGTTTTTCTGTCTAGAGGTCAATCTCTACATATTCCAAAAAAATAGGAGGTACCACTGTTGGGTGTCTGATTCATTCCTTTAGCATTTTTTTCTTATTCCTTATACTTTTGTGCATTATATACACTCAACCCTATGTGTATCACTCTCATAAAAGTAATTTTTCTAATTCTAATCATGCTGGTCGCTATGGGCATTTGAAGTTCATTGTCTCTTCCATAGATAGTAATTTTTTTGAGCTAGTCGATCTGTGAATCCATCTGTTCTGTATGGTCTCATTCTCCATGATGCTCCAAAGTGCATAGTGCATTTCTTTGCACTTATCGCATGCGTATAAGGTCTATTTGAGTCTACATAAGCTCAAGGGCTGGTCTTGTGCCAGTTGGCTAGACCAAACTTCGTCGCTTCAAAACACACTTTTCTACCTCCTACAAGCTTCTCCAAGTTCTTTTAGTGTTATCAAAGCTAGATTAAGATGGGTGATGACTTTCCCTCAATGATCGAGAATCTTGATTGACACAACTATGCAACTTGGCAAGTCATAATGGAGGCCTATTCTCAAGGTAGAAATCTTTATGGAATTGTAGCAGGAGATGAAGCTATGCCTATTCCAAGATCCAAAGGAGGACCTACACAAGAGGAGATAGATAAGCTCACACTTTGGTGTGCAAGGGATGCTCAAGCAAGGTGGTACATACTAAACTCTATCTTTGACTTTCTATTACCACATATTAGAGGATGCAAGACATCTCAAGAGACTTGAGATGCCCTCAAGACTTTCTTTTCTGCTAGTACCAAAGCAAGAAAGAATCATCTTTGGAATGTGTTCAACCAAATGAAGAAGACACCTAAAGAAACCATCACAGAGTTTGTTACCAAGGTCAAGGAGGTTGCAGATCAGTTAGCATCCATTGGAGAGCTGATATATATATATGTATGTAGATACAAGGAAAGATTAGTTGCCAAGGATGCTCACAAACGCATGGTATAAACTATGAGGAAACATTCTCACCAATTGGAAAGATGACTACAATTAGAACATGGATAAGTGTAGCTACTGCAAGGAATTGGAGACTCCTCCAACTTGATTTGAAAAATGCATTCTTAAATGGTTGGGTAAGTGAAGAGGTATACATGTCACAACCACCAGGTTTTGAAAACCCTAATCATCCATCTTATGTTTGCATACTTAAGAAAGCATTGTATGAATTGAAACAAGCTCCTAAAGCTTGGAATTATAGGTCGGTTACATATCTTCAAGATCAAGGGTTCAAACCTAGCATCTCTGATCCCTCTCTATTCATCAAAAGGGATCACGAGGAGGTTATAAATCTATGTGTATATGTAGATGATATTATTGTGACACGTGATGATCTGAATGGCATTCAAAGGATCAAGAGACGCATGCAAGAGGAGTTCAAAATTAGTGACCTAGGTGAGCTCACATATTTCCTAGGTATGCAGGTGATATACATAGATGAAGGAATGTATTTGACTCAGAGAAGATACATTCATCATCTTCTTCTCAAGTTTGAAATGGAGAATACTAAACCTGCAGGTACACCTTTGGAGATGAATCATAAACTTAGTGTTTATGAAGGTGAGAAAATTGAAGACATTAAAGAGTATCAAAGCTTGGTAGGTAGGTTGATATATGCTACTCATACAAGGGTAAATATCTCATATAGTGTGAGAGTGCTTAGCCAATCCATGCACTCACCAAGAAGACCACACATGGATGCCACTAAGAGAGTACTTTAGTATCTCAAAGGTACAATCAAAGAAGGTACATTCTATCCTTAATCTTAAGATTTGGATATCAAAATCTATTCAGATGCAGATTGGGTAGGAGCTTAGGATGATAGAAAAAGTACTTCTCATTACTTAGCATTTCCAAGTTCGAAGCTAGTGTCATGGAGTTGCAAGAAGTAACCAACGGTTGCTTTATCCTCAATTGAAGCAGAGTACAAAGGTTTGACCATACAAACTCAAGAGGAAGTATGGTTAAAAGCATCGTATATAAATTTGGGACTTGTGAGTTCCAAACCTCACATATTTGGAGATAATGTAAGTTTCATGCATCTACTTCATTACCATTTCATCAATGAGAAGCTCATGGACAAGGAGATTGATATTTCTTTTGATCCTACTAAAAAGCAAGTAGCAGATATGATGATGAAGGCACTTGTTGGAATAAAGCTTTGTAGACTCAAAGATATGGCAAGTATTCAACCTATCAGAGAATGAAGACTCAAGCATACTTTATCTTGAGGGGGAGCTGTTGGAACATCAAGCTTAAACTTTGGTTGAGGTGGATTTGATCTACATCAAAAGCTATCACATCGAAAGATATCCGTTGGAGAGCTCTTTTATTTATGCTCACTTATTGTACTTTTTTAGAAGATTTTTCATGGATCTTTTACCATTGTAAAAGCCTTGAGCTTTACACATGTAAAATTATAAAGAGAGATCCCAAATTCCACGAATTTGTGGTGGTTGAGTTACATTCAATCAAGCAATCAATCTTCTAAAAGTAGATCAAACTAGATCTTCACTTTTCCTAGATTGTAGGAAAGTGAATTGATTCCCTCCAACAACCATTCCCACCTTCATTTCAATTCAAATCCACTTGTAGAAGTCATGGATCACTTCTAGAGTCTATATGAAGACTTGAAATAACTTGTACAATACATGGAAGCAATATACATACACATCACAATCATTGTCTTGCTCCTTCAATTTTCTACATCATCTTCTTCACCGTCTCACGTATGCCTATACATTTTCATAGCATTTAGTTCAATAGATTTGGTGAAATCACAGTTTTTTTGTTTTGGGGTCAATCTCTACGTATTCTTGAAAAATAGGAGGTACCATCGTTGAGTGTCTGATTCATTCCTATAACATATTTTTCTTATTCCTTATACTTTTTGTGCATTATATACATTCAACGCTATGTGTATCACTCCCATAAAAATTATTTTTTCTAATTGTAATCACGCTGGTCGCTATGGGCATTTGAAGTTCATTGTCTCTTCCATAGATAGTAAGTTTTTTGAGCTAGTCAATGCATGAACCTATCTATTTTGTATCGACTGCTTATCTTTGATGCTCCAAAGTACATAGTGCATTTCTTCGCACTTATCAAATGCCTATAAGGTCTAATTGAGTCTCCATAAACTGAAGCGCTAGTCTTGTGCTAGTTGGCTGGACCAAACTTCGTTGCTTCGAAATACACTTTTCTACCTCCTACAAGCTTCTCCAAGTTCTTTCAAATCAGACAAATGCTATCAAACTGGGTTTGAATTTTGAGGGCTTACTAGAAAGATTAGAGCAGTTGGTAAACAAGGCGCATGTTTCTTTACCTCCACAAGCTCAACAAGTGGTTGAAAGAGGATGCTGACCACCAACAAGAGCTTATGTTCCTGATTCCATAGATGATGGGACACCTCTTTCAATTCAACAGTACTCTCAAGAGTTCTTGTGGGAAATACAAGAAGAGAAATGGGCCAAGGATAAGGTTAATCCCCCTCCTATTCTTGAAATTGATGATCTGCATGATCAATTTCCCCAAGACATTCCATCTATTTACAAGATCAAGGAGAGAAACAAGAAGACAAAAGGTTAGATTTTGAATCTAATTCTTTACAAGAGTTGCCATGACTCATAGGCATATGGGAATCTAAATCTCTTCATATCAAAACTCCCACAAGAATGATAAGAAATGAAGACTCAGTGGTTCCAAGTACCACTGAAGTTGTGAAAAACACTAAAGTTCATTGTCATCTCACTTTAGAAGAGCTACTCAAAGTAAAATATGAGTTACGCGAACATGTGCTGAATCAAGTTCTAGAACTTGGTTCAAATGTGTCGAAAGTAGGATCAAAGCAAAAAATACTAGAGATACCTTTAGACAAAATACAGGGCATGAGTGAAGGTTAATAAATTAATACTTATTTTCCAATCACTTACCAAGGTTACACAACCAAAGTTATCTTCGATTCAGGTGCAGGTGTTGCAATTGCGATCACCTCCCTATTGGAAGCAATGGGGTAAACCTGCATTAAGAACAACTAGAATGAAGCTTCAAATGGCTAACGGCCATGTTGAAAGATCTCTAGGATTTCTAGAAGGGATAACTCTAACCGCTTGTGGGATAGAGTTCGAACACACCTTTGCTATATGTAACTTTAGAAAGAATAATGTCTACGAGATTATCCTAGGAACCTAGGAAGACCCTTGCTATGAAAAGTACAAATAGTGTAGGATTGGGGAACTAACTCCTTGTACTTGTAGCACTTAGGGGTCACTACCAAAGTCAATCTGAAAGATTATACCGTCATAGATGTACCACCCCTACAGTTCAATCTCTATGCATTTTGAAAGTTCTCTTGATCCATCTTGGATGCATGAAGATACTCACTTGTGGATGTGCAAAGTCATAGAGGAAGAGGAAAGATGCTTAAAGGCGAGAGAAGAAGGAACTCTCCCAGGAGATATACCAATCAAAGACCCACCCCACACACCGATGATCTTTCTAGATGAGGAATTTGAGCCTCATGGTTGGGCAGAAATCTTATCCACCATGGACATTGTTGCCAATGAAGGATAATGGACACCTCATTGTGATGAGGAGGGTTATGCTATCTTGTTTTTCATGTGTGAACCTTTGCTAGAGGCGTGCAATTTGAGTGATGTTATAGAAGAAGAAGAGGACGACAATGATTTAGAGTCCATTGTGATGGATAGTTGCTTTGACTCAGATGAGAAATATCTAGAAAATGTAGGAGTATTTGTGCAAAAAGAAGAAGAACCTATCACAAGCATTAAAACTATAAATTCATAAGAGGAAAGTGAAGGTAGTCAAAAGAAAAAGAAAAGAAAAGCAGTGAAACAACCAGAGGAAGAATCATTGTTCAAATTACTTGAAAATTTCAAGAATTATGAAGTTGAAGACCAAAAAGTTTTGGTACAAATGCCTAAAATAGAGCCTATCATAGCAGAAGCATATGAGAATAAAGAAAAGACCAAAAAGATTGTAGTAACCATTGAAGAGAACAAAGAGCATTGTACATACATAGGAGAAGACCTAAGTGAAGAAAAAAAAATAAAGCTTGTAGCTTTATTAAGGGAATATAGGGACGTGTTTAGGTGGGCCTATAGAGACTTAAAGGGGGTAGATCTTGCAATATTTTCCCATACAATCGCCATGAGGATTGATGCCAAGTCCATTAAGTAGAAGCCCTACACATATAATGACAGTTATGCAACCAAAACAAAAGAAGAAATTGACAGACTAATTGAAGCTTGATTTATCTAGGAGATTGATGGAATGTGTATCTCAAATTGTAGTGGTGCCCAAGAAGAATGGAAAATTGTGGGTGTGTATTAACCTTAAAAATGTTAATGCTGTTACATCAGAGATAATTATCTGCTTCAAATCTTTGAACATTTATTGGAGTGTGTTGTACACAAGGAAGTTTATAGCTTCCTTGATGGATTTTCAGGTTATAACCAAGTAGCCATTTTCCCAAAAGATCAAGACAAGATTGCTTTTGCCACAGAGTGGGGAATCTTTGCATTTTTTGTGATGCCATTTGGGCTCACCAATGTACCTGCAACATTCCAAAGGCTCATGTGTCATGTCTTCAAATACTTCTTGCGAAAGACCTTAGAAGTATATGTGGATGATTTATGTGCTCATTCCCAAGAAAGAAGACACCCAATTCTAGAATTCAGATAGATCTTCAACAAGTGTAGAGAATATCGAGTTTTTCTGAACCTAGAAAAGTGTGTGTTCATGGTATGTCAATGTCACATCTTAGGTGGTATTGTTTCTAAGAATGGAATATCAATAGATGAAGATGAAGTCAAAGCCATAGCAGAGTTGCCAAGGCAAAGGAATGTTAAATAGGTACAAGCCTTTATGGGCCATTGTGGATATTACTACAGGTTTATCCACATGTATGCAATCATAGTTAAACCTCTCTATGCCTTGTTGACAAATTTTGAGTGGAATAATGAATGCAAAAATTCCTTCAATGAGCTGAAAGGATGTTTATGCATAGCACCAATACTTACTACTCCTAGAATAAGCCATTCCATTTCCATGTAGATGCATCCAATCATGCAATGGAATGTGTGCCAACACAACCCACAGATGAAGGAAATCTAGATTTACCTATAGCATATGCTACTAGACAACTAAATGAAGTTGAACAAAACTATACCACTATAGAGAGAGAAGGCTTAGGCATGGTGTATGTCGTGAAGAAGTTTAGGCACTATCTACTGGCCAATAAGTTCAAGTTTTTCACTCACCATCAAGCTTTGTTATATTTGGTCAATAAACCTTGCAATACAGGATGCTTAGTAAGATGGTTCCTCTTACTAATAGAATATGACTTTGAAGTGGTTTTTCGGAAATGTAAGACCCATATAAGGTCCGATCACCTTTCTTGCATCACTTTAGGAGAGTCACCGCAAGAGTGTCTGATGAACTACCTAACCCTTATCTCTTCAATTTAGAATTTGTTCCTAAATGGGCAAAAAGTTTGGTACATGTCCTAACATTTGGACCTGCAAATAAGAATGCGATGTAGAACAAAGATGAAATCCTCAAATCACAAAAATATCAAATATTGGTAGGAAGCATGTAGAAACAAGATACAGAGGGTGTATTAGCTTGTTGTATCGAGAAGGATGAACAAAGTAGTTGGTTGCAACAAGATCATGAATGATTGCTAGGAAATCACTACTCTAAACAATGAACGTTGCAAAATATGAAATGTTTAGGAGTGTATTGGCCTACTACGGACAAAGAAATACATGATTGGATTAAGAATTGTGGAGTATGCTAGGCAAAAACCCTAGTGGAGCATGCCACCCTTTATCATGTGTTGTTAATTCTAGAATGGAGTGCTCCATTAGTAGCATTTATGAGATCACGAACACTACCTAGCGAGGCTAGTCTAGCAAGAAGATGAAGCACGGAGCAAGAGGCTCACAACTATGCCTTATTTTGAGACAACCTATACCAAAGAGGCAAAGATGGTTACTTAAAATTTTGCGTTCACGAATCAGACTATTTGAAAATCTTAGAGACTGCACATAGTGGTGTTGTATGGACACTTTGGTCCTGATCGAGTAATTAAGACCATTCTATCCTCACGACTTTGGTGGCCCACTCTTCATATGGATGCACATACCTATGTGAAGAGATCTGATACTTACCAACATCCACAATATCCGATCAGAAAAGACGAGATGCCCTTGAGGCTAATGATGGGAGGATGTGTATTCTCGAAGTGGGGTATAGACTTTGTAGGTCTTATTAACCCCTCGGCTCAAAACTCTCATGCAGAGTACATTATTGTAGCCAAAGATTACCTTAGAAAGTGGGTAGAAGTAAAAGCCACAACAAAGAATGATGCTCAATGTGTTCACCAGATATGGGTTACTAATAGAGTTAGTAAGTGACAGAGGCACACACTTCTTGATGAAGTGTTTGAATACCTTCTCCAACAATTCTTGGTGATTCATAAGAAGTGTGCCCCCTATCATCCACAAGCTAACGGACAAGTGGAGAGCACAAATAAGATCCTATGTAATGTATTGACAAAACTAGTCAATAATAATTGATCTAATTAGGAAAAACAACTTCATCGTGCTATTTGGGCTTATCAAGTTGACTAAAAAACGGCACTCAATGTCACCCCATTTTAGATGGTCTCAGACAGAATGTTGTGCTATCATTGGAATTCCTAATACCAACTTTAAAAGTAGCACAGGAGCACAAATGCAATGGACACGAGTTGTCCTCCATGATCTTTGATCTAGAATGCTTAGGTGAGACTAGGCTATGAGTGGTTGTAGGCATCTACACTGCAAAGAGAAGACAAAAGGCATACTTTGATGCACACAATAAGGATAAAGGGATCAAAGAGGGAGACCTAGTCTTGGTTTACACACTAAAGCAGCATGCTCGTAAATTGTAAAAACAAGGATATGGACCCATGATCATTAATAGAATTTCCACTAGTGGTGCAGTTCAATTGGCCACTCTTGAAGTGACATCTTGCCAAGATATATTAGTGGATGCAGAGACAAGATATACTAAGAACCTCTTATAGCGGATATGCTAATGTACTCAACAATGCAAAGAATAAAAAAGAAGAAGAATTAAGGGTTAGAGAAAGAAGCACAGGCAAAGGCTAGAGAGCACTGTAGCTCAGTGATGAGTAGCACCTCCTTTAATGTCAATCCGGGAAGACGTGAGGATGGTATGAAGACCTCGAGCAAGTGGCGGCACAAGTGCGTGAGTGAGAAGCACACAAGCATGCACACAAGCATGCACACACATACACACACACGTGCACACACGGCAAGACCAAGAGAGAGAATCAATGGAGTTCTTTAGATTACTTTCAATAGCTCTTACAAGTTCGTTTCAATTACAATCTAACCCCAAAAATGAGCTCTCTAGCTCTTTTTATAGTTTTTGACTAGTTTTGGCCCTGTCCAGACCTAGTGTCCGGCCTAGTTAAAAATTAGGTTCCAGGGCTTATTTGAGGGCTCAAACGAAGTCTAAAAATTATGAAAATTGGTACGATGGTACTTCTAATACTCCTCAAGCTCGAGGACTCCTCAGCTTGCAAAAAATGGAGTCTATTCTACCAAAAACGGGATTTACAATGTTTGTGTAGTGATTAAAATCACTTGAGTTGTACATAATCTATGGGAAAAAATAATCTGGCCTTGTTGCCGTATTGTGCATGACTCCTTTGTTGCTTTGTATGCCAACACTCCCCCCTTCCTAGCGTCTGTCGCCCCTGACAGACCTTTGTTCCCTCGGGTGGTCGATGTAATATTGGATGACATTGGTGGCCAGTTCATGTTCTCCTATCCTTAAGCCTCTTGCTAGATCAGCTTCCAATGCATCCCAATTTATTGCACCAGGGGTTTCGGGTTGCGGGGTGGTGTAGTACTCTGAATACATTGCTTGTTCACAAGCAAATAGTTGAAGCAGATGTGTTGGCTTTGGTGCGAAAACCTCCGAGTGATACTCCCAGAAACCTGATCTGAACATCTCTTCGAAGGTCTGTTTGTAGCAGGCGGGGAGGTATTTGATACGTGCATGCCAAGCGTAAGCCACACGAATACTGGGGGGTGGTGCTCATGTCATACACCAAGTCGTAATTTCCATTGCTAAACCCCGGGAGACGTACCTGTGGTGCGGCTGCATTTCTGAAGGTCTTTAGGACTACTTGCATCATATCTAAGATTTTAAGCATCATTTGCGCTGCTACATCTTGCATGGGCTTCAAGCGCGGCATCCAGTGGCGAATGGTCCCCATCATATATGCTACCGATGGTGGTCCTTGTGGTGGCGCGATGTACGGATAGTTCAGCCATTCCTTGCATTGCGCGTTGTTCTGTACCTTGATATTGAATGCCTTCCACGACCTGCGGCGGGGGACTGGACCGTAGCATGGGTTGTACAGGAGGTGCAAAGGCGCGTTGTTCCATGTGCGGAGCATTTCTGGATATGTCTCTAAAAGTTTCTGCCGCCATGTTGGTTGACGAATCTTGCCTTTTTGCACCTCTGGAGGAAGGTCTTCGGGTTGAAATTGGGTCGCAAAAGTAGGAATCTGACCCGTGACTCTTTGTATTTCTGCATTATAATCAGCCAAAATAATATAATACGGCCTGTATTGGAGTTCCGATGAGAGAATCAAGCGTCTCGATGACAGGTTCTTAAAGTAAGCTGATTGTAACACAGTCTCTTCTATGACCCTCATGGCCTGATTTTGCACTACGGTGCGCTCTTCGTGCGAACTCCCTATTTCCTCCACTTGACGTAACCAAGGGGGCCGTGGTGCCTCGAATGTGTCCTGCGCTTCTTCTGTTTGTTGGCCTCCTGGGAATGGTTGCGGATCGTATTCTTCGTCAAACGTTTGTTCCACAGGAATTTGCACAACTTCTTCGTCCGTGGGAGCCTCTGGAGGGGAAGATGGTCCCTCATATTGTAGTAGGCGTGTTTGCAGTTCAATGACCTGTTTCTGGAGATCTTTTATGGCCTCTGCGTCTGTGAGAAGTGAAGCCGCAGAGGGTGTGGTTGGATGGGCTGCTGTTGGTGCTTGTTGGTGTTCCTGCTTCAGTTGTCCCAGCTCCTCCGATAGCTTATCATGTGCTTCGAGCAGCATGGCATAATCTTCCAATATAATCTTGATATTATCGGGGGTCACTGCTTGAAACTTGGATGGGCTGATGGGTGCCCCCGGTGTGCTCTCAATAGCTGCCTCCAGGTTCTCTTGATTTTGTATTTGTAGGCGTCTATTCTCTTCCTGAGCAGCCGCAAGATGGCGTTTGAGTAGTGCCATATTTCGCTGAAGTTTAGAGTTGCGTTCCAGCTGTGTCCGTAGGTGACCTTCTACCACCTGCACCGCTTCCTGATCTACGTTCTGTAACTGTACCTCCAATATGTTATGGGCTTCTTGGAGGGTTTGGAACTGTGTGTGGAGGCGAGCGTTCTCCTCTTCTAGTGCCGCAAGGCGGTGCTGTAGTGTCTCTGAGTGCTCGTGCAGGCGTTCGTTTTGTTGCTGGAGCTGAATGTAATCTGTTCTTAAATTTGATATACAAGCCATCATGGTGTCCAATGCATTACCTATAGATGAGTGGGGGGTGTTTACCGTGGAAGATGCATGGGAAGGGAATTGGGGAAGGGAGACAGTGAATGATGTGTCTACGAAAGTTGTGTGTGTGGGTGAAATTGGTGGAGGGGGAATGGGAGGAGGTGAAACCGTGGGTGGAGGTGCCGTGGGTGGTGAAATGTCCATACCTTCAGGAGTGGGTGTTAGTGTGGGGCCTGCCATATACATTGGTATGGTAGGTGGTGTGTGTGTGGAAGTGGTGAATAGATGTGAAGTGGGGTGGGGAGCTGAAAAGACAGGGAATGGTTGAGAGCCTGGTTGAAAAGCCCTAGCAAAGAGGTCATGGAGGGATTGTAGGAATGGAGAGAGGGATGTCGGGGGTTGAGGTCGTAAATTTGAGGAGGGCTGAAAGGGTTGCGTGGTAGCAGGGAAGCCCATGAATGTGGATCTAGGGTCAGGATGACCCGTGGCTGAGGGCGTTGGGGATGGTTGCCCTAGGGCAGGCTCGGGAAGGGTTTCGGTGGGTTGTGTAGTGATGGGGTTTGCTTCAAAGGTCGGGTTATCAGTGGTAGAGAATAGGGTGGCACTGGAGATGGGAGTACGGAAGATGAAGGTGGGGTCAGTGGGTTGAGCAGTCGATGTGGTTTCCACTGTTTCTCTTCTAGGAGGTGATGGTGGGGGAGTGGATGGTAGTGGTTCGGTGGACTCCTCATGGGTGGCGGGGTGCTGCTGACTAGCTGTTTGGGAGGTTGGTGTAGTAGTTGGCTCTTCTGCAACTGTAACGGGAATTTGGATATTTTTACCTGAGCGAGGTCGTGTCTGGAACCTTCGTAGGTCATATTGAGCTGGAGGTCTCTGAATGGCAGTGCGCACTGCTTCTACTACTCCATATGTTTCTGCCATCAATAAGAGACCTTCCCTGTACTCTGAGTCAACTCCCGCTTCTTCCAACAACTGAGTCATAAGTACTCTGCTGCTCTGTTCAGTGAGTAGCTGCTGCGATCGCACTCTTTCCATAATCTGATACAGCCTTCGGAGTTCTGCTGTATATGCTGGGGCTTCAGTGGTCTCTTCTTCATACGCTTCTTCTTCTTCCGGGTGTCCTTGTTGTTGACTTTGCTGAGTGTCACTCCAATGGACATGTCTACCGTCTGTAGACTTTCTTCTTCTTCGTGAGGATGTGCCCTGCTCCTCTGCCTCTGAATAAAACTCCACATCAGAGAATTGTGTGCTTTGTAGGAATGCTTCGAAATCCTGGGGGTCCAGTCCTTCAGCCTCTCCAGTGGCAGCAAATTCGAATTCAGGTGTAACAGGAGGAGCCGATGGGGTAGGTTGTGTCGTAGTGTCAGATTCCGACCTGGGTATCCTAATGGTAAAGGGAGGTACAGTGCCCTCTCTTAATGGTGATGCCTCAGGAGTAGTCAGGACTTCTCTTGTCTGGACACAAGGGATCGCGCCCCTCATGCGCTTGGACTGATGTGTGGACGTCTTGAACCTTTTAAACATTTGTAACTGTGCCCAAGTTAAGGCACGCTCAATGGGGACATCATATGCCAAGCATCGGTAAATGATGCGTGTGATTGCACAGCATCCGTTCACCACTAATTTCCTAGATGCCCGTTTGTTTGCTTCATACAACTGATCTATAATCCATACTGGGAGCTTAATGGGTAACGCACCTGCTTCCGCTAAATAGAGAGCGAACCAGATCTTCTTGTGTGGTTGCGTGAATCGGTCTTGGCCGGGAAAGGCGAAATGTTGCATGCACATGCGGAGAGGGATGGACACATTTGGGGTGAGTGCTGCCATGTCCTTAAGCTTCAGCAGTTTCCTGTCCTTCATATTAGTGGGAACAAGAGCATCCTTTTCTGAGGGTACATGCGTGCCATGCATATTCAAAGCGTCACTTACCAACTCCACAGTAAGTTCAAATCTCTTCAACTCGTTGTTGCCCAGCAATGAGGGAAGAACAAATGATCCGGGTTTGTCCTTATCTTCATTAGCTTGTAATGTGGAGACCAAATAGTAACATCGGAGGAGATCGGGTTTAGGTAGTGGAGCTTCAAAATACTCTACTAACCCTGCTCGTTGCCATATGGTCTGGAGATCTTCGGTGTTCTGTAAAGTCTCGAACTCCTTGGAGAAAAATTGGAATCGCACCCATGATCTGTCATACTCGCATTTAGACTCCCAGATATACTTGGCCTCTCCTAATGGACCGGGCATGCCATTGAACCAATGAGAATTGGCATGGACTCTTTCCGTGATTCCTGTAGGTGGATCTGGCACCGGGAGTTGCTGAAGGTGTTGCATCTCCACTGGTCGTTCAGTCGGGGGCACGTCCACAGGTAGGCTATCCACATCAATTCCTGCAGTAAGTATCCCTACTTGTGAGCCCGAACCTGTCGCTTCTGCCATTTTTCTTCTTGCCTTCTGATTCTGTGAGAATATAGAATCATGTGTTAACATCGTAATGGACAGAATAAATCCGTTGTTGTCCCCGTTACAACATTAACATGAGGTAGATGGTGAGTTAGTGGTTAGTAAGTGCACGAAGACAGTGAGTGTAGTTAATGTTTGTGTATTCCTAGGAGACTAATGCCGTGAGTAAGTGGGGTGAATTTACAAATTGGGGTCGGGGGGTTTATTACAGGTCTTAGACTGCCAAATGTAGTGGATGGGCTTTGCTTTCGGTTTCATAGCGACTCTAGAGAGCTGTGTCGGTGTCGCTGTTTGGGAATGGGGCCTTTTAGGGACCCACTTATAAGTGATTACATGCATGCTCATGGGTCTTGGTGTGTTCCTAAGTGTTGAGCACGAGGGAATACTGGTTGTACTCGTAGATGGGTTATGCTGCATAGGTTGTGGCCTTGGCGTAACTACTTGTGCCCTCAAGCAAGCCTTAGGCACCCAAATTTGTCTAGATTGTGGGCTTGCCTTCATCGACTTCTTGGGCACCCAAATAGATTTTACTTTAGCAGAAGAATTTCTGACAGACTTCTTATTAGCGTCGTGTTGTTGGTTACTAATAATAGGCTTTGCCCGTGTAGTTGACGGTGGTGCACCCGGTCGTTCGCCTTTCCGCACCCACACCTGGTTTATTTTCTGGGACATTCTGCTGCGCAGGTACTTTTGATCTCGGACATAGGTAGTACTCTGCTTCTTCTGCTTGTGATCCGCCTTTGGTTGCTGCCTCCTTCTGGCCTTTGGAAAAGAAGGGAGTTCCGTTGCATCCCTGACTCCTTTTTTGCAAATATCATTCCTCTGCAACACAGGGTTTTGAACAAGAACAGCATGGTCATCTTCATGTGTACCCCTGGAAGGACCAGGAGTCTGTGCCTTTCCTAGTTCCTTGAGTGCTCCATTGTCTAATTCTACTGTAACTCGACTATGATTGACCCAAACTTGGAGAAGTCCACTTCTTAGGTTTAAGTTAATTGCTTGGTCATAGATCCAATCTTGACCCAAGACTAGAGGTTCAGTGAGATCCTCATCTTGACACACCAGTACTTTAACTGTCATTGCCTCATCATGAATGTAAAGGGGAAGTTCCGCCTCGCCCATGCAAGGGGTTTCCACTCCTCCCAATCCTATAAGATATGCTTCCACAGGATTGACAGTCAATTGTAATTCTTGGCAGTAAGACAATTTAACAGCACTAGTGGCTGCACCTGAGTCAATCAAGGCTCTTACGGTCCTTGCACTCTTTCCTTGTCCTATATCTAAGGTTACGAAAGGACGTCTATCAATTATCCTATGCGAGCTTGTTCCTGCAACTTCACACATGGCCATAGGAAATCCTTGGTCTGCATAGTCATTCGCTCCAGGCTGATCTCTACCTTGCCTTCGTAATTTCATCCTTCTGATGCGTTCTAAAGCTTCAGCTTGAGCTTCTTCTCGAACTCGCTTTTCTTCCTCTTTGCGTTTCTTAGCAGTGTTGAGTCGACTGAGCATTTCCTCCGTGAGGGGTTCCTGATACAACTTGACTCTGCAACCGCTAATATAATTTGGGAGAACATCACCCTCTAATGTGGCCAATTGTACTGCTCCGCTCGTGGAGATCCTATTGATGATCATAGGTCCGTAGCCTCTCTTTTCTAGCTTCCTCGCGTGTTGTTTTAGTGTATAGACTAAGACTAGATCTCCTGCTTTCAAGCCTTTATCCTTCACGTGGGCATCAAAGTATGCCTTCTGTCTCTTCTTGGCTGCATATATCCCTGCAGCGGCTCTCAGTCTTGTTTCTCCTAATCGTTCAAGGTCAAAGATCCTAGAGGAGAGCTCATGACCTGTACATTCGTGCTCTTGTGCTACTCTCAATGTAGGGATCAGGAAGTCCAAGGGTAGCACAGCATTTTGGCCAAATACCATCTGAAAGGGAGTGGCTTGGAGTACCGTTTTGTAGGCCACTCGGTATGCCCAAACAGCATGGTGTAGCTGTTTGTCCCAATCAGAGCGTTTAGTGTTCACTAATTTCGTCAGTACATTGCATAAAATCTTATTAGTGCTCTCAGCTTGTCCATTAGCTTGAGGGTGATAAGGGGCAGACTTCTTGTGTATTACCAAGAATTCTTGGAGTAGATTTTCAATCACTTCATTTAAGAAATGAGTGCCTCTATCACTTACAAGCTCTATAGGTAGCCCGTATCTCGTGAATACATTCTCAAACAAGAATTTGGCAGTTGTTTGAGCATCGTTCTTTGTCGTAGCCTTTACCTCTACCCACTTGGTGAGATAATCTGTCGCAACAATGATGTATTCCGCATGAGAACCCTTGGCTGGGGGATGAATAGGACCTACGAAGTCTATTCCCCACTTAGAGAATGCACGTCCACCCATCATAGGTTTCAGTGGCATCTCATCTTTGCGTATAGGATACTGAGTCCTTTGACAGACATCACATCGTTTCACATAGGTATGTGCATCCATGTGAAGGGTAGGCCACCAGAAGCCCGCAAATAATATCGCCTTGATCACCCGATCTGGTCCAAAGTGTCCTCCTGCTACACCTTGGTGAGCAGTTTCCAAGATCTTCAGATATTCACTTTCGTGGACACATAGTCTCAGGTAACCATCTTTACCACGCTTATATAGATTATCACCAATGAGTGAGTAATCCAAGGCTTCTTGTTCTAAACTCCTTTTCCTAGCCAGAGTCATGTCGGGGGGGAATGTGTTTGTCCTCAGGAAGTATACTAGTGGTTCACTCCAATCTGGCACAATGGATACTTGATACAGAGTGGCGTGTTCCACTGGTGGTTTTGTGCAACAGATTGGGCATTCCCTGCACAACTTTTGGACATCCGCTTCCATAGTTGGCCAATGCACTCCGAATCTCTTTAGAGTCTGTAAAGTTTGTTGCTTTGAATGGTGTTGCTCTAATGCACCTACATGTGCTAATTGCAACCATTTAGCGTACTCATCCTCTTCTATGCAACAAGCCAAGATCCCTTGATCTGTGTGCTTGTACATGCTTCCTGCCATGATGTGGTACTTTTGGGCTTTTACAACCTCTCTATTCCGTGTGTTAACCACTGGATGGTTAGGCCCGTATGTCAATACTGGCACTAATGGCTTAGCCCACTGTGGTACAACTTCCAAATTAAACAAGTAAGCATCAGGAAGGTCATCTGACACTCCTTGTGGGGCTTCTCCCGATGTGAGCCTAGAGAGATGATCGGCTCTCAAATGAGTCCTACCTTTCCTTACCACAACCTCAAAATCGTATTCCATTAGCAAGAGAAACCATCTCACTAATCTTCCTGTATTGCATGGCTTGTTTACAAGATATAACAATGCCTGATGATCAGTAAAAAATTTAAACTTATTTGCAAGCAAATAGTGTCTAAATTTCTTAACTGCATACACCATGCCTAATCCTTCTCGCTCTGTGGTGGTGTAATTCCGTTCAGCCGCATTCAATTGTCTACTGGCATAGGCAATTGGAAGATCCATATTACCTTCACCAGTAGGTTGTGCGAGCACACATCCAATAGCATAATTGGATGCATCAACATGAACATGGAATGGCTTATTCCAATCTGGTGTGGTCAAGATTGGTGCTGAACACAGTCTTCGTTTAAGCTCCTGGAAGGAATTCTCACATTCATCAGTCCACTCAAAGTTAGTCAAGAGTCCGTACATGGGCTTTGCGATGACAGCATACATGTGGATGAAACGTCGGTAATACCCACAATGCCCCATGAAAGCTTGTACTTCCTTGACATTCTTTGGCCTCGGTAGCTCTGCTATGGCTCTCACTTTTTCTTCGTCTGTAGATATGCCATTCTTTGACACTATGTGTCCTAGAATCTTGCCTTGCCTGACCATAAAAACGCACTTCTCTGGGTTCAGGCAGACTTGATATTCTCTACATTTGTCAAAGATTTGTCTGAGTTCAGGGATATGGGTTTGTCTAACATTGGAATGAGCACAAAGATCATCAACATAGACTTCTAAACTCTTCCTCAGGAACTCCTTAAACACATGGCACATCAACCTCTGGAAGGTAGCTGGTGCATTGGTAAGCCCAAATGGCATTACTCTAAAAGCAAAAATGCCCCATTCTGTGGCAAAGGCTGTCTTATGTTGATCCTCTGGCGCTATGGCTACTTGATTGTAACCCGAAAATCCATCAAGGAAGCTGTACACTTCCTTGCCTGCCACTCTTTCTAAGAGATGCTCTGTGATGGGAAGCGGATAGTTATCTCGAATTGTGGCGGCATTAACCTTTTTCAAGTTAATGCACACACGCAGCTTGCCATTCTTCTTGGGCACCACTACGATGGGGGATACCCATTCAGTGTGCTCAATTTCATAGATAAATCCAGCTTCAACCAGTCTATCTATCTCTTCCTTGATCTTAGCAGCGTAATTATCATTATATGTATAAGGCTTTTGCTTAGAGGGTTTAGCATCTGAAGTCATGGGAATGGTGTGTGAGCATATGTCAGGGTCAACACCTTTCAAATCCTTGTAACTCCAAGCGAATACATCTCTGTATTCTCTTAGCAAGGCAATCAACTCTTGCTCTTCTTCTTCTGTCAAGTCATGGCCTATATACGTGCATCTCTCCTCTCCTTCTTCTATGGCCACTACTATTTTCTTAGTAGTTTCTTTGTTATCATAGGCCTCTCCTGATTGTGCCTCTCGTTTAGGCATTCTTATCATGACTCTCCTGTCATCTATCTCATACTTCTTAAAATTTTCGGGGACCTCAAACAAAGATTCTTCCTCTTCTGGTGAGGCTTCTCTCTTCTTTCGTTTCTTTCCTTCTTCCTTCGGGGTCACATGTGTTGCTAATCTTACATTAGTTGTAACCTCTCCATGCCTCTGGGGTTGAAATTCTACTTCATGGAAGTATTCTTCATCTGATGCAAATGGTGGGTCCATAATGATTGACTCTAGATCGGAGTCACTTGCATCCTCAAATGCATCAGGGCTAGGTTCGCATTCTTCTAGAACTGCCTCTCCCATGATTGGCTCTATGGAGAAGACTGAAATATCATAGCCATCCTCATCACAGTGAGGTGTCCATTGTTCTTCGTTGATGGCTACGTCCATTGTTGCTAAGATTTCTGCCCAACCGTGAGGTTCAAATTTTTCGTCTGGAAAAACTACAGGTGCATAGGCTGGGTCTTGGATTGATCTATGGGTTTCTTTCGCACCTACCTCTCTGGCTTTCTCTCTCTTCTCTTCTTCTACTGCTACCTTGCACATCCATAAGTGAGTGTCTTCATGCATCCATGAGGATCCAGATTCTATGGAATGCACAGATTCCGTATCATCTTTGGCTCTATGGATGGGATTCCACTGGATAGGAGGGACATCTCTATGAGAATAGTCCTTGAGATTGACTTTGGTTGTAACGCCCAAGTGTTGCAAATACAAGGAGTTGGTTCCCCAATCCTGTACCACTTGCAACTGTCGCATAAATGGTCTTCCTAAAATCATCTCATAAGCATGATTTTTGCTGAAGTCACATATAGCAAAGCTATGCTCAAACTCAACACCACAAGTGGTGAGAGTTATCCCTTCCAGCAATCCTAAGGGTCTCTCAATATGACCATCGGCCATCTGCAATTTCATTCTTGTTGGCCTGAGTGCTGGCTTGCCCCAACGCTTCCATAAGGAGGTGGTGGCAATTGCAACTCCTGCACCTGAGTCCAAAATTGCCTTGGTGGTGTACTCCTGGTAGGTAATGGGAAGATAGGTGTTCCCTTCTTCGCCTTCACACATATCTCCTATCTTATCCAAGGGAATTTCTGGCACTGTCCTATGGGATCCTGCCCGGGAATGAGGTTTTGCAACTTCAGTTACTCGACTGGCTGCACATTTCCGCGCGTTTGGTCTATCCTCAGGCAGTTCTTCCAAAGTGAGATCGCGTTGCTCCTTGGTGTTCGTTACTACCTCCGTGTTCCTTGGTATGACTGAGTCGTCGTTCCTTACCATGACTGTGGGTGCTCTCATACATGTGGACTTTGCTTCCCATGGGCCTGTGAAGTGGGGTAACTCTTGTATGGAATTAGACTCAAAGTCCAATCTCTCATGAGACTGAGCACTCTCATGTTCCCCGTAAATAGATGGGATGTCTTGTGGGAATTGGTCGTGTGCATCGTCCACAAGTTCAAAAGGAGGGGCGACCTCGCTTTCGTTATCCCATTTGTCTTCTTGAATCTCTCGTAGGAAGTTTGGTGCAAACCGATTCATAGAAGAAGAAGTGTCTGGCTCCGTGGAATTGGGCACATAAGCAACCTGGGAAGGAGGGCTTGTTCTATCGTTGGCTCTCTCCTTGCTCTCATAAATGGCTGGAGCACAAGCTTCTTGGGGAGGATTGCTTATTCTATTACTCTTCCGAGCAGGCTCATACACTCCCTGAGAAGGAATGTAGGCAGACTGTGGAGGTACATAAGCTTTCGGGGGAGGCCCATCTGCCTTTTGGGGAGGAAGATAGGCTTCTTGAGGAGGCGCGTGGGCTTCCTGAAGAGGCTGGCTTATCCGTTCCCTTGCCCTATCCTTTCTTTGAGGGGCAGTTTCCTTTTCTGATTGTGCGATTAGCCTCTCTATTCTTTCTAAGGAGGGGAAGTTGTCTGGTTTAGTGGAATTGGCCACATAAACTTCCGATGGGGGATGGTTCATGTTTTTGCTTGCTTTATCTTTTTCTTGATTTTTTTCTTCCTTGGCAGATCTTGCAATTATTCCCTCTAACTTCTCTAGGAATCCATCCAAGTGTAATTGTGTTTTGGCTGAGCCCGAGTAATTGAAAAGGCGACTGGCTTCAAACATAGTCTGAGCCAATGCGACCATTTTCGCGCACAGTTTGGTTCTTTCTATCTCTAGGTCAGCTCTAGGATAGCACTTGTCATGATCCATGACGTTTGGCCCTTCTTGGATTCTGGCCTGATATGCCTTAAGCATCATGTCTATGTCTTCGGGAGTGGGATCAGCTAGTACTGATCCTGTTTGGGGTGGTGGGTGGGTTACGTGGGGTGTCTTAGAGGTTGGAGGGATGGAGGGTGATGGGGATGGTAACGGTGGGAATGTGTGAGAGTGCGGTTGAGATGTGATTTCTATGATTTTAGCCTTGGTTTCTTGTAGACTTTCCTCAAGTTCACTCATCTTCTTTGCCCATTGCCTTTTCATGCGTTCACGGCTATCTCTCCAAGCTCTTGTTCTCTTTTTATTTTGGCTCTCAGTATCGCTAGTGTCTGGGCTCTTTTCCTTGCCTACCCCTTGGTTTTGCTTCACTGCTTGAGCTCTCGTGACTACCTGTACGGGTGCAGTGGAAGTAACACTTCCGCTGGAATCTACCACTAACTCAATAACATTGATGGGCGTGATTTTTGGCATATTATTGGGGTTCTTTGGGCAATCTCGTAAGAGATGCTCTTTTCCACAATCTTGGCAGAAGCCTTGGATCGTCACTGACTGGGTTTGTGTAGGTGGAGGCAAGGGACAATCACGAATGAGGTGATCTCCTTGGCATCTGTAGCACGGTCCTCTTGGGAATGGAGGTCTTACTTGCCTAGGTTGAGGCCTAGGGTTGGGGTTTGCATACATGACGTTCATGTAATCTGACTCCCAACTCGCTTCGTTTGTCTCTTCGCTATAATAGGACTCACCATGCTCAGGAGACTGCATGTAGTAGGCCTGGGGGCTATCAACATGTGTAGAATCAAAGCTATGGTCACTCGGGTCACTTTCAGAAAGCAAGGATGTTACAGGGACTATAGCTCTATTCAGGTTCTCTTCTGCAGCAGTATACTTTACCGGAATCACATCAGCTAGGGCTGGGGGTTGTTGTGCTAGCACAGGCTGAGGCCTTTGTTGGTTTTGATATTGAGGTTGGAAATTTTGTTGTGGCCTGCCATATGGTTGTGGAGGGTACTGGTTCTGGTATCTGCCTTGTTGGTAGGGCTGAGGGTAGGGTTGCCTAACCGCCTGCTTGTTGTATGGGCAATCTTGTGCGGTGTGGTTGGTGTATCTCCGTTCTATGGTGCAGTACTGGCTACTAGGGTTTACTTGGGGTTGAGCCATAATAGGGCAGACATTCGCCATATGGTCACCACCGCATGTATAGCATCTTTTCACAGGGGCAAACCTTGGGATTTGTTTGCTAGTTACACCTAATTTCTGAGCTACTTTTTCGGCAAGTTCCTCAATTGATGTGGCTTGTGTGGAAGATTGACTAGATGCACTATCTGAATCTTTGTAAATTTTGGAAAGCTCTAGCTCTTCTCCTAGGTTATCTTCAATGTCAATGCACATACGTACACACTCTTCTATAGTCCTAGGGTCTTTCAGATACACGTAGGATCTCAATTTTGGACTCAGCAATCCGTCAAGGAATAAGGCTACTTGTTTAGCAGATGTGGGTAGCTCAGAAATAGGGCACCTTTCAAGATATTGTCTAAATCTTCTTCCTGCAAGTCTCACAGTCTCTTGAGGGGTTTGCTTGAAGCTGTGAATCAGTGAGGAGGTGTTGTGTCTTATGCCACTCTTGGAGAACTCAATAATAAATGTTTCTAGGAGTTGGTCTATGCTCCTGAACTGGCGCTCATCCAATGGCTGAAACCATGTAAGTGCCGTATTCCTCAGGGTTAGACCGAAGGCATTGTACTGCGTGAATAGATCCTCAACTTGTTCAGCTCTCAAGACTTGCTTGAACTCCGCCACATGATCATAGGGATCTCCTGTGCCGTCAAAGTAATTCTTCATGGACTTAACTAGCTGGGTGGGTCTCAAAGTTCTTGTGTGCTCTCTAGGCCTCGGCAGAGGGAATCCATCTACATTTCTTTGGTTCCTGTGGGCTCTAAGCATCTCAGGTTCTACCCTATTCGTCTCCGTTCTCGTTCTTTCTCTGCCCACTGGATTGGCAAAACTTACTTCTGGTCTATCTTTACTTCTGTCTCTTTGCATACCATGAGCCTGGGATGTTCCAGTTCCAGGGTGACCATAGGATACATTTGATCTTGGTTGGGGGAAAATGAATTCGCCCTTCCAAGTGTAAGCATGCCTATCATTTTCTGTCACCACAAAGATCCTCTCCGACGTGTGGTCTAAGTAGGTCACTCTACCTGGGCTATCTGGATCCTTAAACTCATAGATCATGATTGTTCCTATATCAGTTGGGTGATCCGGTTTATACCTCCAAAAGGCTTCGTCCGTTTCTCGATTGAGAAGCAAATCTATGCACTTGTTATCTTGGGGGACCCACTCAGGCGTGATAATCCTAGTGAGAACTGATTTACCTCGAGGGGTTCTAGGTTGCACTCCCATGTTTCCTTGTTCCAAGTCACCTAAGTCCGCTTCTGAAATTACATTTCCAAATTCATCTGTCCTATCTGGATGACTGGTGACTACGTATATGGTTCCTTCCTTGTCCAGGTATGCACCGTTTTCAAACTTGACAGCTGGGTGCTCTCTATCTATCTATCTATCAATCTATCTATCTATCTATCTATCACTCTATGTGTCTATCTATCCATCTATCTATCTGTCTATCTGTCTATCTATCTATCTATCTATCCTATGGATTGGTCAGGGTTTTTAATCTGGACCACAGATCTTCCTAGGCCGTCCTCATAGATGCTCGCACCTAATCGGTTGGTCCTAAGGTATTCCAACTGTGTTTTGTAAGGGCCTTCTACCCTGTACAAGTAGGGCACACCTGAACTTCCCGTAGGTCTGTCCATACCTTGAGACATCCCCGATTCACTGGTATCAGAGCTAGGGTAATGAGAGTGGTGACTCAACTGTTGAGCCCAAGACCTTGCAGTGTGATTGACACTAGCCTCTGAAGACCTAAGGCTTTGTCTCTCTCTTACTAGGTGTCGTCCTGATCTAAGGTTCATATGCCTATCTAAGTAGCCCAATTCTTTGCCCAGAGTACAACCTCGTTGCCGATCAATTGGTACCAGTCACTTGATTCTTTTTAGTTATTCCTCGTGTTTAAAGTCTTGTCTGCAATTACGTCGTCAGGAATACTTGAATGTTCTTCGTACTTTCAGGTTGATCGTTCCACGTTAGGTTCTTTCCTTTATGATGTCGACAGTACAGAGATTAAGTTTTTAGCTTGAACTTGAGTTTTTAGGTAGTCTTCAACTTGATAGTGGCCTATCGTCGCCCTGACTTACTCCTACTTCTAATCGTTCTTAGCCTAAGCTAGGAATTGACGAGGAGGAGTTGAGAATATTCCGACCTTTCTTGCCGAACCTTGCTCTTTAGTGCTCGAGAAGTTGATTCTCAAGCGTGCGCAACACCCTTGCTTGGATACTCTCAATTGCTTCTCAATAGGCCTGCATAAATCCCAAGATTAGCTCCAAGTAGACCTTTCAATTGACAGACAATTTATTTCAGACACTTTTTTAATGACCCTTGTTCCCCCTTTTGTATTGCTAGAAATTTCCTCTAGAGCTCCCTTGGTGTTTCTACCCTTCTGTGTGTCACTTCCAATTATCCTATCTGAAATTCAACGCGTTATTCTTATAAAAAACAGTTGAGGGCGTGTAGTATATGCCACGAGCTTTCCGACAAGCCCTAGAGCTCAGAAAATGGATTTCGTATGAAAAAGTTATGACCGTTCAGGGTTTAGGGGTTGACTAGACAAACAGAACTTTTCAGGGGTTTTAATGCATTTTCTAAGGCCTTTGTAAGTATATGAGTACTTGAGAGTGCAAATATGCCCAAAATTTAGCCTAAATTTCCAAAAATTTTCCCCTTAATCTTTTTGCCGAAAATGTCTGTCTATCGCGATAGACGGTGTCTGTCGTGATAGACGCTGTCTGTCGCGAAATTTCAGTCTGTCGCGATAGACGCTGTCTGTCGCGAAACTTCAGTCTGTCGCGATAGACGCTGTCTGTCGCGATAGACGCTGTCTGTCGCGAAATTTCGGTCTGTCGCGATAGACGCTGTCTGTCGTGAAATTTTAGTCTGTCGCGATAGACGCTGTCTGTCGCGAAATTTCAGTCTGTCGCGATAGACGCTGTCTGTCGCGAAATTTCAGTCTGTCGCGATAGACGCTGTCTGTCGCGATAGACGCTGTCTGTCGCGAAATTTCAGTCTGTCGCGATAGACGCTGTCTGTCGCGAAATTTCAGTCTGTCGCGATAGACGCTGTCTGTCGCGAAATTTCAGTCTATCGCGATAGACGCTGTCTGTCGCGAAATTTCAGTCTGTCGCGATAGACGCTGTCTGTTGCGAAATTTCAGTCTGTCGCGATAGACGCTGTCTGTCGCGAAATTTCAGTCTGTCGCGATAGATGCTGTCTGTCGCGAAATTTCAGTCTGTCGCGATAGACGCTGTCTGTCGCGAAATTTCAGTCTGTCGCGATAGACGCTGTCTGTCGCGAAATTTCAGTCTGTCGCGATAGACGCTGTCTGTCGCGAAATTTCAATCTGTCGCGATAGACGCTGTCTGTCGTGATAGACGCTGTCTGTCGCGAAATTTCAGTCTGTCGCGATAGACGCTGTCTGTCGTGAAATTTCAGTCTGTCGCGATAGACGCTGTCTGTCGCGATAGACGCTGTCTGTCGCGAAATTTCAGTCTGTCGCGATAGACGCTGTCTGTCGCGATAGACGCTGTCTGTCGCGATAGACGCTGTCTGTCGCGAAATTTCAGTCTGTCGCGATAGACGCTGTCTGTCGCGAAATTTCAGTCTGTCGCGATAGACGCTGTCTGTCGCGAAATTTCAGTCTGTCGCGATAGACGATGTCTGTCGCGAAATTTCAGTCTGTCGTGATAGACTGAAAAAACGCAAATTTTTGAGAAACTTCTAGTGCTTTAGAGTGCCCTAATGGTGTAGGTTACCGTGCTAAACATGCATTCACAAAATTTAAAGTTTTTCTGTCTGTCGCGACAGACAGAGGTCGTCGTCCCGGGACCTGTGCAGAGCCTGTCGTACCTGCGCACACTGTTGGGGATGATGGTACAGCAAGAACCTGCAATGAAACTCAAGAAACATGCAAAATACGCACACACAATATTGCTCTCTCGCTCTCTCTCACAAGTGAAATGAGGGAAATGAGGTGGGGAAGGTGATATGATCAAAAAACAGAAATTTTCGCGATGATGGAGATGGAGGTGGGAGATGGTGATGATGATGATGGAAATGAGGATGGAGAAGAAAGTAAAAGAAAAACGATGAGAGTGAAGAAAATACCTACAACTCCAACGCGTCAACTCTACGTCTTACCATCACACGCTCGTCCTCAAAGCTCGATCCCCGGCAACGGCACCAAAATTTGGTGTAGCTCAGTGATGAGTAGCACCTCCTTTAATGTCAATCCGGGAAGACGTGAGGATGGTATGAAGACCTCGAGCAAGTGGCGGCACAAGTGCGTGAGTGAGAAGCACACAAGCATGCACACAAGCATGCACACACATACACACACACGCGCACACACGGCAAGACCAAGAGAGAGAATCAATGGAGTTCTTTAGATTACTTTCAATAGCTCTTACAAGTTCGTTTCAATTACAATCTAACCCCAAAAATGAGCTCTCTAGCTCTTTTTATAGTTTTTGACTAGTTTTGGCCCTGTCCAGACCTAGTGTCCGGCCTAGTTAAAAATTAGGTTCCAGGGCTTATTTGAGGGCTCAAACGAAGTCTAAAAATTATGAAAATTGGTACGATGGTACTTCTAATACTCCTCAAGCTCGAGGACTCCTCGGCTTGCACAAAATGGAGTCTATTCTACCAAAAACGGGATTTACAATGTTTGTGTAGTGATTAAAATCACTTGAGTTGTACATAATCTATGGGAAAAAATAATCTGGCCTTGTTGCCGTATTGTGCATGACTCCTTTGTTGCTTTGTATGCCAACAAGCACATTAGGAAAAATAAGTTAAGGAAACTAGGCCTAGATGTTAATCCTAAAGACCCACGATATCACATGGCCATGTGCCAAACATCATGTGCAATTTCTTCTTGAATAAGTGATCGACATCCTTTTGTGACCATAGAGGTAGGAGAAGGACAAAATGTAAGGACTATTAGGGCATTGATTGGCTCGGGTGCAACAACTAGTGCAGTTAGACTTTCTTACTGCCAAGATCTGCAATTGAACATCAATCCAATAGAATCCTATCTCATAGGTCTGGGAGGTGTGGAAACCCCTTGATTGGGGGAGGTGGAGCTTCCGATCTACCTTCAAGATGTCCCAATGAGAGTCAGAATGCTAGTGTGTGAAGATGAGGACCTTATGGAACCTCTTGTTTTTGGGTCAAGATTGGACATATGACCATGCAGTCAACCTAAAGCTAAGAAGTCAACTTCTTCAAGTTTAGGTACATGAGCAAATCATTACATTAGAATTGCAAAATTGCATGCTCAAAATCAATGTGTCATACATTCTTTTAGTTTTTCTAAGACTAATCCTCGAGAGGAAGATGTTGTGTGTGTCGAAAACTCTATGTTGCAAAAGGACTCAGTCGAGGTAGAACATGCTCAAAGGCATGTGGATCTATCTTATTTTTCAAAGAATAATGGATCCACAATAGTTCAACCACAAAGGCAACCAAAACAGCACAAGACAACCACTATATCAAATATACAAACAACATTCAAGAAGAAATGAGCTCCGGGCATGAAGTAGATATGGCTAGGAAGGGGAGAGCAACCACAAGCTTTGTGACAGCAATTGCCATCTAGGAAAGCCAATGAGGCTAGAAGATGAACAAAGCAACAAAGGCAAGCACAACCACAAGGTATCCGACAAGCTTGGGTGCCTAAGGAGTCATCTGCAACTCAACAAGGGCAATTACAGATGTGGGTACCCAAAAATCTCTTACATAGAGAATAACCCATGTTCGCATACACGAGAAAAGTCTCAACAAAGAAGCCAATAAGAAGTAAGGTCCAAACCAAGCACAGAGATCAAAAGAAAATCAACTCACCTCTTCAAGAATAGTAAGAAGATAATCATCCAACATTTGGGTTTGGAAGCCAAAAACAACAATAGCCCCCACAGAACCAAAGATCCAAGCCATACGAAATGTAAGAAGCCATCCAAAGATTCAGAGGCCAAAGGTGATCTCTACACAGCCGAACATTATTCTCAAATGGATCCCTATACGGAAGAAGGATCAATCTTCATTCAACCATGAGTTGATTGCATCATTTTTGGATCCAATGGACACCTCAAAACAAAGAGTTCATCAATATCTACAAGTGGCATAGGAAGCCTCGACATGCAAAAACCATGTGCTCCTTGCACAACCCTATCTTTTGTACCATTCAGGTCATGCATTTCCAAAGTATGCATTAATATAGAGCCACATTACACGGTCGTGCATAGACACATTTGAGAGTCCCACCCACAAGAGCACATTGACATATGTCAACTATTTTTATTGATACTAACCTCTTTCTTCTTGTTTTGTGACATTGTTATAACAAAAAAGAAGAAGAAGAAAGAAAAAAGGGAAAAAAAAAAGAGAGAAGAAAGACCAAGATCGTGTGCTCAAAGAAATTCATCAGTGAATCATCAACAAAGGACATCCATCAACAATGGAAGAGATGCCCATGGTCAATCACCATGATGGGTGTACCAAAGGAAGAGATGAATGCCGATGGACCTTTCATATTGGTAAGAATCACCTACTTTGGCAACACTATCACAGTGTTAGATTAGGAAAACTCTTTGTCAGCATGCCCTTGAGAACTTAGCTCAAGACCCAAAACTTTTTGCACCATACGTTTTGAAATGCATTACCAAAGTAAGCATGCATAGGGCCACATTAGAAGGCCATGCACAAGGCACATATTTTCTTCAACCCATGCACGTACACACTTACCATCATTCATCATGGCCCATGAGTACTTAGCATTATAACTATGCAACCCATAGTTGAAAGATCTAGAGGACATCAAGGTTACAACATCAATACATAAGAAGTAGTCCATAGCCAACAACTGCTCAACATCACCATTGAAAACCTCTTTTGGGCAACTATCCATTCTTGGAAGCTCACAAACACATGGTCATGATGGAATCCAAGGAAGCAGTACATACAGAGGGACTCAACCTCACAAAGGCCAGCAACACCATAACGAAGAACTGGACAATAGACCCAGCTACATTTGGAAAACCAACTGCTCTTGTTGATAGATGATGGACACTACCTCTCAAAGTGCTACATGGAACACCCACTACAATAAGGGTCTATCAGGGATGACATACTCGAGAGGGGGGAGTGTTGGCACTCAAGGTGAAGCCCAAGCAAAGGAATGCTTCTAAGAAGTGGACACATAAGAAGAGGGAGCATGTAGGGGGCTCCAAGAAGCACTCATTAAATTTAAGAAGAAATCCCTATAAAAATAGTGATTTTTATCACAAGAACCATTGTAAATATCATTTCTAATTTTTGCAAATCCATTTTGTTCAAGTTGAGGAGTCCTTGAGCTTGAGGAGTATTGGAAGTAGCTACCTACCAACTTTCATAATTTTTAGAGTCCGTTTGAGCCCTCAAATAAGCCTTGGAACCTAATTTTTAACTAGGCCAGACACTAGGTCAGGACAGGGCTAAAACTAGTCCAAAAACTATAAAAAGAGCTAGAGAGCTCAATTTTGGGGTCAGCTTCTTAGTAGTTTGTGAGAGATTTGAGGTTTTGTAAGAGAGTGCCTTTGCAATAGAAGGCTTTCCATTGTTCCTCTCTTTGATCTTGTCTTGTGTGCATGTGTTTTTGTGTGCATGTATGTGCTTGTCACTCACATTTGCTCACCACAATTGCTCACGATCTTCATATCCTCCTCACATCTCTACAGATTGACATGTAAAGGAGGTGGTGCTTACACTTGAGCTATTGATGTGTGGGAACACTCTAGGACCATCGAGGCACTTTTTTCCCTCTTTAGGAGCTTGTTTTCCCTCAGATTGTATATATGCCTATAACCCTAACGGGTTACTTACCTATGTACATTCTAGTGGTAATACATTCAATATTGTGTGTTGTGCTCCAAGCATCTTCTTCTTCTTCCTTGTGTTGTTTGCATGCTTCCGCAGACCTCCAACTCTAATAGTTAGGGTCTCTTTGGTGATGTAGGTGGAAGACTTACCTAGCCTCAACATAGGAGATGTATGATACTTGTTTATAGGTGCTTGATAAGCCTAATTGGCTTCTTTTGGCGAACTAATTATATGCAATGGATTTAGTGATTCACTATGCAAGTTTACATGCCAATACATGTAGTTTTTTGAGATTTTGACATTGGTCATATGCTCATTTTGTAGACAGGATTTTGTAGAGAGGACTATGTAAATGTTTTTCTAAATGTTTGGGTTTTTCAACTATACAATGGTCGATTTACTCTTTGATACACTTATTGGTGTGAGTTTATTTATTCTCAAATAATCCTTTTGGTTAGTCATTGCTATTCATTTATCCATTTTTCTAGGAAGACGATTGAATTTTTCCTAAAATTTGACATTGTTATCCTTTTCAAAGCCTTGGTGGTATTTGGACTCTTCTAGATCCATTATCATTGTAGCTACTTTGCCTATGATGACTAGAGCTAGGCAAATGGCAGCAACTAGAAGAACACAAGAGAACTAAGGAGAAAGAAGATGGTAAGGAGGCAGAGTCTAGCATAAGGCCATTGAAGAATCTTATGAAAGGGTGAGGAGATCATTGAAGGATCAATCGATGCACCCTCAAGAGCATCTAGAGGATGTTTATATTCAATAAATTTTCAAGGAAACTCATCATAAGGTGAGTTTATAACAACTCCTTAGGATGTATGCAAATGTAAGAGTTGACTTACTTAAGGTTATACATTTTGCCTACCTGAGCCCACCACCAAATGTAGATGGGTACATGGTGGACTTTTCCCCTACTCCACTAGTAGACAACCATAGTTCAAGGTTGACTATTTTTATAAGGAGTGATATTTTGATATGAGTAATAGTGGATAGAGTGTCCCATATCAAATTGATACTCAACTTCACGATGATGAAATTGAAACTTGACATGATGAAACTAGGACCATTCAGTGTGATGTTGGTAGACCAACACTAGGTAACACCATTGGGATTGAAAAAGTAATTATGATAGTTTAAGGTTTTTGATTATTGTTGGAATTTTTTTTTTCATTGCATTTCTTAGGAAAGCTCTTTTTTTCTGCTCCTAGGAAGACCATGGCTTAGAAACACTAATGGATTGTGAGACTGGGGAAGAAATATGCTATGGATATCTACAAAGATAAATAAATAGTTGTAGATGCATTTGGAGGAAGGGTGTGATAGTCCTAATGTAAGAATCAAGAGATGACAAACAGGATATGGTTGAACCACACCCTAAGATGGAGGATTATGAAGTAGTCCTAAACCACGGCTTTTGGTGCAAGTGGTTAGCCCATGATACTCCTAGCTGGTAAATTCCAATTCCCACAATTGGTATCAAAGCTTTGAAATTAGGCTTGGCTAAGGTGGATGGAAGGCATACATGGTCCTTTGGAAATGAGCCTAATAAGGATTAAAGTGTATATTCCAATATGCAGGTCAAGTTTAGACATGTAAGGTGCCGTCCAATGCTCTCCCAATGAACTTTCTAATGGAAGCACTAGATTGAAGATCCAAGATATGTAGCATGGTTGAGAACCACATTCAAGATATTGAAGTTGAGAACAAGGTCTCAAGACACCAAGATTGCAAACAAGGCAAGTCTATAGGAAAGTGGTAGAGAACCAGAAAGCCAAGGCTCAATACACCAAGGTTGAGAGAAAGGGTTCAAGAGACCAATGGAGAGAACGAGAAGGTTTAAGAGACTCTACAAGGGTGAGGTAATCAATTCAAGCAGAGATCAAGGAATGATAGGCGAGAGATGGTTGAACCCCTTACCCCAGGAGGGAGGATTAGGAACTAATGCTCAACCATGGCTTTTGAGGCAAGTGGTTAGCCCATCATATGCCTCACTGGTAGGTCATAAGAGGAATTGAACTTCTTGGTTTTGAACTAGGAGACAATTTTTTATTCGTATAGAGCAAGATAAAAGATTTTGGATGATTGGATTGATGTCGTTTCATGTGATTGAGAGGTAAGCCTACACTTTCCACACTACCAAATGGGGGGGCACAGACGAGGGCTAGCACCTATGGATTGCCACCCTTGGGATAGGAGAGGAGGAGAGGGAGTTCCTCTTCACTCCCTCCCTAAAGAGAATATACCTTTCAAATGCATGTTCCATATAAAGGTCTCGGAAAGCAAAATTTTGGCATATGTGGGATATATGTTCCTTTGTGCGCGTACTATTTGTTAAAGAAGATGAAAATAGAAGAGAGAAATAGAGATAGAGAGAGATAGTGAGAGAGAGGGAGGGAGATATATATATATATATATATATATATATATATATATATATATATATATATATATATATATATATATATATATATATATATATGCATAGCCTTTGATTTCACCACTCAAATACTTACCTATACTCACCAAATTTGGCATATCTTGAGCTAGGAATATGATTGGCTAACCATTTGCCCTAAAATCCATGGTTGAGAATTACTTCCTAATCCTCGTTCTTAGAGTGTGGTTCAAGCATCTTGTGCTAGTCGTTTCTTGAGTCTAAAAACTAAAGCAACTAGGTACACAATGGATAAGTAGGTGATGCCTTCCTTTCCACATGAAAAAGATATTGTACTTCATTGGATGATGGATAGCCCAAAGTGCTTCATTATGGAAATATATGAAATAAATGAAAAATTCGATCAAAATGGATCATGTCTAGCCTCTGCACACACACAAGTGAAATTTCAACAAAAAAACACAATTAGGCCTAGATGAGGCAAAAATAGGTTTACACATATTCAATGAAGAAGAAAGTAAACTAGGTAATTGCAAGAAAATAAGCACAAAAGACAAAAGGGACAACATGTGGCCCAGTTTAGGTGCTATGCACAGGGTAGCCTAACTGGGGGCACCTCCTAGGTAGCTAGACTGGGAAAATTGTGCACCTAAATTTTGATGAGCCTCTTAAAACTAGGCGACTCATTTTTGGTGCGCTTTATGAAACTAGGCACCTTATTTTGGATTCACCTAGAAATGAGTGACTAAATTCTGATGGATCTCCAAAACATGGGAACTTACCTAACATTGGGAAAGTGGGCAAGAAGTGTTCTGTTGTGGAAATTAGGTCAATCTTGTGAGTAGATTTGAATCCTTCTATAAAGCAAGTTGATAGATATCATTTTTTATAGAAACCTCTTGGGTTGCAGGATTCTCCATTTTGGGCAACTTTATCAAAGTGACCAAATTTGACCGAAGGGTACCACTACATGGTTGTGCCAAGAAAACCAAGTAATCAAGAAAAAATGAGTACTCTTGTGGATGCAAGTCTAAAAGATGTAGAATATGGGTTGGCACCTCGGGCCACATTGTATGATTCATCGAGATGTACCAAGGCAGAACATAAAATAATTTTTGCTTCTAATCCTACTATTGAGGATTTGTATGAATATTGGAAAGAATAAACATTCTTACAAAGCATGAACCTTCAAAATGATCAAAATATTTAGATGATCAATCTACTAAGGAAATCGACCATAGCATTACATCAAGATACCCGAAGGGTAAGGTCGATTCCAGCTTACAGGAAAGCTTGGAGAGGGAACAAATCAAAGAAGCGTTCAAACTCTAGAGAATGCCATTGTTACACATAGATTCTCTTGCATGATAATTTGTGAGGAAGCCTATGTCAAAGGTAGAAGAGAGTATGCTTACAACTATCTCATCGTATCGACTCAAACATAAGGGCACTATAGCTCTACAAAAATTTTAGAAGGAGGCCATGGGAAAATTATTGCAAGAACAAGAAGAGAAGGAAAGAGCCTATGCCAAACACTCAAAAACCAAGGTGTCATGCAACAATTGGAAGACGTGGAAGAAGAGAAGATGCCCTAGATTAACATTTCGAGGGTCTAGACTGACCTCACTAGAAGTAAACGAATAATCCATTCACTGCATATACCATCAATTCATTTCATTTCATCACTTTAGTTAATCTCTAGTGGAATAAAGAATAAAGGGAAGCTTGAACCGATAAAGTGCAAAGGCATGATACGGGGGTCTATAGCATTGTGATGTGCTAAGGGAATATGGTGGACTTGGAAGGTATCTTGCAACACTGCATACTTGCATACTAGCCCTTTACCATCACCCAAATTCCTAATCAAGCCACCCCATTGTTCCCCAAGTGAGAAATAGAGTCACCCTTGCAAGCCGAATAGTTACACTCACCTATTCTACGATGTACATAAAATCTATGCGCCTTGTTTGCATGATTGCCCTAGCAAACAATAGCCTTGCTTTTCTCCAAAAATAGGGTGCCTTGACTCCCAATTTGCATCAATATACATTCACCTAATTTGCATCAATATGCATTCACCTTATTATGGTACACTCGCTTTCATTGGCATAGCAAGGTGCATACTAGCCGTAGTGGCACGTTCTCCTTTTTGAACCTCTTTCCACTCACTCAAATCCTTGCGAATTTTCTCTCCCCTTGAATGGGGCATGAGTGGTGGGTGCACTGTCACCCAAGTCTCTAGTATATGCATGGAGCACCATGGCAACTAAGCCGCTTAGCTTGAAGACCACTCACCCTCATTGGAAAGAATCCCATTTTTGTGTGCCAAATCACTTATACTTATGAACTCCTCATTCGTGGTTCCACCCTTGCCTTGCGTCTCAATAGTAGGCGCACACTCGCATTATCTTGGGGTGCCCAAAAGCAAGGAAGATCCCACCACCACCTCTAAGCATGCATATGGAAGGCGGCTTTTATGGGGAGTTCAATACAAGCGACTAGGCACCAAGATTATGCATAGAGGCCATTTTGGGGAGTCATTCTCCCATATTCCAAAGTAAGAGAGGCATCCTCATCAACTTCAAAATCTACTTGACTACCTCATCATTGAATCACCTCACCATTGAAGGTGATTTCTATTTATAATGAGAATGAAAAAACAATTCTTTCACTATGGCTTAGTTGGAGTGGCTACACCTCCGGTTGCATGGACCAAATAGGACATTTCCTCGCCTTGTGTAGAACACGAAAGGTGATGTATTTTTTAAGGAATATATGAAGTATGGTGACCCCATATCGAGGGCAACCTTACCTCATTGTTCAAGAACATGACAACTTCAACCTTTCCCGAATAGTTCAAAGGTGGCTAGTCCAACCTTAGTTATGGCACTAGGGGGATTTCCATTCCTTGGTATAAATAGAATTATGGCATGCAAGAGGACTCTCATTGCTTGGAAATAAGGCCACTCGTCCCATTATTGGCACCTCAAAATCAAGGCGACTCTACCAAAGAGTTCTACACAAATGAAGGCTCTTCTAATGAATGAAGTGACTTCATTTCCAAGATCCAAAATAAGGCTATACAAAGCCTTTTTTTGGCACAACCATAATAAGGTGACATTGTGATCACCCAATCTAGGCATTCAACATGACACACGATAAAAAGTGATTTCTTTTGAGATTAGCCAAAAGAAGGTAAAATTATTAGATATTGCAAATGTACCCACTAGAATGCGATGTAGATGTCAAAAACACTTAGAAGAAGACCTAAAAGTGGGTTCATGCCCTTCAAGAAATAACCCATCTTTGCAACGAGTCGACATGTGTCATGCCACTAGTAACATCATTTTGAAGTGCATAATTAATTAATTGAAGGATTTTTCAACCAAAACGAGAAGCAGTTTGAAGCACATAAACGATTTGGACTTTTCTTTCAATGGATATACCCAAGCATACCTACAAAAATCATCAATGAAAGTCACAAAGTAAAGATAGTCCCCAAAAGAAGGTGTCTGCATAGGACCATAGACATCATTATGATCAAGCTGCAATGTTTGAGTAGCTCAAACTGAACCATACTTTGGGAAGGAGGAGTGGTGCATTTTTCCCAAAATACAACCTTTAGAGACATGTTTACCAAGTGCCTCAAGTTTGGGCAGAGAGGACACCATTACATATGTTTGTAGGCATAGCAAACTAGCAAAATTCAGATGACTAAAGCGTGCATGCCAAAGCTTTGCATCCAACATAGTGTGAGAATTTTGAACTGCACATGCTCAATCATTCACCTATTTTGCATAATCTATGAGTTAATATAGCCTAGGACATAAAATGTTAGAAGCAATATTGATGTTGCCATTTGACAGATCATGAACTATACATCTATCATCAATAAATTTCATAACCAAGTTGATCTTGGCTAATGTTGAAACGGATAATAGATTTTTAAATTGAGCTAGAATGATGTTATCAACATCCCCATAATAGGATGAGAGATGTTGTTGGTACATGTGATAGTATTCCCTATAGGGACAGGCTCAAGTGAAGTGAAGTAACTGCACTGTGAGATAATATGTTTGGTTGCCCCACTATTAAAGTACCAACATCTGAGTCTATTGTAGATATACTTTGTTCATGAGAAGATGGTTCACAACATCATTTATTTTGCATAAGATTAGTAGAGTTTGTTTTGGGTATAGAGGCCTCTACAACAACCATTCCGGCCTCTTTCTTCTTTGCCTCTTTTGCAGCGAGTTTTGGAGAGCTCTTTATGACATGATCATTTCCTTTACATTATTTGCAAAACAATTTCTAATTTCTTGTTTTCCTATCATCTCTATCATCTTTCTTTGATTGTGTAGAATTAGAAGTTTTCTAGTTACTCATAGATGAGCTCCATTTACCTTTGTCCTTCTGACTAGCCTAGAAAGCTTGATCTGCAACAGACATGATGAAGGTGTTCTACCTAGACTAATTTTCTTACAACAGAACATATACTAATGCCTCGAATGATAAGGTGTTTGGATCACCTTTAACCATCGATGGAAGAGTAGAAGAAAAACTCTGATATGGATGCAAAGACCATTTAGAATAGTCTGCATAAGTGAGCTTCCACGAAAGATTTCATCAGCAAAAATCAATTGCTCCTTCAAATCTTTGATCTTTGTCAAAAAACTACCCATGGAATCCGCTTCATTCATGTGCTCACTATACAACGTTTTCGTAGGTGAGCAACACGAGCCTCATTCCTTGCCTTGTATAAAATGGTAAGTGTATCCCAATCATCCTTTGCTCTTCTTTAGGAGTGAATCTGAGGAATAATGGCACATTTGACAGACAAGGCTATCAATGCATGTGCCTAAGCATCTCTGCAATCCCAACAAATTTTCACTGCAGTAGGTGCAACAGGAATTGTAACACAAATAGGAACTTGAAGAATATCACCATCTTCAATGTTTTCTACATCACCTTCAACAACTCTCTTTGCAGGTGTAATAGGAAGGTTTTCAACACCTTGCACAATATTCCATAGTCCCTTTGCAACCTATACATGAAGCTTCATAGAAGCCCATAATGGGTAATTGGTACCATCCGACTTATCCTCAATAGCCAACATACAGAATACATCAATGCTTTCAGTCATGGCCACTGACTAAAATATCCTAATGCAAAAAAATGATTGTGTCCCGAAAAGTTGAACAAAACTACCCTTTGGAGTTCTGCTAAACATGTAGCAAAATTTGAGATGCTTATACTGGTGAACCAAAAACCTTTATATATCTTTGGCACAAAAAAATGAAATTGCATGCACAAGTGGTGCGATAGTGTGTTCTGAGGTCGAAATGAGCTTAGGCCATGACTTCAGCACCACATACCAAAGCTATTTTGAGCTCCTAATTACCTTGATTTTGCTAACCAAATTTCATTTGATTCTAAGACTATGATCAGAGGGGTGTTGACAACACCCTAGATGAAGCCACTACCTGCTTTGATACCAATTATTGGAGTTTGAGGTTTGCAGAAGCACACTAATAGCAGAAGGAAGAAGAAGTAGCTTGGAGCACAACACACAATACTAAATGTATTACCAAGAGAATGTACAAAGATAAATGACCCATTAGGGATATAGTTGTATATACAAGCCAAGAGAAAAAACCCTCCTAAAGAGGGAAAAATGTGCCTTGGTAGTCCTAGTGTCTTCACACACGTCACTACCTAAATATATCAACAACATCTAAGTGTCTTCTAGTTAAGAAAACCTCACCATGACTCACTTTATCAATGTCAAAGGCTTTATGCAAAGAGGTAACCACTAGATCAATGACCACATCGAGGTATATAAGAAGTATCCATAGAAGTGTAAATAGTGTGTATATGATCAATACATGTAGTGAAATGAAACTAAAAGGGTGCAGATGAAACTAAAAGGGTGACTTCACACTCCAAACATTAGCAAAAACACCTTCAAATGTGTATCAACTCTCTTGTTTAGGTTAAAAGGAATCCCATATATACTTGTCATGGCTACTCCCACCACAACTAAAAACCTTTCAGGAAACCTACTCATTTACTAGTGTGGTTGAAAACATGGATCAAAAACTAAATACTTGTTGTCGAAGAATTGCAAAGAACAATCTTCTCTATATTCTCAAACCTATGTGAAGACAAATATGTGTGAAAGTACTCCAAAATGGCTCCAAGAATCATCCCCAAAAATCGTTGCAAATAGGCTTTAAAATGGCTCCAAGAATCATCCCCAAAAAACGTTGCAAACATGTTCAAGGTAATGTGAACCTTAGTCCTTTCCCTATTTCATACACCACCAGAGCCACAACCGTTTTCTTCCTTCATCATTAAGGTCCTCCCTCACGTATAGCCAACAATGCCAATGGTGACTTCAGTGACTCCGATGACAAGGTATGCCAAGGTCTATGCCTTTGTCACTGCATTACTTGAAAACCTTGGGTGGGTGGGTATGTGCTTGCTGCACTCGCATAAAAGCAAGAAAGCTTTTGCATCTTAAAGCTCTTATACAAGTGAAATGATGCAAGGATGATGCACCAAGATGGAATATTCTTCTTGAGAACTCCATTATGATACTCTCATAGTAGAAAACCAAGCTATAGATGTCACACATTGTACTCCACATAGGGCTTATACAATATAGAAAAAAACACACAGTACACAGAGAGTATGAACATAGATTTATTAGGGCTTAAAAATGTGGTCAAACTTATAGTCTATGGCTAGCTAGGCCACTGTATGTTTTATTAAGGAACATATGCAAAAGTGTCCGACATCCATTTGGCCTTTCACATCGACACTAATTGTAACATAATGTATAGAAAGTACCATTGCATGAGGTTGCTAAGAACATTTAGATTAACCACCATGAAATGCATTAGGATCATGTTAAATTAGTGTATGTGAGTGAAAAATTTCAATCTTATCATGTATGTCCGCTGGTAGGAATGTTGATATATTTAGGTATTGATGTGTGTGAACACTCTAGGACCGCCGGGGCACTTTTTTCCCTCTTTAGGAGGTTTATTCCCCCGACCTGTATATATGCCTATTGCCCTAATGGGCTACTTATCTTTGTACATTCTCTAGTAATACATTCAGTATTGTGTGTTGTGCTCCAAGCTTCTTCTTCTCCCTTGTGTTGTTTGCGTGCTTCCGCAGACATCTAGCTCAACAATTGGTATCAGAGAAGGTTGTCCCTTCATCTAGGGCGCTATCGACACTCCTTTGGTTGCAGTCTTAGAATCGCATGAATTTTGGTGAGCATACTCAGCGTGTTTTCCAGATCAAAACCGCTTCGCTATGTGGTGCCGAAATCGCGATCTGAGCTCGTTTCGACCTCCGAACGCACTATCGCAGTGCTTCTACAGGCTATTTTGCTTTTTGTGCCAAATGTATGTACCAGTTTCTATTCACCAGTATAAGTGTCTCAAAGTCTGCTACAGGTCTAGCAAAATTCGTTTGGGCAATTCTGTTCAACTTTTTGAGATACGATCAATTTTCTACATCAAGGTATTTTATTCACCGGCCATGGCTGAAAGGAGTGATGTATTCCATATGTTGGCTGTTGAGGATAAGTTGGATGGTACCAACTACCCATTATGGGCTTATATGATGCGACATGTGTTGGTTGCAAAAGGACTATGGAACATTGTGCAGGGTGTCAAAAAACGTCCTATCACACCTACAACTGTTACAACTACAGGTACTGAAGCTGATGTAGAAGGTGTCAAAGATGATGATATTCTGCATATTCTTGTTCGTGCTTCGGTTTTTGCTGCACCTACTACAGAGCAGATTCGTTGGGATGACAGAGATAGCTTTGTCTGTCAAATGTGTCATTATTCCTCACATTCGCTCTTGCAGAGCAGCTAAGGATGCTTGGGATACACTTACCACATTGTACCATGCTAGGAATGAGGCTCGTGTTGCTTACCTCCGAAAATAGTTGTAGAGTGAGCACATGAATGAAGGTGATTCTATGGACAGTTTCCTAATGAAGATCAAAGACTTGAAGGAACAGTTGATTTGTGCTGATGAGGTTATACCAGATAGCTCACTTGTGGAGATTGTTTTGAATGGTCTTCTTGATTCATATTAGAGTTTTGCTTCTACTCTTCGGTTGATGATGAAAGACAATCCGAATGCCTTATCATTTGAGGAGTTAGTCTCTGTTCTGTTGCAGGAAGATCAGTCCAGACAGAACAGGTCCATTATGTGAGTTGCAGATCAAGCTTTCCTGGCTAGTCAAAAGGGCAAAGGAAAATGGAGCTCTTCAACTAGTAAGCAAAAAACTGCTAATTTTGCATATTCGAAGAAGAAAGATAAAGATGAGAAGAAATCAGAAAAGCAAAAATTGTTTTGTAAGTACTATAAAGGGAATGATCATATCATAAAGAAGTGTCCAAAACTGGCTGCTAAAGAGGCAAAGAAGAAAGACGCTGGAATGGTTGTTTCAGAGGCCTCTACACCAAAAACAGAGTTTGCTAATCTTGTGCAGGAAGAAGAATGGGCGTTTACTACTGTCTGTAGTTTTGACCCATCTTCTCATGAGCAGTGCATGTCTGCAGTGGACTCAGATGTTTGGTATTTTGACAGTGGGGCGACCAAACATATTACCTCGTAGCGTAGTTCTTCTCTTCACTTGAGCCTGCCCCTATAGGGAAATATTGTTACATGCGCCAACAACTCCTCTTATCCTCTTATGGGAGTTGGTAAGATCATTTTCACTACTGCTGATGGTAGTTCTTTCACTTTGTCAAATGCTTTATTTGTGCTAGGGATCAAAAAGAACCTATTATCAGTTTCTGCATTAGCCAAGATTGGCTTGGTTGTGAAATTTGTTGATGACAGGTGTACAATTCATGAGCTTTCAAATGGCAATGTGATTATTGCTTCTGGAATTTTATGTCGTGGGCTGTATAAGCTCATAGACTATGAAAGATCAGTAAATGATTTGGCATGTGCAGTAAATGATTCTCAGGCTATGTCAAATGCAAAGCTTTGGCATGCACGCTTTGGTCATCTGAATTTTGCTAGTTTGCTACGCCTGCAGAAATTTGAAATGGTGTCCTCCTTGCCCAAACTTGAGGCACCTAGAAAACATGTTTGTGAAGGCTGTATTTTGGGAAAAATGCAGCATTCGTCCTTTCCAAAAGATGGTTGAGTTCGGGCTACTCAAAAATTGTAGCTTGTACATACTGATGTCTGTGGTCCTATGCAGGCACCTTCTTTTGGGAATTATCATTACTTCGTGACTTTCATAGATGATTTTTCCAGGCATGCATGGGTATATCCATTGAAGGATGCTAAAGCCAAACTCTTGACCATACACCTCACCATGTCCATGAGTGAAATGTTCTTCCTTTCAACAACTCCATTATATTGAGGTATATACCACACTATACACTGATGTTTTATTCCACATTAAGCCAGAAATGCATTAAAATTAGAAGACATATATCCCCCCCTCGATCAAAATGAAGGGTGATTTTTTTATATGCTGACAGATTTCCAGCCAAAACCAAAAACTATTTGAAGCACATAAACACTTTGGACTTTGTTTTTAATGGATATACCCATGCATGCCTGGAAAATTCATCAATGAAAGTCACCAAGTAAAGATAGTTTCCAAAAGAGGATGTGTGCATAGGACCACAAACATCATTATGAACAAGCTACAAGTTCTGACTAGCTCGAGCTGAACCATATTTTGGGAATGAAAAAAGCTTCATTTTTCACCCCAAAATACATCGTTCACATGCATGTTTACTGGGTTCCTCAAGCTTGGGCACATTTCAAATTTCTATAGATGTAGCAAACTAGAAAAATTCAGATGAGGAAAACATGCATACCAAATCTTTGCATCTGACAAAGGCTGAGAATCATGTATCACACATGCTAAATCATTCATAGATTCTTCAAAGTCTATGAGCTTATAAAACCCATGAAAAAAAATGCCAAAAGCAGTAATGACATCGCCATTTGACAAATCGTGAACTGTCATCATCAAATCTCACAACCAAGCCAATCTTGACTAAAGCTAAAACTGATAACAGATTCTTCTTGATCCTCGACACAAATAAGGCATTCAACAATGTAAAAGAACTACCATCAATATTAGTCAGAATGATCTTACAAACTCCCATAAGAGGGTAAGAGGATTTGTTGGTGCATGTGATAGTATTCCCTATGGGGGCAAGCTCGAGTGAAGTGAAGAAATATGTTTGGTTGCCCCACTATCAAATAATCAAACATCTAAGTCTACTTCAAACATACATTGTTCATGTAAATATGGGTTGAAACTTCAAACAGTAGTAAACACCCATTCTTCATTCTGCACAAGATTTGTAGACTCTGTTTTTTCTGTAGAGGCCTCTTTGACAACCATTCCAGCTTCTTTCTTCCTTGCCTCTTTAGCAGCAAGTTTTGGAAATGTCTTTATGACATGATCATTTCCTTTATAGTATTTGCAAAACAATTTTTGCTTTTTTTGTTTTCTTCTCTTCTATGTCTTCCTTCTTTGATTGTGCAAAACTAGCAGATTTTTGCTTAGTAGTGAAGAGCTCCATTTACCATTGCCCTTCTCACTAACCAGGAAAGCTTGATCTACAACATGCATAATGGACTTGTTCTGCCTAGACTGGTCTTCTTGCAACAGAACAGAGACTAACTCCTCAAATGTTAAGGCATTTGGATTTGCTTTCATCATCAATTAAAGAGTGGAAGAAAAACTATGATATGAATTGGGAAGACCATTCAGAAGAGTCTGCACAAAGGAATTATCAGGCAAGACTTCATCAATAGAAATCAACTATTCCTTCAAGTCTTTGATCTTTGTTAAAAAACTGTCCATGGAATCTCCTTTACTCATGTGCTCTCAAACTGTTTTCAGAGGTACGAAACATGAGTCTGATTCATTGCCTGGTATAAAGTGGTAAGTGTATCCCAAGCATCCTTAGCCATTCTACAAGAGGAATTTGAAGAATAATCACTACAAGGAATAGGGGGGCATAAGGACGGTTAACGCGATAGATTTTTCGTCGCTTCCTCATCGAGCATTTCATCAGAGTAGGCATGAAGCACATACCATCATCTAAATGACATTAAACTTGATGTTATTTTGGACACTTAGACCGATGCTCCTAGCGATGTAAACATTAGCGTCACTCATTTGGCATCGCTATATGACTTGGTCCTAAGCATCGCTTATACAACTTATCAGCTAGCATCGCTTATGTGATGCTATTGGCCATCACTTTCGTGATGCATATGCATCCCTTATATGATGCAAGTGATTAGGTGTTAAATATAAACAATAATCAAAATCATTCAAACAAGACTTTTCATTAATTAGTACCATAAACTCAATTCAAAATATAATTGGAATGAGAAAATATATAGATATAAAAAATATGTATATCAATGTAAAATATCAATCATCCTGATCATCATCATCATCATCATCCACATCATCATGTAATTCCTAAGCATCCTGATCATCATGATGATCATCCTCATCATCATCTACATGATGTGATGTATCTGTAGTGGGATCATGGGTAGAGGTGTGAGCACTCTATGAAGATTGAGATAATCTCGCCTATGTCTGTATGTCAACCTCATACATATCTACCTCTTCATAATAATCTTGTATTATGTATAACAAAATAAATAAATAAAACATATAAAACATCAATAAAAATAAAATAATTATATGAAATTTATTAATACTTACAAAAGCATTTGGATGATCTTGCATGTACTCACTCAGACGCAGATATCCACAATGTGTAGCAAAAGCGATTTCCGTTTTCATAGGATATTGATCATAATCCATTCACTACATTGAAACAAACAAAAAAGATTCATGATTAGTGTTTTAACTAAAATAAAAAATATGGTTCCAATAATATATATACTTATAAATATAGCTACAAAAACATGATGGCCCATTTGCCCTAAATGCAATGTATGACCTAACTCAACTCACCTCTTTATAGCAGCCTGCGTTTATTTAATGAAACAAAAATACATAGATTAAATGTGTGACATTTATAAAATATATGACAATTATAAGTCATAGTAATATAAACTATTCATTTGTATACCTTCAACTGAGGAAGTGATTCTTGAAGGTGTAGTTGTCTGCGAAAAACTACCATGCCTCAGGTGGTATGTTAGGTCTTCTTTTATTTTGTTCTACAATACAAATATCTCCTGTTATTTTAATCTCAAACAAAAAAAAGATATAAATATAAAAAAACTTTCAATTATAAACATGCACACACAAACACACATACATACACTTACACATACATACTTATACATATGTACTTACACATACACGCACATACATGCATACACATAGACATATACATACACTTACACATACATACATACACCTACATATACATACATATACTTACACATACATACATACATACATACATACATACATACATACATACATACATACACACACATGCATGCATACACATATACATGTTCATACACTTACACATATTCGTATACATACACATATTCATACACATACATGCATAGACATACACATATTCATACACATATACTTAAACATACATACTACATACATACATACATACATACACACACAGATACATGCATACACATACACATATTCATACACTTACACATATATACATACCCACACATACACTTACATACATATGCGCACATACACATACATACATCCATTTACACATACATACATACACACATATACACATATCCACACATATACATATACACACATACATACTAAATACATACACACATACATACTAATTACATACACACATACATACGTTATAGATTTATAGTTTTGTATGTGTATTTATATTTCATAATGTATATTTGTGCATATCTAAATATGTGTATGTATAAATATGTACATGTGAATGTGTGTGTATGTAAATAATCAGATTATTAATATCTACCATCTTTATTTGTTACACAATTAGATTATGCTCAATCAAAGTTCAATGGTATCAAGACAATGCATCAAGAAATGATACTATATTGTCTTGATACCAATATCTCATCAAGATCAATGGCCTCTAGGACAATGCATATAAGCGATCAGAAGGTTCTTGTTGTATTGATACAATACAACTTCTTGAAAAAGGTTTATGGATCTATGAAATATATCATCTCGTATACCGATAGCTAAAAACAAAGATCAAAGTTGAATCTTGTACCAAGCTTTTAGTATCAACACGCTTTCCTAGAGAGTGCTGATGATGATACTAAGATATCATATATTATAAGAGGACTAGATCACATGGTGATCATATGAGCAACAACAAAGGGTGCATCAGTGCGCTTTGGGAAGCATTGAGATTCATAAGAGAAAGGCGGATCAATATTTGTAGAAATTGACTAGAGGTGAGGAAGAACATGATAGGCCTATTGATATGCAAAAGAAAGAGGCAAATGAGATTGTATAGCTTGAAGAGGAAATAAGTAATATATATGTGTGTATATATATGTATGTGTATTCATGTGTGTTATATATATACATGTGTTAATATGCACATGTGTGTTTCATGTGTATGTATATGTATGCATGTGTATGATATATGTATGCATGTGCTAGTATGCACATGTGTATGTTTGCATGTGCGTTTGTGTGATATATGCAAAGTGTGTTTATAATTGTGTATCCAAGTATATGTATATATGTGTTCATATAGCATGTATGTATGTATCTATATATATATATATATATATATATATATATATATATATATATATATATATATATATATATATATATATATATATATATATATATATATATATATGTATATGTGTATATATATATATATATATATATATATATATATATATATATATATATATATATATATATATGTGTGTGTGTGTGTGTGTGTATATATATATATATATATATATATATATATATATATATATATATATATATGATTTGTATATATCTTTATATTTATTATGGTCTACCTTGACTTGAGTAGCTATATATAGATGCATAAGGTTGGGAGGAGAGACATCTCTCTAGTAGTTGATGGGAGGACTAGATGCAATATGAATATATAATTCAACCATATGGCAAATGCATACGGATATGAAAGTTAGAAAAAGTACTTGTATATGACTTCTAAGTAAGATAAGGTTTCTTAAGTGCGCTTTCTTTTTGAAGGCTCAAGTTGATTTACTATACTCTATGTGTTATGTATATAGATACACACATAAATATAACAAATAAAAGCAATGCATATTGTGCATTATTATGATGATGATGTGCCATAAGTATCTGTATCTCTTTAAAACACCATTTATGCAACCACCCACTACCAAATTTTGTCTCCAATGAGCTAAGTACATACTTTTTATCTCTCTCATCCAACTCAATAGTAAAGAGAAAAAATCATATAAGTAAAACATAAAATATATCTCAATTTATATGTATAGTTACTTCCATTTTAAGTGAACAAAACGTAGGTAGGAGCCACATAAAGCTCTCATTCTTCTTCTAAACTCCAATCCATGCCTCATATAACTATATTTCCATCACGTTCTTTGTCCCACTCCAGCCCTAAGCTACATATGCATGTACTTATAGGCACCTCTACTGTGCTCTCATGAGTTGGAAGTGGTATAGGTGTCCTGAAAATAAATAGATAGAAATGAATAAAAACATGTGTTATAATATCATAAAAAAATATTGATTTTTGAAAAGAAAACATACCTATGCGTAGATAAATCTCTTCCTACAAATGGAGCCATAGAGGAGCCTTCCTCTAGGCACTGGGTAAGCATCTTTATGGTAAAGTCTAATTCTTCATCGCATATGTCTACATACTCATGCATGACAACCCCTAAAGAATCAAGCAAAACTTTCCCTCACATAAGATTCTTTATGAGAGTAAGTTTGGCCTTTCTCTCTCTACTACGATCCATAATATCTATACATATAAAACAAAATGGATATATATATATATATATATATATATATATATATATATATATATATATATATATATATATATATATATATATATATATATATATATATATATATATGTGTGTGTGTGTGTGTGTGTGTGTGTGTGCATATGTGCATATGTATGTGTATGTGTGTATGTATATATATGTGTATGTATGTGTGTATGCATGTGTGTATGCATGTGTGTATGTATGTGTGTATATGTGTATGTATATGTGTCTGTATGTATATATATGTATGTATCTGTGTGTGTATATGTATGTAGGTGTATATGTGAGTATATGTATGTGTATATGTATGTGTATATGTGTATGTGGGTGTGTATGTAGGTGTATGCATGTATGTATGTATGCATATGCATGTGCAGTGTGTGTGCATATGTATGTATGTTTGTGTCTCTATGTGTGTGTATGTATATGTGTGCACCTCTATGTGTGTGTATATATATATGGGTGTATGTATATATGTGTGTATATATATCTGTGTATATATATCTGTATATGTGTGTGTGTGTATGCATATGTATGTATAGTGTATGTATGTGTGTTTTGTATGCATGTGTGTGTATGTATGCATGCATGTATGTATGTATATGAATGCACATGATTATGTATGCACATGTGTGTTTGTATGCACATGTGTGTATGTATGCACATGTGTGTGTATGTATATGTATGTCTATGTATGTGTGTGTGTATATATGTATGTGTTTGTGCATGTATGCATGTGTTTGTATGTGTCTGTATCCATGTGTTTGTAAAGTGTGTTTGTGTGTGTATATGTGCATATGTGTGTGTATGCATATGTGTGTATGTATGTGCATGTGAGTGTGTCTATGTATATATATGCATGTGTATGTGCATGTGTATGTATGCATGTATGTATGTATGTTTGCATATGTGTGTGTGTATGCATGCATGTGGGTGTATGTGTGTGTGTGTATGTGTGTGTGTGCAAGATTATGAACACCACCACGTGCTAGAGAGATGACTCTCCTCACAACCAAATGCCTCTATATATAGCTCTCTCAAGGGGACTACCTTCTTGGGCAGGTGGATACTAACCATCCATGTGTCGGCCATGTAACTGCATGTGCGCCAAGTGTCCCAGTTAACTCGAGTTAACTCAAGTGGATGCTTCTAGAAGGTTCTAGATCTCTTTGGGCAAAATACTCTCCCCATGTTCCCCTGGGGGATTGAACCCAAGACCTCCTCCTTCACATCCTTGAGACAACCACTAAGCTAAGTGGATCACGTTCACAAGAGCACAAGACCTCTTGGTAAGTCTAAACTCGAGATCTTTGTTCATACACATAGATGACCAAATGGTGTTTGATTCCAGATCTGTCTGAACTGGTCGGTCCCCTAGATCATAGACTTACTTTATTACATTCTCCCCCCCCCCCTTGGAAAATATTTTTGTCCTCGAATATAGAGCTATATATCTACTGTAGGCAACCCCCAAGCCTCATGTTCTAAAACTGGAAGAACATGGTCATGTTCTAGAACTAGAAGAACATGTCTCATCTCTGTGGTGGCATTCCTACCCAAATGATTCAAAACACTATCTTGCTTTATACTTTGATAAACTAGTCAAAGTGCAAAGTAGTGAATGAATAATAAGGGTGGATCTAAAAACATCCCTCGCCACTTCATAGTTTCTTGATGTGCGATCTAGGCACAAACTTGTGAACTCGGTGGATTCAAATTACTAGTCCATTTTTGGGCATGACTGGTGCATGGACTTAGTAACAAAGGTGGGATTCTTATCCCTTGCAAGACTTTGCGAACTCTTGATTCACTCTAATTTGTTTTGGAGAACTTTAAGTTTGGTTGTCCCAAACATCTAAGTTAGATGTTTGTACAATGGTTTACTTTGTTACTTGATTTTTTCACCTGACTAGAGGACTACTTTGTCCTAATGGGTTTAAAAATCCTATGTAAATTGTATGAGAAAGTCTACCATTTATGTTGAGTCAACCATATTATAACTAGACCAATTCAAATTCCCAATGAAAATTTTCTAACTTATGACACTTTTCTCAAAGAGTAGCTTTAGCTAAAAGTTCTTGGGAATTGTCAATCTGTTGAGAAATTCCTAACTTCTCTATTCTAGAGTATATTGGACTCCAGGAAATCATTTATGCTATACCTTGAAGCAAACTCAAATGAATAAGTCAAACTTGTACTTATCATCTTTCGATGTTTGAAAGGGTTCTTGTACAGAACATCTATCTAGAATGTTCAATTTAGTTATCTAATTCTAACTGGCTAACCCTAGTCTTTTGCAAAAGGAATCAAATACCATATCTCAGCCAATTTCCAAAAGATTTGGAAAGCAGAAAGAAAGAACTAAAACTTTGTTGAACCAATTCAAACTTCAAAGATAGATAAACTTGCTATGAGTCAAAGTCTAGATGACTCAGGACTTTAACTTCTCAACATTTGTTTCAACAAGATATTGAAGCATTCTGTTTTTATATCTTTAAGAGAAATAAGCTAGATTCTCAAAAAGATTCAAAGCAAATCGAAAACATCATCCAACCACAAGATACTAGTGTGGTTACCAACATCAATGTGTCGACCCACTGAGGTTGTGTTGATGAGTTTACTATTCAAATAATGCTTCACTTGAGAATACGGTCAGGTCACATTCAATCTGTCTGACTCGTTACTGGGAATGCAATTCTTGTGCATTTCTTTGAGTCAAAAGAGTGAATTTACCAAGTTATACTAGGAACTTGATGCTTGATTTAGCTAGTAAAATCCTTGGTTGAAAGGATCAACTCAAAATCAAAGTTCAACTGTTTCAAAAATTTATGAAATATTTTTGAATTAACAACACTTTATCTTGAAGTGTTTCAAGAAGATTTTGGAAGTTACTTACCTCATATCTTCTATCCTTTATCTTGAAGTTATCTTGAAGTATCTTAGGATACTACTTTTATCCTTCTTGTATTTAACTCCTTTTTTGAAGTCTTAATTCTTTTGAGGATCAAACCTAACTTCAAGATCCAAGCTAGGACTAAAAGATAGTTATCATCCCACGGTCCAATGTCCCATACCATTTTTCCTACATCAATCTGAGTATAAAATCTGGTGTCCCATACCATCCTATTTTATATTCACATTAATGTGTGGGTGATTCTTATCCTAAAGTCAAACATCTCTCGATAGAGTACCTTCTTGCTTCAATTCTTTACGAGTATTTTAAAGTTTTAGGCATTTTTTGTAACTAGATTTTCTATTTTTGATCCCTTCACATGATCATTTGTGATGCTATCCTTTAGGAACTTGAAAACCTTTTGATGGAAAATCCATCTTCTTTGCTAGGGTTTTCAAATGAAAACCAATCAGAATTCCAAGTACTTGAATTTTTATAGATTCAAGTTCAATTTGTTTATTCTTGACCAATTTGTAGTGACAAGAGCTTTTGACTTCTTTTATTTAGATTCCTTCTTTACCAATGCTTTAGGTATCTATCTCGGCCGAGACTTTTACAGGAATCTCTCTACTACTTAAGTCTAAGCATCCGCTCATGCACTCTAGATTTGTACCAAAATCTCATTAAGGATAGGCAAACATTTATGTTTTACCTTCCACAGACTTAAGTACCATCTTTACGGTTGTAGTCTACATTCATGGAACTCCTTCAATCTGTTCAGACTTGGAACAACTTACTCTTTTCACAATTTTCCATTGGATAGAAGGAACGTGAGTGAATTATTCCCAAGAGTAATTTTATTTCCAATGCTTGGGCAATCTACAAAGTACTTCAACTTGCATGTTCTTGGGCAATCATGGCCAAGCTTGATCAAGTCTGGTTGACCTTGCGACTAAAATAAATACTTAGTCTTTATCTATAAGATGTCTTAAACTAACAAAAGCATCTTTTTTGCTTACCTGCAGGATTTTTAGAGATCTTTTCCTAAACTTCATTCCAAGCATATACTAATGCCTCTCAGATTCCAAAGCTAAGAATCTTTGATATACCTTTAGGTTATATCACTATTTGGACTTAATTACCCATACCAATGGTTTAGGAACTGTTGGGAACTACTTGCTATAAAACTTACTCGAAAGATTCAGTCTTACATCTAGGGAGACTTTTCTTTCAAAAACTTTTAGACTCCTGACAAGGAATCAAGTAATACTAAGCCAATGATTTATCTTTGGAATCTTTTGCTTTCTAGTCCAATGATTTATCTTGAAATCCTTTCCTTTATTGGAATGATCTTCAAAAGAAATTCTTGACTTCTGGACAAGACCAAGACTTAAGGCTTTATTGCTTGTCCAAAAGATTTTTTTTTCGAAGGAAATAGTTAATCAGACTATTTTCTTTGTTGGCTTATCTTTAGGAAATAGCTTAATTTCCAAAGATTATTTTACATATCTTTGAGGAAAGATTTGATTTCCAAAGATACTTTGACTTGTTTCTGATTTAAGCTCTATTTAGCTTAAATAAAACCAAGCATATTTTTCTCATCCTCAGAAAAAGTGCTAAATAAAGTTTCCATACTCTTTGAAATCTTTGCATCTTGACTAGAGATGGAGTCATGGAATCTAGCATCCAACTATTGAACACTAAAGCTCAAGTGATGCTAAAGTTTATTCATCTTTTTGAGGCTCATCACTCGTCAAGATGAAATCAAAGAACAAACTTCAAAAGTTCCATGATTTTTTTTTCAAATTTGGAACATATCAACTATCCTTTGAACTTGAAAGTTTAATTGATTTAAGTCCAGTTGAATTTATTTGTTTCTAGTATTCAATTGCAACCAATCATGCATATGCAAATGCATGTTCTTGCATGCAAATACATGTGACTACATATGCATGTTGGCATTCTCCTTTCATGTAGTAAACCTAAATCAAGCAATTATCGAGCTTGAAAGTGCATGTTTCCAATCATACATGCACAAACAATCTACTTGCTAGCTTTTCTTTAAAAAGATATAAGCGTTCATGTGCATAAACTAGAGCACTAACTATCTTTTATAAGCAAGAAGAAAACGTGTTTTGTGCATAAAAGCATTCTTTGACAAGGATAAATGCACCAACATTCTTTTGTAGATGCATGCCTATGCTTGTGTTTAATGAGTGTTTCAATATCTCTACACTCTTTCATGTAAGTTTCAAACATTTGCATCAAGATTATCAAGAATGAAGTTTACTTTTATACTTCAATGATAATAATGCATCCTACATGAAAGTATAGAGCAAAAAAAATATTGAAACCAATCATTAAGTTTGGAAAATACTTATCTCCCAATTAAGCTACGTCCTTCCCTTGATTCTTGAGAAGAGCCACATAATCCTCTTTGAAGATCTTTGCTTCCTCATGTCCTCTTTTTGAAGAAATGAAGCTTTCGTTGGAATATGTTTGTCTTGACCCATCCTTTGTCTTTGAATGATGTGTGAATGATGCTTTATTTGAACTCCAATGACTGTGAGTGTAATAGTTGAGCTATATTTATCCGATGGAGAAGGTTTGGAGTTCAATACTTGAACTCTACATCTAAAAGTTTTGCATCTGAAAATGCTTGCGTCGAAGCAATTGTAGTTGGATAGACCATCGTGCTACGCATGCGAAAGTGCTAGTTTCGAATCTGACGAATGACATTTGTCACCTTTAGCATATCCAAATCCTTTGGCTTGCATAGGGACTCAAGAGAATCTAGACAAATAATAAAAACACACTATGCGTTTTTATATCGTAAGGCTTTCGCCTTTGTGGTTACAACAGTATGTATGCCACAGAGGTCATGAGATCAAACCCGCTGCTACACCTAGTGGGAGAGGAGAACACTTTTTTGAATTTCTGGTATATACATTCAACTAAAGAGATCTTTGGCCATCCGGATCGGAATAGAGATATGCGCCACATATAAAGGAATGATCACCTTTAGCGGGAGGCCTGGCTAGCTCACCCGCTCGGGACCATCATGACAAGGTTTCGACACCTGTATGGTGCATCCTAGGACCCATGAAGACACACTTTTTAAACTCCTTCGGGAGAGGTTGAGAACACGTACTGTTACGCCTGTAGACATGCATGGAGGTTTGATCATAAATATATGCAATCTGTGTAAAAGACAATAGAACGGATGGCTGCCTTGGCCTAAATTGAACGACCAAAGCTCTGTGTTCAAGTGATTGAGTTCGAATCCGCTGCATCTGCCCAAACAAATTCCATTACTATTTTGCTTCCTTCATGATTCCCGAAGTCCTCTAATGGCACTTCAATGAATTTTTGATAATTAGTATATACTGCATCAGCAATCACCAGCGTCGTACCAATTGGATATGGCACATGAAATTCTAGCAAACAGAAGCGATTTTGATTCCTGTTTGATGCTCCTCAATGAGCATACAATCTTTTTTGTGATGCAGACTATCTAATATAATTTTACTTATGCATCTTGTGCACATCCGCACAAAAGGGGAGGAGTTGGAACTCCATCTGTTGGGATGTATACACGGATGCGAAATACTTGGCTATCATCTCCAGTTCGACGCCAACTATAAGCATTCTCGGAAAATATCCATAGAATGCCTACGTTGACTTGGCTTGGATTTCACTGCTTGATGATAAGTCTGAATAAAATCATGCATATAGAAGAATAGCACGAGTTTCGTTTTGTGGAAATCTAGAGATAAAAACTGAAGTTCTGTGGATAATCTTCAGAGGCGAAAAGGCTATATGCCTGATGATCCAAAGAAGAAGCTTGGATGCTAGAGAATGCGACCTCATACTTTTGTCTTTGATCTTGAAAGATCTGCATTTGTCTGCTTAAATCGGCCATTGAAGAAATGATATATTGTTATGCCTCACTCCTTTTTCTGCCATGGATGTCGTGGGTTCAAAGTTTGCAATCGTCTGCTAAAATCTGCTCATGCGAACCATTAGAGAGACCCGCATCTCCAATGGAGAGCACCACAATTATTGATGTCATGCACTATGATTCATATTTTGAATACTGCAACCACATGAGTGTGCTAATACCAATATTAATTCAAAGGTCCTTTTCAAGTTGACCTTTGAAATTTACTTGGTATTGGACTATAAAAGGTTTTGATCTTTTTGACCAATGTAGGCCTCTTGGATTATCCAACCATAAAAGGTTTGATATATTTGACCAAGTTAGGTCACTTGGCTTTCTCAAAATTCCTCTAATTAATTTAACATGAGATAAGATCAAGTCTTTTCTCCTTTAGATCCCTTTTTTTTTCAATGATAATTACCCATGGGATTTTCTTGGGATCTTTAACTCATACCTTCACGAGTTGATATCTTTGCTTCAGTCTTCAACATCATGTTGATGTTCTTCAAACCATTTACTATTCTCTTTTTAGGGATTAACAATTATATGTCACCCGACTTAAGCAAGTTGTCATGCTTACTGATCCAAAGTTTGGACCCATCTTTACACATTCTCAAAAGCCCTACTCTAATTATACTTCAAATCTTTGGCTAGCTTAATTTACTTGCCAAATTGGAACTCTTTAATGAATTCCCTGTTACCGTTAGTGTCCATGTGAAAGGCCAAATGGCCACCGGACACTTCTTTGTATATGTTCTTTAATAAAACATATAGTGACCTGGTCAGTCACAGACTGTAAGTTCGACCGCATTTGTAAGACCTAAGAAGTCTGTCTTCGTGCCCCCTGTGTACTGCGTTTTCTGCGTATTCTACAACCTCTGTGCGGTGTACTGTGTGTGGCGTCAGGAGCTCGGTTTTCTACTCCGAGCATATCGTCGTGGAGCTCTCGAGAAGGAGAGTGCAGTGTGGTGCATCGCCATCGAAATACTTCACTGGTATCAGAGCGGTTCGAGGCAAAAAGGTTTGTTCACGTTGTGCGAGCGAAGCGACCCCCCCCCCAGGGTTTCTCCAAGGCTTACGACTAAGGCGACGACCAAGGCATAGACCTTGGCATACCTTGTCATCCGAGTCACCGAAGTCACCGTTGGCGCCGTTGGCTGCGCGCGAGGGAGGACCTCAACGATCAAGGAATATAGAGGTTCCCGGTACTTCCCGGGAGGTCACCCATCCCAGTACTGTTCCCCCCAGAGCTCGCTTAACCGTGGCAATCTCTTGCCACTAAGCTACACTCTTGTGGTGTTTGAAGAAGGGGAAAGACTAAGGTTGACATTACCTTGAACAAGTTTTGGTCCCTCAAAGCTTCATTTTTGCTTTTAAAGCCTATTTCTGAAGCAATTTTGGGGTGTTTTTGGAGCCATTTCGGAGTACTTTCGCACGTAGTTCTCTTCACACAGGTCCAAGAAAATCAAGAAGAGTGTTCCTTGTACCTCTCAGACAATAAATATCAACCTTTGGGGCTGTATTTTCAGCCACACTCGTAAAACTACAGGTTTCTCGAGGGGTTTTCAGTTTTGGTGGGAGCAGTCGCTACAAATTTATGCAGGTTTTTAAAGCCTAAAACATCAGAGTTGACAGAAACTTGCAGGTGTTATTGGCTAGTTTTTGGGCTGTGTATTCAGCCTTTCAGTGTCATTTTACTGCATATATTGAGCACATACACACCATGTACGCTTCTGTGGATACCGCTTATGTACGTCCATGTGGGCATTGATATAGCGGTTACGTTCTTTGCATAAAGCCTTTTACGTTTGATAAAGAGGGTCGTGGTGAGGTTTTCTTAACTGGGAGACACCCAGATGTCGGGGTCTCTTCGGTGATGCAGGTGGAAGACTTACCCAGCCTCGCCATAGGAGATGTATGATAGTTGTTCATAGGTGCTCGATAAGCCTAGTTGGCTTCTATTGGGTAACTGATTATATACAGTGGAGTCAGTGATTCACTATGCAGGTAGACATGTCAGTACTTGCAGTTTTATGATACTTTGACATTGGTCATATGCTAATTTTGCAGAGGATACTCTAGCAAAATTTTTCCAGATTTCTGGTTTAGTCAACTATATAGTGGTCGATTTACTCCTTGATACACTTATTTGTTGGTGTTTGGACTCTTCTAGCTCCATTATCATTCTATTCAGTTCTCTACGATCATGGCATCAGAGGTCTCAGGCACATCCGGTGGATCAGGGTCTAGTGCTAGCGTTCCGAGGAGGAGCTATAACTTGCAGGGAAAAGACCATTTTGAGATCCAAAAATTTGATGGCACAAACTTTGCTCTATGGAAGAATCAGATTAAAGATGTGCTGATTCAAAGAAGGCAATGGAAGCCAGTAAATGGGATTTCAAAGAAGCCTGCTGACATGGATGAAGATGATTGGGATGAGTTAGATGAAATGGCCAGGTCTACCATTCGCTTGCACCTAGCAGATAATGTTTACTTTACAGTATTAGACTGTGAAAGTGCAGAGGAGCTTTGGAAGAAGTTATGCAATACATATGAAAAAGAGACGGCATCAAATAAAGTATATCTGATGAGAAAATTATACGACCTTCGTATGAAGGACACAGATAGTGTTGCTGCTCATCTAAATGAGTTTGATGCCATATTCTCCCAGTTACAGGCTCAGAAAATGGATATGGACAATGAAATGAAAGCAGTATTGCTGTTATGCACCCTGCCATCATCATGGGATACATTTTGCACAGCTATTAGCAATAGTGCACCAGGTGGTAAACTCGTCTATGATGACATATGTGGAGCACTCTTGAGTGAGGAGATTCGTAGAAAATCTATGGTTGGCACTCAGAGTGGAGATGCATATAATGTTCGTGATTCTTACCAAGGAAAGAATCAACAACGTGGCAGGAGCAAGAACAAGGAAAAGAATGGTCAACGGAATAAGAGCAGAAGTAAATCAAGGAAGAGGGATATTGAATGCCATTATTGTCATAAGAAAGGACACATGAAGAAAGACTATTATGCATTAAAGAATGCTAAAGGTAAAGGACAGAATGTTGATGGGCATGTTAAACAGTTACCTGCACCATCTACTTCAACTGTGAAGATTGAAGAAATTAATGCTATTTCTGATGATGCTGATGTGTTGACACTTGATAGTACTGTGCCATCTGAGGCACTTATGGCTGATTCTCTTTCCCACACCTGGCTGCTAGATTGTGGTGCTTCTTTCCATGTGACACCACATAGAGAATGGTTCTCTAATTATGCAGCAAAGTCTCTTGGTACCGTGAGACTTGGTGACTCTTACCAGTGTGATGTTGTGGGGATTGGAGATGTGGTTGTGCAGTTCATTGACGGTTCAAAATTTACTATGCATAATGTACGCCATGTACCTCAGTTATCACGCAGTTTGATGTCAGTTGGTCAACTTGATGACCTTGGTTACAAGGTGGTCTTCTATGCTCAGTCCTTTCGTATATCAAAGGGCAATATGGTTATTGCAAAAGGAAGGAAAGTTGGCTCACTTTACCCTTTATTTGTATCACAGAAAGAACACTTGTTAGCTGTTACTGAACAGCCTATGGCTTGTATTTGGCATGGTCGTTTGGGCCATATATCTCGTAGTGGAATGGAAAATCTTTCTCGTTCTGGCTACTTACCTGTGTTATCTTTCTCTGATTTTTCATTTTGTGAGCATTGCCAATATGGAAAGCAAACCAGAAATGTGCATAAAACGCACATTGACTCTTCAATTCAGCCTTTAGATCTTGTTCATACAGATGTGTGTGGTCCTATGCCCATTAGGTCCTTAGGTGGTTCTCTTTACTTTGTCACTTTCATAGATGATGCTAGTAGAAAAGTCTGGGTATATCCTATCAAATCGAAGGATGATGTATTTCCTACTTTCAGAAAATGGCTTGCTTCAGTTGAGACTGAAAAAGGAACTAAGCTTAAGGCTTTACGTTCAGATAATGGGGGTGAGTATACCTCACATGAATTCAGCCTTTTCTGTCAGTGTAGAGGGATTCGTAGAGAGTTTACAGCTCCTTATACCCCAGTACAGAATGGTGTAGCTGAGAGGATGAATAGAACTATTCAAGATAGAGTAGTCTCTATGTTGCATCATGCAAACCTCTCACAAGGTTTTTGGGCAGAAGCAGTATTGACTGCAGTTCATGTGATTAACCTTTCACCTAGTACTGCCAAAGGTCTGAAAGTGGCACAAGAGTTATGGACAGGGAAACCACCATATTATGATCATCTTCGAGTTTTTGGGTGTGAAGCATATGTTCATATACCCAAGAATCTTAGACAGAAGTTGGACCATAAGTCAAAGAAATGCATTTTTCTTGGATATGGTCGAGAAGGACAATTTGGATATCGCTTATGGGATCCTGAAACACGGTCAGTGATCAGAAGTAGTGATATCATTTTTAATGAGTCTAAGATGCATAAACAGCCGATTAAGGAGGTTGAAGTGAGAAGAGTGGTGTTTGAGGATACTAGTCCTCCGGTTAGCATGCATAAAAATGCTACACATAGGGATGTTCAAGAGAATGTCCATTCAGATCAGTCTGCACATGTTCCTGTTCAGCAACCATTGAGACGTTCTGCACGTGTCTCATATCCACCTGATAGATATGTTCCAGGTTTAGATTTTGTTATGCTAATAGATGCCGGTGAGCCCTCTTGCTACAAAGAGGCTATGCAGACAGAGGATCATGTCAAGTGGGAGCGTGCCATGAAGAGTGAGTTGGATTCTATTCACAAGAATGGTACTTGGGACTTAGTACCTTTGCCAAAGGGCAGGAAAGCTTTACCATGTAAATGGGTATATAAGCTGAAATTCACATCAGATAGTGCTTCTCCAAAATATAAAGCACGACTTGTTGCAAAGGGTTTTAAGCAACAACATGGTGTTGATTTTGAGGAAATCTTCTCTCCAGTGGTCAAGATGACTACTTTGCGCATGTTGCTTGGATTCGTTGCAATGGAGGACTTAGAGCTAGTCCAAATGGATGTGAAAACAGCTTTCTTGCATGGAGATCTTACATATGAGATCTATATGGAACAACCAGAGGGTTATGTAGTTCTTGGCAAGGAAAGTCTAGTTTGTAAGCTCAAGAAGAGCTTGTATGGACTTAAACAGTCTCCTAGACAATGGTACCAAAAGTTTGATGCTTTTATGAAGTCCCAAGGCTATTCTCGGAGCAATGAGGATCATTGTCTCTACACAAAGAGATGTTCTGATGGCAGCTTGATATGCTTGATACTTTACGTCGATGATATGTTGATTGCTGGGAAGTCCTCTTATGATTTGTCAATTCTCAAAAAGAAGTTGAGTCAGACATTTGATATGAAGGATTTGGGGGATGCCAAACATATTCTTGGCATGCGCATCACTCGTGATAGGAGTAAAAGATGCATATACTTGTCTCAAAGTGAGTACATATCCAAAGTACTTCATCGATTCAATATGCAGGGTGGAAAGGCATTGAGTACATTTTTACCCACATATGTGAAATTGAGCAAGGATGACTGCCCCAAATCAGATGAGGAAAAGGAATTCATGACCAAAATTCCCTATCAGTCTGCTGTTGGTAGTCTCATGTATGCTATGGTAGCTACGAGACCAGACATTGCATTTGCAGTGGGAGTTGTGAGTAGATATATGTCTAATCCTGGCAAGAAACATTGGGAAGCGGTCAAAATGATTTTGAGATATCTGAGTGGCACTAAGGACAAGTGTCTATGCTTAGGTAGAGGGAAAGCATCCATTATTGGTTACACAGATTCTGACTATGCTGGTTGTGTAGACAATCGTAAGTCTACATCAGGGTACATTTTTCATTTTGCTGGAGGTGCTATCTCTTGGAGATCTCGTCTTCAAGAATGTACAGTTGTTTCCACCACAGAAGCAGAGTATGTTGCAGCAAGTGAGGCATGTAAGGAAGCATTGTGGCTTTCTCGTCTTGCTTGTGATATGGGTTTGCCTCAGCATGTACCTCACTTGCTCAGTGATAGTTAGAGTGCCATTGCTTTGGCTAAGAATCCGGTCTATCATGCAAAGACCAAGCACATTGAGGTGAGGTATCACTTCATTAGAGATTGCTTAGCCACTGAGAGCATTATTCTTGAGAAGGTTCACACTCGAGATAATGCTGCAGATGCTTTGACTAAAGCTCTACCACAGGATAGCTTTCGACACTGTTGTCACTTGATGGGGGTTACTTGATTCTTGATCTTACGCAGTCACTTGTATACTGTGTAACATGCCCATCAGGTGGGAGGTATAGTTTGTATACTTACACTCAGGTATTCTTTATCATTCTTTCTTTTTTCTCCCATAGTTACTCTGGCCATATTGGCCTTTAGTGGGAGATTGTTACCGTTAGTGTCCATGTGAAAGGCCAAATGGCCACCGGACACTTCTTTGTATATGTTCTTTAATAAAACATATAGTGGCATGGTCAGTCACAGACTGTAAGTTCGACCGCATTTGTAAGACCTAAGAAGTCTGTCTTCGTGCTCCCTGTGTACTGCGTTTTCTGCGTATTCTACAACCTCTGTGCGGTGTACTGTGTGTGGCGTCAGGAGCTCGGTTTTCTACTCCGAGCATATCGTCGTGGAGCTCTCGAGAAGGAGAGTGCAGTGTGGTGCATCGCCATCGAAATACTTCATTCCCTTCTTACCTATCTGGTTCTTATTTTGTTTGAGGTTTAACTCAAACATACTTAGGTACTTGGACATCCTTAACTTTCATGAAAGAGTTAAGGAATATCTTTTGCCTAGGAGTATCATATTGATGATACCTTTCTTCCCCCCTTCTAAAGAGTTTTCGTCCTCCAAAACTGTAGGAATTTGATGATCTTTTAATTTCCTATCCAAATGGGAGGTTCATTTATGCTAAGTCCTTCACTCAAAAAGTTCTCCAGTATCCTTGAGCTTAAGCTTCCATTATCCTTAAGTTCAGTGTCCCATACCATTGAACCCACTTAAGTGACATTGTAAACCTAGATGTCCCATACCATCCAATTTACAATACCACCTTAGTGTAGACAACTTTAGCTCTTACTCAAGGATTAAACTTCATTCGTTTTATTCTTATCAAATATAATCAAAATCTTTGTAAGTTACATTCTTACAGAGTCTTGATTTGTTCTCTGAAAAGACGTTGAGCTTTTATTGAACTATTTCCTTGATTAGACGCAATCAAAGTTATCTTTGTTTATGTCATCTAATAATAGAGCTAGTATTCTCATACTAGATATCATCTTTTGACATAAGTAGGCATCTATATCAAAGGATATAGTCAATCATAAGCTTCGCTAAATGGTTACCTTGTTAATCATCTTGATAAATTGTTTCTTACTCATAGAGCACATTTTGGAGTAGAGTTCTTAAGAGTTTCTTTCAACCCTTTAATCTTCCTCTTCTCTAGATATGCTTAATGAGTTACAATTCTTCACTGTTGAAGCAATTTTCTCAAAGCTCCAAATGGATCCTACCGCTTGTCAATGAAGGAAGAAGCTTATTGGGGAAGAAACAAATGCTTAAATGGGTAAAATGGTTCAACCATTTTTCCCTTAATATGTCATTTGAGGACATTCTCTTCCCCCTTTTTGTGTGATCATTGTCCTCAATGATCAAATGTTGAAGTTCCTCTGAACTTCTTAACGTCGTTCACAAAAAATTATCCCATATGTGTAGGGTCTCATATCAGCTTTTAGTTTCTCCTTTGGATTTTTCAATCCAAGTTCTTATTACTACCATTTATGGTTTAGTAAGAAGAGAAACTTGTTGGATTTGAAGCTTAATTGCTTGGCCTTGCTGATCAGGCATGCCATGGGTATTATGGAACTTGGGGGTCCATAAGTAGGACTCGAAGTTTAAAGTTCTTCTTCCTAAGTTGAATTTAGTTGGCTTTTGAATTAAGCCAACATATAAAAAGCATAAAAGTTAATGGGCATTGAGTCTCATGATCTCATTACACTATTAAGCTTTTATGCTTCTAACTTCATATGAAGAAGTCATTTTTCTATTTTAAACCTTAAACTTACAATACTTGATTTCTCTCTCATGTCCCATTAACCCATGCATATGTGATTCAATCCATGCATCATAGTGTATACTCAAAAACATTCTCATCTTTTCTTGAAGATGTTTAGCATGCATAAGGTCCAAAAATTGAACCCCTCTTTAAAGCATGCACGGAATTCACATATAGAACTCCATTTAAGTGCAAAAGATCTATATTGCTTGCGTGCTTCCACTTGAGTTCATGCCAGGCTAGTTGGACATTCCATGTCCATTTTATAACAAACTTCATGTGGTGAGTCACTTGCATGCTTAAAAACCACTTTGTACTCTTTTGTGCCTCTAGTGCATCATTTTAATGATTTATCTATGCACCATTCCATGAGCATGTAGACTTCACCTATTCATTTAGAATGCACTTGTACATGCATTACTTTTTGCATGAAAACATAGAATGAACAAAAAGGGAAATAGTAATTATCTTCAACATAGCTTCATCCATTCCTTGATCCATTGCCTGACGGGGCTTGTCTATTGAGATGCTTCAAAATCGAGGTTGCAAAATTGGGATCATCTTTCTTGATCGATCTCCAATGTCCTTCCTTTGGGCATCAACATACTTACTTGTATGCCCGATTAAAACATTTAATCTTACCAAATTTAAATGATGCCAAAATGCATACTATAATTAATATATACATAGAATCCCTTAATGCTCGCCTCAAAGATGGGTTCCATGCACTATCCTATGTAGGTCGCAAGTCTCTTGTGATTATAATAGCAAATATATTACCCCTCTCTAATCTTGTGCTCTCTTTACTCGTAAAATCCATACATGCTTTTACTTGTATATCTTATACATGTATTCTGTGTAAAGAGAGCGATTTAAATAAACAAGAAAGAAGATAAATTGTATACTTCCCTGACATCATCTCGTGGATAGAGCATGATTCTCTCCTATTAGGTGCTACGGGCTCGAGCCATGAGAGCTAGCGGTTGATGAAGTATTCTTTTGATGCTCCAAAAGATGCTCAATCCACATCCACTCCCATGATTCTCTATAGCGATACTCAATCCTTCTACCATCACTTTCTTATGTTGATCTTCTGTACTCTAGACTCCATTGGATTGAATAAAATGGCTTCACATGTGATTGAGTGTAAAATATACTATAGAAAATGTGAAATTATATCTTCAATTCATCGTATAAACCTTCCTAATATTGCTCATGAATTGTCTTCACGTGGAGGCATTCAAATTAAGAGAAATGAATTTAAAAGACTTCTACGAGCATATACTTGCGGACGTTAACCCCATCTAGAAAGTAAAATCACATAAAGAAACATATAAGTACCGAGCTTCTAAAACGCTGTATTCATTCGAAGCAAAAGAGAACTCATGAGAAAAACGTCTATCGAGTGTCACTGTTGACGAGTCCGCGTGGCCTCTTGGCCGCCTGGTCCTTAATGGGCCGTTCGTGAGTACAAGTATAATGATGCGTGTGACTTCGGCTCTTTACTCGATGAGGGGAGGCTCACATAGCCCGACTTTTGGACGCGTAAAAGCATATTGAATACACCCTTAAGAACGTGTTTGAACGTACTCTAGAGAGAGAATTCTTCGCGTGAGAGTATGTACCTTGGCTCAAAGTTGGCTCTTGATACCAATGTTGTGAAACAACATAACTACTAAGGATAAACTAGCAAGACCACCAAAAGGTGGAGAGAGCACTTCTCCACCCAGCCAACTCCACCCATATATATACCTCAAGGCCAAGGGGGGAAATGTGAGAAGAGCTTGCCAGGTGTCCTCTCCACATGGATTCTAATCCAAGGCCTTCTAACCTTGGAAATCACTTGGCCTTCACATGGATTCTTAAAAGGACTTCTCCCAAGCTTGTATGTACAAGTGTCAAGGCTTGAGAGGCCTCCCTAGGGGTTAAATACCATACCCTTAGGAAATATCAATCCTAAGGGTCAAAACCCTTCAATTGGGAGTAAATAAATCCAAATAACTCAAGGGTTCAAACCACACTCTTGGAGACACTTTCCCAAGGGTTTCCCAATAGAATCCAAGGGTTCTCCAAGTGGTTTTGGACCCTCAAAACCCATGTCTTTGGACACTTTGACCCATAGTTATACAACAATAGGCAACCCGCGAGCCTCATGTTCTGAAACTGGAAGAGCATGGTCATGTTCTAGAATTGGAAGAACATGTCTCATCTCTGTGATGGCATCCCTACCCAAATGATTCCAAAACACTATCTTGCTTTATATTTTGATAAACTAGTCAAAGTACAAAGTAGTGAATGAATAATAAGGGTGGATCTAAAAACATCCCTGGCCAATTCACAGTTTCTCGATGTGCAATCTAGGCACAAACTTTTGAACTAGGTGGATTCAAATTACTAGTCCATTTTTGGGCATGAGTGGTGCATGGACTTAGTAACAAAGGTGGGATTCTTATCCCTTGCAAGACTTTGAGAACTCTTGATTCACTTGAATTTGTTGGGAGAACATGAATTTGTTTTGGGATTCTTGTCCCAAACATCTAACTTAGATGTTTGTACACTGGTTTACTTTGATCCAACAGTTACATGATTTTTTCACCTGACTAGAGGATTACTTTGTCCTAATGGGTTTAAAAATCCTATGTAAACTATAGGAGAAAGTTTACCATTTATGTTGAGTCAATCATACTATAACTTGTCCAAATTTGCAATGAAAATTGTCCAATTTAGGGCACTTTTCTCAAAGACTAGCTTTAGCTAAAAGTTCCTGGCAATTGTCAATCTGTTGAGCAATTCCTAGCTTCTCTATTCTAGAGTAAACTGGACTCTAGGAAATCATTCATGCTATACCTTGAAGCAAACTCAAATGAATAAGTCAAACTTGTACTTATCATCTTTCGATGTTTGAAAAGATTCTTGTATAGAACATCTATCTAGAATGTCCAATTTAGTTATCTAATTCTAACCGGCTAACCCTGGTCTTTTGCAAAACGAATCAGATACCATATCTCAGCCAATTTCTAAAAGATTTGGAAAGCAGAAAGAAAGAACTAAAACTCTGTTCAACCAATTCAAAATTCAAAGATACGTAAACTTGGTATGAGTCAAAGTCTAGATGACTCAGGACTTTAACTTCTGAAGATCTGTTGCAATACGATATTGAAGCATTTTTTTTTCTATCTTTAAGAGAAATAAGCTAGATTCTCAAAACGAATCAAAGCAAATCCAAAACATCATCCAACATCAAGATACTAGTGTGGTTACCAACATCATTGTGTCGACCCACTGAGGTTCTGTTGATGAGTTTACTATTCAAATAATGCTTCACTTGAGACTAAGGTCAGGTCACATTCAATATTTGTGACTCCTTACTGGGAATTCTTGTGCATTTCTTTGAGTCAAAAGAGTGAATTTACCAAGTTATATGAGGAACATGATGCTTGTCTTAGTCAACAAAATCCTTGGTTGAAAAGATCAACTCAAAATCAAAGTTCAACTGTTTTAGAAATTTATGAAATATTTTCGAATTAACAAAACTTTATCTTGAAGTGTTTCAAGAAGATCTTGGAAGTTACTTAGTTCATAACTTCTGTCCTTTATCTTGAAGTTATCTTGAAGTATCTTAGGATACTACTTTGATCCTTCTTGAATTAAAATCCTTTTTGAAGTCTTAATTCTTTTGAGGATAAAACCTAACTTCAAGATCCAAACTAGGACTAAAAGATAATTATCATCCCATGGTCCAATGTCCCATACCATCTTTCCTGCATCAATCTGAGTATAAAGTCTGGTGTCCCATACCAACCTATTTTATATTCATATTAATGTGTGGGTGATTCTTATCCTAAAGTCTGAACATATCTTGATAGAGTACCTTCTTGCTTCAATTCTTTACGAGAATTTTAAAGTTTAAGGCATTTTCTCTAACTAGATTTTCTAGGTTTTGATCCCTTCACATGATCGTTTCATGATCTTGTGCTATCCTTTAGGAACTTGAAAACCTATTGATGGAATATCCATCCTTCTCTACTAGGGTTTTCAAATGAAAACCAATCAGAATTCCAAGTACTTGAATTTTCATAGATTTGAGTTCAACTGGTTTATTCTTGACCAATTTGTAGTGACAAGAGCTTTTGACTTCTTGTCTTTAGATTCCTTCCTTACTAATGCTTTAGGTACCTATCTCGGCTGAGACTTTTGCAGGAATCTCTCTATTGCTTAACTCTACGGATTCGCTCATGCTCTCTGGATTTGTACCAAAATCCCTTTAAGGATAGACAAACATTTATGTTTTACCTTTCACAGACTTAAGTACCATCTTACGGCTGCAGACTATATTCTTGGAACTCCTTCACTCTATTCAGACTTGGAACAACTTACTCTTTTCACAATTTTCCATTGGATAGATGGAACCTAAGTGAATAATTCCCAAAAGGAATTTTATTTCCAATTCTTGGGAAATCTACAAAGTAGTTCTAATCGCATGTTCTTGGGCAATCATGGCCAAGCATGATTAAGTCTCTTTGACCTCGCGACTAATAAATACTTAGTCTTTATCTATAAGATGTCTTAAACTAACATAAGTATCTTTTTTGCTTACCTGCAGGCTTTTTAGAGATCTTTTTCTAAAATTTAGTCCAAGCATATACTGATGCCTCTCAAATTCCAAAGCTAAGAATCTTTGATATACCTTTAGGTTATATCACTATTTGGACTTAAGTACCCATACCAATGGTTTAGGAACTGTTGGGAACTACTTGATATAAAACTTACTCGAAAGATTCAGTCTTATTATCTAGGGAGACTTTTCTTTCAAAAACTTTTAGACTCCTGTCAAGGAATTAAGTAATGCTAAGCCAATGATTTATCTTTGGAATCTTTTGCTTTCTAGTCCAATGATTCATCTTGGAATCCTTTCCTTTATTGGAATGATCTTTAAAAGAAATTCTTGACTTCTGCACAAGACTAAGACTTAAGGCTTTATTGCTTGTCCAAAAGATTTTTTAGCATATCCGAATCCTTTGGCTTGCAGAGGGACTCAAGAGAATCTAGATAAATAATAAAAACACGGTATGCAAAAGAAACAATTCAAGGCACTTTTTGAGTGATTACGCCAATCTAGACTTGATTAAGGATTTGATGCGAACTTGTAAAGATGTACTTGTGCAAACACTTGATACAAAAATGGAGATGCATCTTATGATCTAACGAGTATCTTGCATAATGAAGCAAAAAAATGAGCATGAAACTATGTCCAAGAAAATGGCAATTGATGATCCTATGGAGAATGAAATGTATATGAGTGATGATTCTGATTCTATATGCATTTAGGGATGCACGAGAACAGTCTTATTCATAAGAATAAGGAAACATCAATAACTATTCCTCCAATCAATGACATATATGAGGACGATGATGAGTATGATTATGATGCAGTGCAAATAAAAACAATCACATGCAAGAAAAGGAGTACATGAATGTAGTTGATGACATTCAAATGTGTGAATATATACAAAAGAATGAGAGATATACAAATGCATGATTCTATATATGAGAGTCAATGAAGATGGGAGTTATAATTTGCAACGGATTTCCCAATTACTTTTCTAAAAACGGATTATCATAGGGGCCAAATTTTCATAAGAATCTAAACACCAAAACTAAGTGCATACGTTTGTTGGCCGACATTTTGTTCTTCATGTGAAAAACTTAAATTTTATGTTGACATTGTCTCTGATGAAAATAAAACTACATAAAGTGTGCACGTAATCCTATGAAGTCAATGAATTTCGGTGCTCATGACTTCTTTTCTTGGTTATATAAATACTATATTTTCAGGTCAATCAAATCTGCGTGCAGAAGGTTCAGATGCTGTCAAGAATGCAGAGGGATAAAGATGCCATATTGTTATATGAGAGAGAGAGAGAGAGATGCCCAGACCCGATTAACCCGACTTGAAAAAGTACGATTTCATCAAGACAAAAATATTCTTTCTCTTCTTGCGGTATGAAAGTTTGCCTACGTCCAGATTCTATCTTAGAATATGTTCATACTCGGTTGAAAAGAAAGCAATAGTTTATAGTCTTGCTAATAGTTTACCTTTCAATTAGAATAAAGGGCGTTTTCAATATAAGATAATTGGTTGATCAACGTTTTGTAAGCGGTTGAATCAAATTATCAACGTTTTTCAATATAAGATTATTGGTTCAATCAAATTATCAACCGTAATAACTTTCTTTGGAATCTTTAATTGCTTGCAATATTTATCTTCTTATCCTTATCCTCATTGACGTTTTACGTATACGGCTTGTCATTACCAAAGCTTTGTTGAAACGAGGAAGACACTGCATCCATGACATTGTTCCAAGGCTTTTAATGTGGAAGTTATATAGGCGACACACAGAGATGTGGAAGTTATATAGGCAACACACAGAGACGCAGAGGAGATGGAGAAGACGACACGCGCAAGAGACAAAAGTCGGTTGTATGTTTTATTGATAAATGATTATATTTATACAATATCTAGCAACGGTTCATATGCCATTTATTGTGTCTACATGAATCGGGAATTTCATATTAAGTTCAACACTCCCTCTTAGTGCGAATGTCGGCATAGGGAGGTGTACAGGATAATAGAATATACAGAAAATTATAAGAGACAACGAGCTTTTTTGAAATGCCATAGTCTTGAATGTCAAACTTGGACTTGAACACTTTCTACTCCCGCCCCCTGCCAAGTACAAGTGTTGATCTTGTAGCAAGTACATGTCAAAATGAAAGAAAAGAGCAATGTTTAGATTCTGAAAATCTTAAATCTATAAAAACTTTGCTTTAAATGAGGCATATGTGTCAACCAAGATGACCATCAAGGCACACTATGCAATTGTGCGTTTGCAACTAAAGTGTTATTAAGTCTATGTTTTGGCTAGATCTTGGCATCATATGTGTGTGAATTGGTGCTCAAAATGAGGGAATTTTCTATCCTCTACTAATAAGCAAGGCCGGTGTAAGTCATGGTGATCAAGCACGACACACAAGGCGACTGCAAAATTGCTTAAACTGTTTATGGCCTGGCCAAGAACATGATGCAGAGCCTCCCTTTGTAGGAGATTAATCAAGCAATGTAAATACATACGGAGCCACCATCAATAATCACTAAGATGCACAAGAAATAAGCCAAATATGAGATTTATGAATAGAAATAGTGGTGTGAATCCTTAGTCAAGGATAGCTCTCCCGTGAGAAGCAGTTCCATGACCTTGAGATAATTTTACAGAGATGCAGTTATGAATGAGGATGTAAACGTGTAACTCAGTCAAATGCTGGAAAGGCAATAGAATGTGTTTATAAATTGCAATGAAATAGAGAAAAGAAAAGAAGATCTTCCATATGTTTTGTCATTCCACTTCCTGTTCAGCATTGCTCTCTAATTTGCAAATGCTGATTATTTTCTCATCACTTTCCTTTCACGAAGAGTTGATCTCATCTTCAGTTCTCGTAGAGCAGGAGGTTAGAATGATTTGAGACCTTCCCAAGATCTCAAAGCACATATGTTTCAATCGCAGATGCGAAATCATGGGCACTATCAATAATAAAGAATTCAGGACGGCTATTTCCATCACATTGTGGTAGCAAAGGGAAACGCCAATTCGTTTCTCTACAGAAGGATAAAGTGGTGTCGGGGCACTAAGAGGGAACCTTCTTGTGCGGTTGTCATGGGTAATAAGGGGATTATGGCTACAGACAACTCAGATGGGTTAGTGCGGTTGTCATGGGTAATAAGGGGATTATGGCTACAGACAGCTCAGATGGGTTAAGGGGGAGAAAAACATGTGTGAGGCATTGCGAAAACAAGGAATTCTTCATTACAGAGCGTCCATAGATTCCAGTTAATTACGTGTGCTTAACTACATGGTTGCAAGAATCACATGAATATGTTTGCTTTGTAACATTATGATCACATCACTAGTGCAAAAGTGGAGTTTTGTCGCACGCAGATATAATGGGTATGGTAAGTCCACAGAGGCGATGGGTAGTCTAATAGGAGTTGGTGTTATGAATGTATGCAATGTGGATCTGCAAAGAAATCAGGGCATGTATGTTATATTTGATGAATACATTGAATCAAAGAAACAAGAGGAAAGGAATAGAGTACTTCCCTTTTGAGAATCTAATGAAAGTGTCGCATGAAAGGAACTTTGTACTGGTTCACATGAGATTAGGTTCTTTGTTGAAGTCAAACGCTTACGATATTAAGTTCTTTCTATGCTTCCCGCATCCTTTGTACAGAAGGAAGAAGAAAGGTAAGCTATTGAAATCCAAATCCTCGTCTTAATCATACTATCCATTCATTATATGAAGACAAGAAGAAGACAAATCCAAGACAAGGATGGGTCATACAATGTCGATAGGGAGATAGACATGGAGCAAGAATGCTTAGTAAATTATTTACTGAATTTCACCACTGAATGCTTGAAGCATTTGTATGTAGTACTAGATAAACCTCAAGAAACCCACCCACATCTTGACTTGATAGATACAAAAGTATGCCGACCATGTGACAATTGTAAGGTTGATAGTGATTGAATTAGCCCTTATGGAATCTCTATATATGTACTAACCTTGTAGCCTCCATCACCTATCTCTCCACTAGCTACTACTCTAGCTAGCCCAAGATCTTTACCTAATTTCTATTTATATCACCACAAATCTCTTTAAACTTGTTTCATAAATTTGAACTTGTTTCATAGGGTTTAGGGTGGACAAGTTAAACTTGTTTCATAAGATTTGAAGAAAAATAAGTCATATTTCTGTTATTTCCTATCTCATCAGTATCTCTTCCTCAATTCCTTTCATCTTCTTTTTTTTTTTTTGCATATTCTTTATTCTTTTACATGTGCATACCTACATATGTATGTATTCATTCATGTATGTATGTATGAATGTACGCAAGTACATATATATATATATATATATATATATATATATATATATAGTTATATATATATATAGTCATATATATGTGTGTGTATGTGTGTATATATCTACACACATATATAGATAAACACAATCATACAATATATATATATATATATGTATATATATATATATATATATATATATATATATATATATATGTATACATATATATATATATATATATATATATATATACATATATATATATATACATATATATATATATATATATATATATATATATATATATGTATATATATATATATATATATATATATATATGTATATATATATATATATGTATATATATATATATATATATATATATATATATATATATATATATATATATATATATATATATATATATATATATACAATGCATGCATGTATGTCTACACATATAAATTTATCTATATTGTATGTATGTAAGCATTTATTCATGTATGTATTTGACCCTGTATAAATGTACGTATACACGCATGCACGTAGGTGTATATGTTTGAAAGATGTCAATAATGTGAGTCATTATGGCCTAGGTTGCAGAAGAGACGACGAGAATCAACTACATCAGCACTGACGATCGAAAAACAAGCGAGGAAATTTTGAAATAAAATATATTAAAGTCTTCTGAAATCAAATCAGAAAGATGATTGTAAAGGCATTGATCAACAGCGATGACCAGTAAGGCTATTATAAGAGTATAAAAAGCCATTTACATGACTAAAGTTATCTTTTAGTACGGATTACATGTAAAGCGTGGACATAATTCTTTAGCCCATCCTGAACGAAATTGGAGTCCGCTTGGAAGAACAAGAGATGCAAGCTTTCATTCTTGTTCTCTATGATATAGAACAACACAATATCTCACAAGTTAAAGGACTAGGCGCATCGTTGTTCTCAAAAGGCATAGATATCAACGAAAATGCAACAAGAAAATTGAAGAGAAGTTGCTAGCTCACCAAGGTAGAAGAGGCTAAAATATGAGGCCCAAACAGCTGAACTGCTTGAGTGGGATTTACGACATCGTCAATGCTTGCGATATCTGTGATTGAGTATATTGAACATGAATCTGATTCATGAAAATGTCTAGAATAACTAGGGCCAGTTGAACCGGCAGGAGGAGTGCCACTTATGTTTGTATGTTCTTCGTCCTGCTGAGAAGTAACAGACGACTTTGTTCTCGTATAGAATGGAACGCTCTGCTGTAAGACGACATTGTATTGATCGCACCAACGAACAGAATTATCCGCTCTAAAATTAATTGAATCCGCGGCAGGAATATAATGTTCAAGCGTTTGATTTCCTTCTGCTTGCCATCTATGGATCTCTTTATGCCAATGAACCTGTTTCGTGAATGATTGAGCCCAATTACTGCAGAAATTCAGATCCTTTTCAAAATCATACAATCCGTGTCCTTGAACATATTGATACGCCATGGCACATGCTGCAAACCATCTCTTCTTCTTCGCGTCGACTTCAGCATCAATCCTTCTCGCCGTGCAGCAGCATTTCTGATGCTCTGAGCACTCGATGCAGCGTATTGGAGAGGGGTAATTTTCCTGGAATCCAAACATAGATGACGTTGTATCGGTAGATCCATATGAATGCTTCATTTGATTCAAGCAGAGTTTGTCCTTGCACGTACAAGAAGTATATAGAAATGCAGAAGAAAAGCATACTGGAGTGATGGGAATGTCACCTTCTACAGACCTAATTGCTATTGTCAACTACTGGATGGCTTGAGGAGGCTGACTGCTTTGATAACGGTTCCCTGTTACTGAATTTGAACGTCTAAATGCGTCGGCAAAACGATACGCTGTTCTGCAATGAGGTGCACAGACGGAATAGGCTGAACTATCTAGATGTATGTGATTCTCTGTTTTGGGAGGTTGTTTAAGACTCTGCTGTGCTGGCTGGTGGAGACTATGCTGTGCTGGCCGATGTCAAGAGAAAGCCATTGCACCCCTAACGGATGAGGCGATCTATGCAAACTTACGTATTACATGACCTCCGCAGAACTTATCTGGTGAAAGAAAATGGGAAAGTCTACACCGCTGGCTGGCTGCTAGGGTCCGCGTGGGACCGAGCGCTGGCAAACAGACTTTATTCCGATTGTGGGAGGTTCACGCTTGGATCTGGATTCCTGCTTCCGTTCAATTTACACAATGATGACGAGGTTTGCAGTAGAATCGCCCTTCGTCGTCATATTACTGCCGGTTGCGCCGCTCCGCCCACGAATGCCTGAGATACAAACGAATGAAATCTTTTTCAACAGCCGCTTGCAGGTTGCCCTTCACCGAGAAATTATAGAAGGCCCGCCGAACATGCCCTCTCCAGCAATTCAAGCCTTTTTGTGTGGCACCGATCTGGCTGTTGTGGCCATCGCGTCTGAAACAACAATTGGACTACATTTTCTGATGCGTTTAACAGTGAAGACTCTTCACGTAAAATTCTCTTTTTTTCTTAGAAGACGTAGATAATTAAATTAATGAAAAAATGTTGCAAATGTGCAACGGGCAATCCCCCACCTCAAAAGATCAATTGTCCCAAGTGGCACAATAAAGAATACAAGGCAATATCATAAAGATAGTGACATAGTGAATCTCAAGGCTGAACACGAAGCGAGGAGAGAAGTTCTCCAACTATTATCTTTTGTTTCTAACAAGAGATCTCTAACTCTAAATCCTCTCTCAACAGCAATGTTGATAGATTTAGTACAAAGATCAGTAGCAGATCTGAGCTCCTTTCTGCAACTAATAAGAAAGTATTTTTCACCACTTTGGAAAATGGCTTGATTGCTATTGGACCATATATGCCAGAGCATCTAAGATCTCCCTAGCTGCCACATTAGGAGATCCATTTTATTATATCAACCAAGTAGAATCTCTTTGAACCCAAGGTTGTGAAGACCAATAACCACACAACACTTATTGAGGAGACCCCAAAATCTTTGGGCATGAGTACAATTGATGAAGAGGTGGGCAAGATCCTCCTTGCCACAAAAGTAACACTCTCCATTACTAATGTTGAAGATCTTGGCCTTCTTACCCATCCACACACCTTTATGGATTATGAGCCACTATAAAGTACAATGCTTCAGGGCAATGGGGAAAGCCTAAACCTCTATCTCCAATGCTTAAGAGTCCAGCTACACATCCATCTTTGGTTGAGCTTCTTGAGCAAGGAAGAGAAATCTCAGGAATGTTTCTTAAACTCCTTGTAAATATTCTGAGTGACTTCAACAATGTCAATGTCCTTACTATTGGAGTAAACCTCATACTTGTCAGCAATCTTGTCTTTCACTTTGAACAGAGCTTGTTTACAAGCCACAGATAGTGAATCTAAGTTAGAGATCTACTTATTATTAACAATATTTCCATTATTATAAAGATCAGCAAACTTCAAGGAAACCCTTTTTTCTACATTATTTTTTTGTTGAGGGAACAAGGAAATTTAATATTAGTGCAAAAAAAAGAAGACTACATCAAGATGGAACACCAAGTGTTCACCTTACAGCATATCATCAATAAAATCCATAGGAGCAAGTCTAGGAGTAGAGTACACAGATAGAAGGTTAACCTTCCACTTGTTACGACTATAACCATATATAATATGGTGAGGATTGGTATCCCTAGGGGGTACATCTTTAATAGAAGATTTATAGAACTAAATAATCTTCTTAATTCCCAAATACAAGAAAAGAGGAAATCCTTTGATACTTTGTTGAAGAGCTGATCATTCCTACTTTTCCAAATTATCCATATAATGTGCGACCTTAGCAGATGCCAGAGCAAAATGTCCAACTTATTTTTCTCATCAAGAAAAATTTGTTTGTAACCAAGAAGAGGAAGATCATTAACTAAGCAAAATAGATTGAGCATTTTCAAGAATTTTTTAGCATGTACACATTGAATGAACAAATGGGGAAGATCCTCAATGAAACCACAGAAGATACAATTTCCTACATTATTATTAAATTTCTTTGCCTTGCTCCCAGTCCACAACCCTTGGTGGGTGATGAGCTAGAGGAGACAAGAATGCTTCATAGACATAGTGAACAACCATAAGGAACTAAATCTGTATTCCCACTGAAGGGGATTCCATTGCCCATTCCACTTTTTATTGAGCTTTTGAGTGATCTCTTTGATATCTGGAGAAGTAGCTCTAAAGGTTTTGTAGATGTCTTCAGTAACAGTTTGGATGTTTATCCACCTTTTGTAATGGTAGCAATACAATTTATCTAGTAGCCATCTTCTCTTATTCAACATGGTCTGTTTAGAGGAAGAGAAATAGTATTAGTTTGCATAATACAGGATTAATTGATAACCATACAATTTCTATAGAGCATCATCTAGTTCAAGTAACCATCCCTTTTGCATTTATTCATCTTGATGGACAGAGAAAAAGGATCAGAAGAATCAAACCAGCCAAAGTAGATCAGGTTTTGAAGAGTGAAAGAAAGATTATAAGTAAACTAAATAGGAAGCTTGTAAGACTTTTTAACCATCATCCAAGCATTCCAAAAGGAGCAAACAAGCTTGCTCCCTTTGGGAGTAAATTGAATGGGGGAAACAACAATGTTCCAAAGGGAGTTACTGATCCAACTCTTGAGGCCTTGAATATGAAAGTCCCCTATAATTTTCTTAATCAAACACGCCGAGTAATCAGTAGATGTAGAGCTCTCATAATCCATTTGCTAGCCATCTGGATGGCCATTTTAGAAGGGCAGATAATTCCCACACCACCATCTTCCTTCTTCATACTAGAGGTAGAATAGGCACCTTTAGCAATTTTGTTAGAGTCTTGATTCCCACCCCATAAGAACTTTCTAACAAGTGCAATAATCTGAGTTAGTTGCTTTTTGGAGGACTGCCAACAAGCAAAGTAGTAAGTAAGTGTAGGAAGAATATGATGCTTTAAAAAAAACATCCTTTCAGCAAGACTATACTGAAAATTAATCCAATTTTTTTTCTAAATTTGTCAAGAACCCAAGCCCATTTCTGCTCATAGGAAACTCCAAGACCCATAGGTATTCCAACAACGTGAAAATACAGCCTTCTTTTAATAAATCAAGTTTATTAGTAAGCATGGAGTCAAGAGTTGTTGGTTCAAATACCAAGCCTACACATTTGGCTAGAGTTATGTGCAACTAATTCAAGTTCTATGGGAACCATTGCTATGAAGACTTTACCTTTTACCATTTGTAAAGTCTATTTGACTTGGAGGAATATTTGTAGCTACCTCTTAACTCGTGGAGTTTGTTAGATGGAAAAATCACGACTTTATTTGGAGAGAATATCTCCTAGATTGGAGGATCACTTTTAGTGAGAGCCAATGAAGAATTCAAATTCAAAATTCAAATGTATCATCTATAAACCATGACTGGAAAAAACGCGCAGTATGAAGTCTCCAATTCTGAGTTCTTCTTGACTAAATTGTAAGAGAGTGAGGCTCACATCATAGCCTACACTACTCATTATCATTAGGCATTGTTTATCATGCCAATGATCTTGTACAAAATTGTCTTCTAATACAATAGATCAATACTTTTCATCTATGGTCTCTCTGCATAGTTACTCAGAACAGTCATTTTGTACTACTCATATCTCAGACGTTTCTTCACCATTTTCAATTTACTATATCTTCTTGGAATCCGATCTAAGTCTTATACATGCTCACAAAGTTTGAAGATAATCCATTATGCAGATTTGGAGAAACGCGTGTCGAAGTACTTACTGGTCAAACTCTACAGAGGTCCTAAAAATCGGGGGTGATGATTTGATTGCTCTGTGTATAGTGCATCATTTTACGTGATTCCACTTGGAATCATTAGCTCATTAAGATAATTTGATATCTCCAAAAGGAATTTTTCTAATTCTTACTGTACTGGAAGCACTGAGCTTAACAACCAGTATGTGTGTGAACAAAAATATAAGGTTTTCATTGATCCTTTAACTTGGAAGTAGTCTGTTTTGAATCAATCATTTCTCACATCATTTCCAAAGTACATAGGTGCTTGTTTAGTGTCATTGGAAAGCTAAGAGGGCCTACAACTCAATCTGAAGCAAAAAGAGGCTAGTACAAAGTAGGGATTGATTGTACCTACTCATTTCTTGGAGTGTCCATATATCTTTCCCAACAACGGTATCAGACCAAAGCTAAGGTAAAATGGGAGATGGTTTTCCTTCTTTCATTGATAAATTGGACAGGAACAACTACCAAGCATGGTCCTTGAGAATGAAGACATACTTGAAAGGAAGGGGTCTCTATGGATACATCTCACGAGATGAGGAGATGCCCATTTTCAGAAGCAAAGGATAACCTACAAGAGAGGAGCATGAAAGACTCAATACATGGTGTGCCAACGATACATTAGCAAGGTCATCATTACTAAACTTAATCTTTGATTTTCTTTTTCCACACATTAGGAACTGTAAGACATCCCAAGAGACTTGGGAAACATTGTCCTCCTATTTCTCTTCTAACACAAGGGCTAGGAAGAACCAATTGTGGATTGAGTTTACCACTCAAAGAAAGCAACCCAAGAAAGGCATCTCAGAGTATGTGACCAAATTCAAGGATATAGCTGATCAATTGGCAAGCATAGGAGAAGAAATTGGAGAGGAGCAGATTGTAAGACAAGTAATCAATGGTATTAAAGCAGATGACAAATGGGAGAGCTTCACAACTGCCATGGACTTGTACATGGACATGCAGATTCCAGACCTTACCACACTCATGGGGCAACTCTTCACCCATGAAGCCAAGCTCAACAAGAATGGAAATTCATCAAGAGGTAATAGCTCTTCTACCCTATACACTGATAAACGTAATTCCAAAGAGAAAGGGAAGAACAAGAAGATTGAGGATGAAGGAGCTACAGACCAAGCCAACTATGGAGGGAGAGGTAGAACCTCAAGAGGAAGGGGCAGAGAAGGTAAGAAAGGTAGGGGGAGACCTTATAACTCCTCACCATGTAATATTTGTGGATTGTCAAATCATACTACAGATGAGTGTTATAGGAACTTTAAGAATGAGAGAGGTAGAGGATATCAAAGAGGTGGATGTACAGAATCAAGAGGAAGGTTCAACCATCATCAATGTTACAATAACAACTACAAAAACAACTACAATAACAACTACCAAGGAGGTTAAAAAGCAAGGAAAGACTACAACAACTATACAGAGGAGCAAGACGATTCTCTTTTGATTATGAATATGACTTAAAAACCAGGTATAAATGATGAACATCTCTTCTACATTGACTCAGGATGCTCAAACCATGTGGCAGGCAATGTAGCTCTTCTCTCTGATCTTGAGGAACCAAAGGGTAAGCATCAAGTACAAACAGATGATGACACCAAGCACGTAGTAATTGTAGGAAACGATAAGACCTCTGATGGAAATAGAAATCTATTGAGCAGGGTTCTATATGTACCTAAAATTACCAAGAATTTGATGAGTGTTGGACAGATTGTGGAAAAAGGTTTGCAGGTCAGGTTCAATTGATATGGAGCACTTGTGGAGGATCCCCAACTTGGATTCAAGAGAATCGCCAAAGGAGAAAAGTCAGGTAGATTATTCACTTTTGAACTTGAAGATACAAGGAATATTGCACTCTATAGCTGCAAAGACCAAACACTATCAGAGCTTGAAACTTGGCATAAGAGATTAGGGCATATTGGTGAGAGAACTTTAAAACAAATATGTAGAGATCAATGTGTGCTTGGGATAGCTAATGTATCCAAGCAACAGATGATCTATAAATGTGGTGCTTGTCAGTTCGAAAAATCTCACAGGTTACCCTTCTCAAGGAAAGGCTATATGCATGAGGACTAACTAGAGCTTGTCCATACAGATGTATGGGGACCAAGTAAGGATCCCTCAATTTCATGATCAAGGTATTATGTATCTTTCATTGATGATTTCACTAGGTAGACTATCTTGTACTTTATGAAGCACAAAGATGAAGTATTCAGTTGTTTTAAAAAATATCTTGCACTTGTTTAGAACCAAACAGGAAGAAGCCTTAAAAGACTAAGGTCAGATGGAGGAGGTGAGTACTTCTCAAATGAGTTTGATGCATTCTTGCAGGACAGAGGAATCAAGAGAGAAGTCACAACAAGGTATACCCCTGAGCAAAATGGGGTGGCAGAGAGGAGAAATAGACTAATTGTTGAAACATCTAGGTCAATGTCAAATGAGAAAAAATTACCTAACTACTTGTGGGCAGAGAATGTATCTGCTACCACTTATCTTGTAAACAGGTTGCCATCCAAATCTCTTGATGGGATGACCCCATATGAAGCATGGCATGGTAGAAGAACTTCTCTTGATCATTCCAGGATCTTTGGATGTGTTGCATATGTACATATCCCTTCTCAAATAAGAGGTAAGTTAGACCCTGAGGTAGAGAAGAGATGTTTCCTTCCAACAAAGTATTTATGGTCAGTAGAGATGTTGTATTTGATGAGAATGACTCTTGGTTTGAAAGTGAATGTAGGAAAGTAAAGTTATCTTATGACTTGAAAGAGGATTTTCCAAGCCTTACTAAGGAGGAACCAAATCAGATTGAAGACATCAACTCCGATGATGAGGACATCATCAACTTAGAAGAATTCAAGGCATGGAAGTCCAAAGGCAAAGTCAAGATGAAGAAATTAGAAGATACACCTGAATCATCCAACCAAGCTATCAGAAGATCACAAAGGGAGAGCAAGAAGCCAATCAGATATGGGTATGACACTTCTTTAATTACTAAGCACTCTATTTATCTTGCAAAAGACTTGTCATCTGAAGAATCATCATCATATGAAGAGGCAAAGACCAAGCTAGAATGGAAGGAAGCTACAGATGAGGAAATTGAAGCACTCAAGGAAAATGATACTTGGGAATTAGTGCCAAATAAGCAGCCTATGAAGGTAATTGGTTCTAGATGGATCTATAAGATCAAGAGGAAATTTGATGGATCAATAAGAAGGTACAAAGTTAGACTTGTGGCTAAGGATTTTGCACAAATCCAAGAAGTTGATTATAAAAAAACCTTCTCACCTGTAGCCAAAATGCCAATCATTAGGGTATTGGTAAGTGTGGCTGCATCAAAGAATAGGAACATGTATCAATTGGACGTAAAAAATGCATTTCTAAATGGTTGGATTTCAGAAGAGGTGTACATGTCTCAACCTCCTAGCTATGAGGATCCACGCAAGGTAACATATGTATGTAAATTGAACAAAAGCAAGCACCTAGGGCATGGAACCATAGGCTGACAACATATCTTCAGGATCAAGAATTCATCATGAGTAAAGAAGATACTTCTCTATTTATCAAGACAAGTAATTGAGAGGTGATATATCTATGTGTATATGTTGATGATATCATACTCACAGGTAATGATGCTAATGGCATCAAGAAGATTAAGAATCAAATGATGCAAGAATTCAAAATTAGTGACCTTGGATCACTAAAGTATTTTCTTGGACTTGAGTTAGTCTACACTAACTCTGGATTTTATATTACTTAGAGAAAGTATATATAGGAAATCTTAAAGAAGTTTCATTTGCAGGATGCCAAGGTAGCAAGCACTTCAATGGAGGTAAACCAAAAGTTAAGTGCTCATGAAGGTGATGTGCTTGAGAATATTGCAGGTTACCACAGCATAGTGGGAAGCTTGAACTGTGCTACTTTGACAAGGATTGATATTGCTTATGGAGTAAGTGTCTTGAGCCAATTTATGCACAAACCTAGGGCACCTCATTTGGAAGCTGGCAAGACATAGTCCATCTACTGAAATCATCAATAAATGACACATAGTACCTTGAGTCTGAAATTGAAGGGTCCTTGCTTGGTCCCCATATATTTGTGTGGAGAAGTTCCAAATAATCCTCATGCATATAGCCTTTCTTTGTAAAGGGTAACCTGTGTCATTTACCAAATGGACATGCACCACATTTATAGGTCATATGTTGCTTGGATACATTAGGTATCCCAAGTACACATTGATCTCTACATATATGCTTCAATGTTGTCTCACCAATGTGTCCTAATCTTTTGTGCCATATCTCTAACTCAGACAAGGTTTGATCCTTATAATTATAAAGTGCAATGTTTCTAGTGTCTTCAAGTTCAAATGTAAACAATCTACCTATTTTCTCTCCCTTTGCAATCCTTGTGAATCCATGTTGGGGGTCCTCCACACAAGGTCAAAATTTACTGAATCTAACCTGCAAACCATTTTCCACTATCTGTCCAACACTCATCAAATTTTTTGTGATAGTAGGTACATAAAGAACTTTGCTCAATAGATTCCTATTTCTATCAGATGTTTTGACATTTCCTACCTTGACAACTAAATGCTTGGTATCATCATCTGTCTCCACTTGGTGCTTTCCCTTGGGATCTTCAAGATTAGAAAGGAGAGCTACATTGCCTGCTACATGGTTTGAACAACTTGAGTCAATATAGAAGAGGTGCTCATCATTCATACTTTGTTTGAAGTCATGTTCATAACGAGAAGAGAATCCTCTTGATCCTCTATATAGTTGTTGAAATCTTTTCTTGATTTGTATCCTTCTTGATAGTTGTTGATGTAATTGTTGTTGTAGCCATGGTTGTAACCTTGATTATGGTTGAATCTTCCTCTTGATTGTGAGTAGCCACCTCTTTGAAATCCTCTTCCTCTGTGGTTCTTGAAGTTCCTATAGCACTCATGTGTTGTGTGATTAGACAACCCACATATATTGCACGGGGAAGAGTTGAAAGGTCTCCCCCTACCTTGCTTACATCATCTGCCCCTTCCTGTTGAATTCCTACCTCTTCCTGCATAGTTCACTTGAGAAGTAGCACCTTGATCTTCAACTTTCTTGCTCTTTCTTTAATCCTTAGAATTTCCTTTATCTGTATAGAGGGCAAATGAATTGTTACCTCTTGATGGTTCACAATTTTTGTTGAGCTTAGCCTCATGGGTGAAGAGTTGCACCATGAGAGTGAGTAGATCAGGGATTTGCACATCCATATAAAGATCCATCACAGTTGTAAAAGATTCCCACTTATGATCTACCTTGATGCCATTGATTATTTGTCTCACTATTTTCTCTTCTTCAACCTCTTCTCCTATGCTTGCCAATTGATCAGCTACATCTTTCACCTTAGTCACAAACTCTGAAACATTTTTCTTAGGTTGCTTCTTGTGAGTAGTAAATTCCATCCACAGTTGATTTTTCCTAGCTCTTGTATAGGAGGAAAAATATGAAGATAGAGTATCCCAAGTCTCTTGGGAAGTTTTGCAATTCCTAATATGAGGAAGATGGAAGTCAGAAATAGAGTTAGGCAGATATGACTAGGCTAAAGCATCTTTGGCACACCATGAGTTGATTCTTTCTTGCTCCTCTCTTGTACATTGAGCTTTGCTTCTAAATGTGGGCATCTCCTCATTTCTTGATATGTATCCATAGAGACTTCTTCCTTGTAGATAGGTTTTCATCCTCAAAGACTATGCTAGATAATTATTCCTGTCCAATTTATCGATGAAGGAAGGGAAACCATCTCCCATTTTACCTCAATTTGGTTTGATGCCACTATTGGAGGAGATGGATGGATACCTCAAGGAAGTGAGGTGGTATTGCTAAAACCTGCTTTGTAACTACCCTAATACACTTCAGAGCTATATACTAGGCCCTTTTAGCTTCCAAATGACACCAAGAAAGTACCTATGTACTTTGGAGTTGATGCTTGAAACAATTGAATCAAAACAGACTACTTCATGAATAGCTAGTGTCACAAAACTTGCTATTTTAGTCCATACACCTATTAGTTCTTTTGCTCAGAGCTCATAGTATTGTAACAATAGATGCGATTCCTTTTAAGGTAAGTCTCTTAGCTTTGATAGCTAATGATTGCAAGTGGAATCATCTAAAATGATAGATTATGCTATGAGAAATAAGATTAGCAATCCAAAGCTTATCCCCAACTTCTAAGGGACTAACCAGTGAATGACTAGTGACCACTCAATGATGATTTTTGCGAGATGACTGCACCAAATGCTTTGCAATTTCAGAGCACAAAGTAGACTTTATGCTGGTTCCAACAAGCCAAAGATTAAATGGTTGAGTATTCATTGAGATATGACCAGAAAAAGTTGACTGTTCTCAGTAGTCATAGCAGAGAAGTAGACAGAGATGTTCAATGAGCTATATGTATTATATGTGTTAAAATGTTTAAACGTGAAACTAACTATCAGAGACGCGTTAAACATCTGATTGGGTTCTTGGGAGTGGAAGGGGTCTGTTAGACAGAGGCCCTATACTTGGTTCCCAGACTAACCACTCACACATAGCAGTATACTGATGCTCAAAGCATCTATCAAGACTTCGTTACACTTAAAATCTTACAGTATTCAACCAAACTCTCCTACAGTTGACCGAACACACTACACCAGATTATGCAGTATCGTGATACAAAGTTACTTAATGAACTTAAGAACTGTTCCGAATACAGAATACTGTAACACTAGAGACAACAACAGTAATCCAATCTTCACCGAATAGATACAAACAATCAAACAAAAACCGAAGACATAGAAGAACTCAATAGTCTCAGACACACAGTACTGGGGGGTCCAATACGCAACTTAAGACGACCCTCACTATAGCTTAACCTTTACCGTATGAGGACAAACTTCACACTGAAGACCATACAATATGACTCGGAGTTCTCAGAACACTACTGCAACTACACAGACTTCATCCAACACGTTGCAACACCTTACAAGAAAGACTGACCCCACGATACACTTAATCAATAGAACAATCACAACCGAGATCCCGCAGAACAACTCGCTCAGACAACAATCTAACGATCTACTAGGCGTCTATGTAACTCTCAATAGAAAACCAATGTCGATAGATAACAAGGCAAAACAAGAACAGTATACTCAAGATTATTCAACAACACCACAGCAACGTCACAGCCTAATCACCCAGACCGACAATGTGGTGATCCCACGAACGTCACTGTAAATTGTACTTCGAACAGGTACTGATAACATACAATATCAACATACGACAGAATACTCAGGATACTCCAAATTAACCAACTCGACACACAGCAACATTATAGACAAATCACCCAGACAGCCAGTCTGGTGATCTCACGGAACATCACTGTAGCGTCTCTTTTTCATTGCTTTATATAGATTACAAGTATCAATGTAACAACCTTTTGTTCGTGCGAACAAGATTCAGTTTTGTTTTTACAATCGCCAATCGAGCAGCCGACTAACACTGGCACGCACGGTGGACGCGAACCCGCATGTTTTACAAAATTACAGTTCATCTATAATGCCTTCTAAATACATGGATCTGGCTAATCTAAAGGTTCGGGCGATTTTCTTTTTTAAAGCTTCTAACATCTGTTTCAAAGTATTAGGTTCTACTAATTGTGCATCTGTTCTTACAGAACTTAAGGAAATTACTTGGGCCAGCAAAATTTCTACCTGCGTCTGCAGAAAGGCCTCTTGTAAATAAAATTCGTTTGATAAGGCCGCATTTCTGGATACTTTCAGCTCTGCAAGTTGTTTATCCATCTTGGCCAATCTTTCTTTCTGATTGTCGAGTTGGTTGTCTTTTCTGTCGATCTGCTGATTCTGGAACTAGATTGTTCTGGAGTAGACATCTCTTTCTCTACAAAGATCTGATATTACCTTTTGTCATTGAGCTTCCTCACTCAATACTCGTTTGAGAATACTGTTTACTTCATATAAATCTGTCTTGCATCTCTAGAGTTCATCAGCAATTTTCATAGCCAGATCGTGCTGTTCTTGGCCTCGTTGTACCACTTCATCCAATGTCTATCTTGTTTCTTCTAAGAGATTCCCTAAAGCTACTCTTGCATCTTCTTTGTCCTGTATCTCTTGCTTTAACTGAATGATTTCAACATTTGCATTATTAGTAACTCCTCTTTTTATCTGATCTCTGCCAGTGCTACATCTCTTTGAGTAGTAACTTCTACCTGTTCGGCCATTCGGGCTTGTAACTCCTTAAGTTGTTCTTGTAAGGCTTGGTTTTTGGCTTTAGCTACTATTAATTCTTCTTGTAGAGGACTAATGTCCGCCTCCAGTACATCCACCTTGTGTTGAAATTCGTCGCGGATAGTATCTGTCACTTGTTTCATATGTGCCGGCAGTTGTTGTGAAAGCTGGATCAACATCTGACCCATGGTTGCAAGTTCAGATATCATAGGAGTTGAAGGAAGTGGAAGATGAGGACGAGTTTGAGATGAGGTGGCGGTGAGTACATGGGAGATCAGTGGTGAGTAATTTGGGGATGAGGAAGAAGAGGCAGTGGGTTCTTCGGGAAGAATGGGTGGAGTAGGGATAATTGGGTTGATTGGAGGTTCCGATGGGGGAGTGGGAAGAAGAGAGTGAGATTCTGTTACCTTTTCTGTGGTCTGTTGTGTGTTAGCGGTTTCGGCAGTTGTGGACTCTACTGCTTTACGCAGTTCCTCGAAAACTTCTTTAATTATATGTTCTTTATCTCCTTGCTTTTCCTGCCCCGATTGTTGCTGAGATGCTTCTTCTGATGAGCTTGTGTCAGATTCGGTTGGAGCCTCCTGGTCTTGTTGTTGTTCTGAAGAGGACTGTGTTGAAGATTCATGATGCATGGAAGTTGCGGTGTCGTGAAAGGTTTCTTCTTTGTTTGCTTCTTCTGCTTTATCGTCTGCCTTGTCCTTTGCGGCTGACCCTTGTACTTCACTATCGGATGAACTTATCCTGATTCTCTTCCGAAGGAGAAGGTGGAATATCTCTTCATCTTCTTCTTCATCGTCCTCTAATATTTGTGCAGATTCCTCATGGCGTAGAATGGGTCCTCGGGGTCGTGGTTGTGCTGCTAGAATGGTCGGAAATAGAAAGGATATGATGTGAGGGAGTCGACCTTGGCATATCCCCTTTATTGACCTGCTTGATAATTGCGACGCATTCTTTGTGTATTCGCCGGAAGAAATATGATGCAAAATTGACTGGTTCTCGAGTAGCTAAATCTATAGCGGAGTAAAAAGGACGAGAGATTCCAGAGGTTCGCTTCTGTAGGTTAAGAATGGCTACTAGGAATTGTAGCGCGGATCTCTCAGGTTCAGGGCGGCAGAGTATTGCGTATTCGTTGGATGAGCTCCTAGGGAATAATCGATTCATGGTGGCAATTGGTAGATTTGGACCATTTTCCCGACCTTGCCGAGGGATTCGAAATGCATCAGCAAAGGCCTCGAACGTGATTACAATTCGAGAGGGTAGGGATGTGATAGCCCAACTCTGCTCGGTGGCAGGTGTGTTAGCGATGGCGGCGATTATCTGAGCATAGAACGGGTGGCAATCTACTGAATGCCAAGGCAGTTCAGCGAAATTGGATAACCCACGGGTGCGCAGGAACTCTCCTACGTCGGCAGGGAGTCCGTCACGGAAAGCGTCGAAGTTTGCCAGAGCTTCCATGGCGCACACAGTAAAAGCAAGCACAAGACAGAAAGCACAGGGTTTACACAATCACACGAATCACGCAAACACAATAGCGATTTTCGGCGAAACGGAGAAGGTTCAGCAGATGTGTTGCTGTGGAGAACAATCAAAATCACTAATCATCGTGCGACGTTGAGATGATAACTTCATAACTTGGTGTGCATGCATGAGCAGAACAATAATGTCTGGCGGCTGCTGTCATAATTAAGTATCAAAACGTGGATATTTACAGGCTTATTTTATTAAGTGCACAAAAACAAAAGAAAAGAAAAGAGAAGAAAACGCAGAATACATGGCCAATCCGCAGAACGTTTTAGTGCGGATCCGATGCTTGTTGATATGGCCGCAGCTTTGAACCATTTATCACCTTTGGAAGAGGTAGTCCGGTCAAATTAGTCAACCAAAAATTGGCTGGGCCCACCTGTTCAGAAATTCGGTAGGGACCAAACCATCCTAACTTGAACTTGCCAGTAGAGCGATTCGACTTTGCATTGTAAAAGAGTACAAATTGCCCCATCGTAAAAACTGGAGTCTTTAGATATCGATCATGTGTTCGAGCTTATCTTAACTAAACTTCTTGGATAGTCAAAAAACTTGTCCATCGATGCTCATCCAGTTCTCTGAGTGTATCTAGCCGAAATGATAAAGAATCTTCTGGTATCAATTTTTGAGTGAGAGCTACACGTAAACTTGGCACAACAATCTCCATTGGTGCTATGGCTTCCAATCCATAAGCTAGTTTGAAGGGTGTTAGTCCTGTTGCTACCTTATAGGTAGTTTGGTATGCCCATAATACTGCAAGTAACAGTTGATCCCATCTTTCCGGTGCTTCCAAAATCAGTTTTCGAAGCATATTCAACAGGGTCTTGTTTGTACTCTCAGCCAAACCATTTGCACGAGGATAATATGGTGAACTGAATTTATGCGTGATCTGAAAAGAATGTGTGAGTACTTTCATTAAATTGTTGACAAAATGAGTGCCTTGATCTGTAACAAGCTCTAGAGGTAAGCCAAAACGTGGAAAGACATCTTTCATTAGACACTTTGCCACCGAAACAGCTGTGGCAGACTTTAAAGCCCATGCTTCTGCCCATCTGGTTGCATAGTCTGTACAGGTCAGAATATAATGATTATTACTAAGTATGGTTGGAGGTGTAATAGGTCCAACAAAATCTAGGCCCCACTTCTGAAAAGGCTCCAACGGCAAGATCGGTTGGAGAGGGAACAAATGGCATTGTTGAGGTTGTCCAGACCGTTGACAAGTATCACATTGTTTGACAAACTAAGATACATCCCTGTACATAGTAGGCCACCAAAGTCCGCTCTGCAGAATTTTACGGTGCATTAAATCTGCTGCAAAATGCCCATCGGAAGGACTTGAGTGAGCCAAAGTAATGACTGAATTAACTTCGTGTGGAAGAATGCAACGAAGTAAAACTCCAGTGTGATCCATATAGTATAATTCTCCAGCAATTAACCTAAATTTGCAAAATCTGAGAAGGGAGGCATCCATCAGTAAGAAAGGTCAATATCTGATCATAATATGTAGATGGCATAGGTGGGTCTATAATTTCATCATTAGTTGGTTCAGAAACATAACTTGCTGGTGTTGTGTCATCTACATCGACCGGAGCTTCACCGGAATCTAAGCGAGGAAGGAAATCTGCTAAGGCATGTGAACTGCCTGGCCGATGAATAACTTCGTAATCAAACTCTTGTAAAAGGAGAACCCATCGCGCTAATCGACCACTTAAATGCTGCTGCCGTACCAGGTAGACAAGTGCAGCATGATCTACATGAAAAGTAAATTTACGGCCAAGTAAATAGTGTCTGAATTTCTTTACAGAGTATACTAAACCCAAACATTCCCTTTCTGTTACAGAGTAATTCTTTTCAGTAGGGGCAAGTCTTCGACTTGCATAGTATACTGGCCTGAACCATTTATCCGTTTGTTGCATTAGTACGCTCCCAATTGCTATATCTGAAGCATCAACAAATACATGAAATGGGCGATCCCAGTCAGGAGGCTCTAAGATTGGAACCTGTGTTAGTAATCCCTTTAGACGATCAAAAGCAATTTGACATTCCTGATTCCACTCAAATTGTCGGGGAGTCTTGGTTATTAACCGGTTCAGTGGTATCGCCATATGAGCAAGCCATCGTAAGTGTCGTCCATGCCATCTTACTTGTCCCATGAAACGCATTACTTCCTTAGGTGTAGTGGGTACAGGTGCTTCTAACACAACTGTGATTTTATCTGGATCCACCTGTATACCCTGTGTAGATACAATGTGGCCAAGTAGCTTTCCACATGAAACCGCAAACACAGATTTGTTTGGGTTCAAACAGAGTCTGTATTCTCTACATTTCTCAAAGCAACACCGTAAATGGAACAAGTGTGCTACCATCTTATTGAACAAGGAGAAATCACCAAGATATACTTGCACGAACAAGGTAAGATAAGGGGAGAATATTTCCTACATACACCTCTGGAAAGTACTAGGGGCATTTCTTAATCCGAACCACATAACAGTACAGGCAAATACACCCCAATTGGTGATGAACGCTGTTTTTGGTATATCTTCCTCAGCCATTCTTGCTTGATTGTAACCACTGTATCCATCCAAGAATGAGTACATTTCATGTCCTCCTACTCTGTCCAGCATGGTGTCGAGAAAAGGTAGAGGAAACGGATGAGGCACCATAGCGGCATTTAGTTTCCGGTAATCCACACATATGCGTAACTGCTTATTCTTCTTAGGGACGATAACAATGGGTGATATCCACTCAGCATGCTCTACTGGTACGATGAATCCGACTTTTAGTAACCTATCAAGCTCTACCTTTACCTTTGCTGCATATTTTGGATTCATCCGGTAGCTGGGTTGTTTGATTGGCTTAGCTTCTGGCTTTAGCATGACCCTATGTTGATAAATGCGAGGGTCCAAACCCTTCATGTCTTTGTAATCCCATGCGAAAACATCATAGAACTCTCGAAGCAACTGTATTAACTCTGCTTGAAACAATTGAGGTAATCCTTTCTTCTGGAACATAGAATTGTCGAGACTTCTCTGTAACATTGGGTGGGTTTATAAGTTGCTGTAGATCAGCGTCATCTATAGCAGTAGTATCTTCTTTTTTGTCTTCTTCAGTTACAGGCATCACTGTACAAACTACCAGGTTCCAATTATCTACAACAGATTGTAGATCAACAGTTCCTAGGGAGATCAAATCAATATTATTCTTCAAAAACTCTTCTTCTTCATCATCTGACAAACCATCTAACATATGAATTGGTTCTGCAAAATAAGGTCTAGCATGTAATTCACAAGGTTGTATAGCATCTAATTTTACAACATATTTACGATTATTATCCTTGAAAGTGAGTTCCTGTGCAGACCAATCTTGTATCACCTTGGCTTGTTTCAACCAAGGACGGCCGAAAAGCAAAGTATAATCCAAGCTAGACTCTGGTAGTTCTAAGACGACAAAAGTCATCTTAAATGTTGTGCCTTGCAGAGTTATGGGCACATCTCGTACTAGTCCTACTGGGTGGACTCTGGACTGATCAACCATCCTTACAAAAAACTGGATAGGCTCAATTTTTGTCCATCCTAACTTTTTACACAGAGCGGCAGTAGCAATATTTACACCAGACCCTCCATCAATTAGTACTTGATTGATTTTATGATTTTTGTACCATACCGTAATCAATGGGACCAAATGATCCACCGTAGCGTCATTTTCTAGTTGTACTGTTGCTGTTGCTGGAATGCAGGCAGACTCAGTACTAAACTCTTGCTGAAATTGCTGGCGGACTCCTGGTACTAGTGCAAGTAACTGTTCAAGAGGAAGAGTAATGGACGCTTTAGATAAGATTTCCCATGCTTGATTTACTTGACTTGTTTCCTTCACCGATTCTGAAGACGATGGATTGGTTACTGGAATTGACTCTTGCTCCTGTGTAGCTTCCTTTGGTGGTGGAACTTGTGTCACCGGAATAGGATCTGGGAACACTAGAGGTTCTGTGGTGGTCCACTGACTAGCCTTGTCATATGTTCTTTGCTGTTCTAAGATGCCTGGTTCAAATATTTCAGCTACTGATTGTAACGGTCTACCGGATCTGGTCTGAACTACTGCAGCTTGCATCTCTATGGGTGTGATCTGAACCATATTTGTCATAGGGTTCTGGCGCTCTTTCTTCCTCTGATCGTATTCAGCTCCATCTTTACAAAATCTTCGAATGTCGCCAAATTCACCACAAAAATGGGAGCGAGGTGGTGGCAAATTAGTATTTTCCTATGCTGATCCTGCCTGCCAACGGTTTGCATTGTAGTTATTATTTCTCTGTCCTCTGTAATTTCGATATCCCTGCTGCTTGTTGTTTCCCATCTGCGGAGGAACATAATGATTGGCAGGCTGCCCTCATTCTTGTATAATTGCATTTACCATTGTTGTTCCCTGTACTTTAGCATCGTATGCACAGTTTTCGGTGGTATGTTCGGTAGTGTTGCAGATAGTGCAAAACAACTGATTAAGTGCACAAGTGGCACTGGTGTGCCCTCAATTCTTGCATATGGTGCAGAACATCTGTCTGATCGGATCTTTTGCAACATTTTTACTTGCTTTTAACCATTCCAGATCTTCTGTAAATCCTCCTACCTTGTTTTCAAGCTGCAAAGCCATTGCGATCACCGCATCTAGCGTCATAGCTCCCACACAGCGTATGATCATAATCTGTTTAAGTTGCGGAGTCAAACCGTTGATAAACCATTGAGTGATGACATCATCTGGTAGGTTGGCATGTGCTGGTGGTAATTGCCTCAAATGCGTTTTGAATAGTGTGGCATATTCTTGCACTGTTTGATTCATCTTCTGTCTATTGTTTTGCAGGTAATCGAAAATTTCGGCTAGATTCTTCTTTAGTCTGAATCTCTGCAAAAATGCGTTCCTTACTACTTCATAAGTGCCGAAATGGTTAATATCATATTCTGTAAGCCACCTGGCTGCTTCATTAACCAATGTAGACTGGAAGACAATAGCTTTATATGCCGGATCAGGTGGATGATTGAGCATTGTGTAACTTATCTCAAATGTGCGTACATGAGCGTCTGGGTCATCACCTGGGAATCCACCAAATTTAGTGTACGTTACTCCTATTGGAGTCGGCCGGGGTGGAAATAACTGTTGCTGTTGTTGTTGTTGTTGTTGTTGACCACTCATCGTGCTGGCGGTGGTATTGGGACTATCTTCTGTATCCCGAGGCTGAATATCTAAACCGTCGGAATCTGTATCTTCAGCCTGTGCACTCTCCGGCTCGATAATATTGTTCATTGTATTTCGGATCTCAGCTTTGAACACGCTACCTTCCTTCTTGATGTCAAATGTAGGAAAGCTTACTCCAAATAGTGGTGACTGGACTGAAGATTCATCAAGAAATGGTAAACCATCACCGGAACACTGTGGACTCTCAGCAACTGGTACCGAAATGACACCGAAAGGTGTCGAATTTTTACCAAAACAAAGTGCTTTTTCACCTCCACTGATTTCTTGGACCACAACGTTTCTATCCGCAGACTCTGGACTCACTACTTCTTCGACAGACTGTGCCGAAATCACACCGGAATCTGCCAAAAATGCAGTAAGTTCTACCGAAATATTAGCGGAATCACTACTAACGTTCTTCACTTCCTTGGCAACTGAGTTAGACCTATCTGTGCTTCTACCTCCTGGAGGCGTCCTTAGCAAATTAGGTACCCAAGGATGTCGGTACTTCGGATATGACTCACCGGATCGAGTAACCGGCATGTATCATCTTTTGTACTACTTGCGTAATAATACTATCGATTCACAATCTATAGTCGCGTTTCTACAATCGATTTGGAACAATCTGATCTGTTGCCATGCCCCATGGCCGGCGCCAGTGTTAAAATGTTTAAACGCGGGACTAGCTGTCAGTAGCGCGTTTAAACATTTTATTGGGTTCTTGGGAGTGGAAGGGGTCTGTTAGACGGAGGCCCTATACTTGGTTCCCACATTAACCACTCACACATAGCAGTATAGTGATGCTCAAAGCATCTATCAAGACTTCGTTACACTCAAAATCTTACAGTCTTCAACCAAACTCTCCTACAGTTGACCGAACACACTGCACCAGATTATGCAGTATCATGATACAAAGTTACTTAATGAACTTAAGAACTGTTCCGAATACAAAATACTGTAACACTAGAGACAACAACAGTAATCCAATCTTCACTGAATAGATACAAACAATCAAACAAAAACCGAAGACATAGAAGAACTCAACAGTCTCAGACACACAGTACTGGGGGGTCCAGTACGCAACTTAAGACGACCCTCACTGTAGCTTAACCTTTACCGTATGAGGACAGACTTCACACTAAAGACCATACAATACGACTCGGAGTTCTCAGAACACTACTGCAACTACACAGACTTCATCCAACACGTTGCAGCACCTTACAAGAAAGAGTGACCCCACGATACGCTTAATCAAGAGAACAATCACAACCGAGATCCCGTAGAACAACTCGCTCAGACAACAGTCTAACGATCTACTAGGCATCTATGTAACTCTCAACAGAAAACCAGTGTCGATAGATAACAAGGCAAAACAAGAACAGTATACTCAAGATTATTCAACAACACCATAACAACGTTACAGCCTAATCACCTAGACGGACAGTCTGGTGTCCCCACGAACGTCACTGTAAATCGTACTTCAAACAGGTACTGATAACAGACAATATCAACATACGACAGAATACTCAGGATACTCCAAATTAACCAACTCGACACATAGCAACGTTACAGACAAATCACCCAGACAGACAGTCTGGTGATCTCATGGAACGTCACTGTAGCGTCTCTTTTTCATTGCTTTATATAGATTACAAGTATCAGTGTAACAACCTTTCGTTCGTGTGAACAAGATTCAGTTTTGTTTTTACAATCGCAAATCCGGCGGCCGACTAACATATGACATGATTGTACAAGATCATTGGTATTGTAATGATTCTCAATGATGATGGATTGAGTGAGCTATGGTGTGAGCCACTCAGTGTTTATAAATGATCAAGGAGAGAGCTCTGAGATGAGGCCACACTAGCGTGAGATTTTACAAGGGTTGTTTTATAAGAGTTTTCTTCTAAGTTTGAATTTGAATTCAAACTAGCCCCAACTAAAAGTGACTCGAATAATTTAGGAGTTATTCTCTCATTTGAAACTCGTAACTAATATTCTTCCTACCTCCACAAGATACAAGCCTTTACAAGATTCTTCCAAGATTTAATCTTTTACAATGGTAAATGACCAAGTGATTACAAGCTAAGGTTCACATGCATCATCAAGTGATAGTTGCACATACTGTCTTCTAAGCCAAATGTGTAGGCTTGATCATTTGCACCAACAACTGAATCTCTAGCCTTCTTCTTTTTCATGAGATCAAACATGTGCTTATTGGGTTTGCCAACTTTCCGAGCCCATGAATTCTATTGAAGAGGCAAGAGCACTACATGTAGAGATGTAATCTTCATATCTTAACCTATCTCGAAGGGCAAGGAACTTCTGCCTTTTAACTAAAGGGTCAAGAGCAAAATGCTCAATATTTCCTATCTCCTTTAAGGTCATCATCCTTTTTTTTATTGTAATCTCCTTAGCACGTTGCTTATCCTTAGTGAAAAGCTCTTGAATGTCCTTGACAGTTCTTTCCCAAGACACAAGAGGGGAAAGGCCATTGACAAAGAAGTGTAGATTAAAGATATTCTTTATTTGATCTTTCATGAAAGGAATTTCAAGTAGGGAAGTATCAAGCTGGGCCATCCTACTTTATAATTGGGGGAAGTTCTAAATAATTTGATAATCAAAGGGACATGATTAGACAATAGTAAGAGGAATCAATATCACAATTGCAATGCCATAGTTCCTGATATCTGGGAACATTCATATACCACCTAACAAGCCTAGCAGACAAACAATTGTTCACATTCCTATTGGTCCAAGTGTGACTAGTATTAGTGGAGCATCCATCACATTAAGGAAGTTAATCATAGTGTACCAACTATTCTTTTGTCTACCTTGTAAAATATTGTCTTGATTTCCAATTCTATCTTCTCCTGAAACAACCATATTAAAATCACCTAGAAGAATGACATCACAAGCAAGACCAGAAAGCCCCTTCCAACAGTTAGCTCTATCAACCTGATTATTAGAAGCATAGACACTAACCAAAGTATAGTTCAATGGGGAACCACATTGGATGGCCACCCACTAATTGGAGTCATTGACAAAAACATTTTCAAAAAGGTGAGATATGTGAGAAGAAATACCAATAGAGGCTCCTCCCTTTCCCTTAGTGTGGTTGGTAGAACGAGTTGCATCTGCTAGAGGCAATATGGAGGTTTGTCTACAAAACAAATCCATCAACCTTGATTTCTTGTAGAGAGATAAAGTCAAGAGAACACGAAGTATCCCTTAACTAGTTATTAAAAATCTTACCCCTTTGATGATCAGTAAGCCCCTTAATATTAAGAGAAACAATGTTAATAGTATCGATCAAGTAAAAAAGATACGAAAGGAAGGAAAAAACAAAAATTACCCTTATTTTCTATGATTCTTTAGAGGCATAATGGTAGACCCAGATACAGGGGTAGCTTCCTTTCTCTTAGATTTAGCTTTGTTGGTCAATTTATGTCTTGGGCCAGGAACAAAATTCATAAAAATGTCCTCAAAAGGACTTGGTTGTTGTTGAAATGAGGTCAAATTCTTTTTATCCATCTAATTAAGTTGCTTAGTGAAAGCATCTTCATCATGGTTATGAGAGTCAGACTCTCCCTCCCTTGAAGAGGAGTTGTTAGAGGAGTTACTTGTGTTGTTGCAGGGATCTTGGGAGGACTTAATCTCTATGTTCACAGGACCTTGGGGTTGATCACTACAAAACTTCTCAGCAGGTGGATGAGTAGAAGACAATTCCTTTTGTGCGGTAGTGAGAACCTGTTCTTCCATATCCTCAGTACAATCAGGGTCAATGGGATCATCAAGCACAACGAAAGGATTATTGACATTTTCAAGTAGAATATTCGATTTGTTGTTCCAGTTATACAATCTTTTCTTAGCTTTGGAAGTGATTTTTTTAAAGCCATTACCTAGAGAAGATGATTCCTTACATTTTTAAATAAAGAGAATTTTTTCTTGATTGGTCCTAGAGGTTTCAAGCACCTCCTCATTTTTGTTCAATAAGCGGTAGTCTTTTATAGGATGGCCCTGGTCAAGGTAGTGAAAACAAGCATTAGGAAGGTTTTTATACACAATTTTTTGCTCATGCAACTTCAACCCGTTCTTCAATATTATAGAGGATTTTAAGTCTTTGGCCATGTCAACCTCAACTAAGATGTTTGGGTCCCATTTAGCATTAAAGCCGTGTCTAGGTTTTGTCCAAGCACCTTTCCAATCAATTTTCCAATGTGTTCAATCCAAGGGTAAAAGTCTAAGGGCAGATGAGGGAACTCTATCCAAAGAAGAACCTTGGTGGGTTGGATCCCTTAGGATGGAAGCCATGGTGCCATTTAAAAAATAACAGAGATGTGTTTTAAATAGCCAATGACCTTCTGATACTATATGCACAGCACTACTAGGGTCTTCAAAAAATATAACAAGTAAAAGTTATTAGGAAGAGACTGAACATGTTTCACGTGAAATCCCCTACTTTTACAACTATTTTTGATCCAGTTCCTCAGGGTTTCTTGCATGGTTCTAGGTCCATGGCAAAGTCCCACAAGAACTTTTTCATAAAGGTGATTATGCTAGTTACTAAGAGCATTATGGTCAATAACACGAGTAATATTTTCATTATCTATAGTAAAGTCATCGATGTGTTTCTTGTTAGGATGGTCATATATCCTATGATGGGGTCATTATCACCTTCAATAATCTCTTGCTTTCCTTTCATTTCATGAGAGGGATTAGGGTTACTTGAGCACACTAATGTAGTCAAGTCTCAGAAGATAGCCCTGGGAGGACTCTGAGCCACCTAAGCATAGGACTTAATAACTGGGTCCTGCACCTCTGTGTTATCCAATACCATCTCGACATCTCCTTGTTCAGATTGAGAAGCTCTCCAAAAACCTTGAGTAGCAATGCTAAAGGATGGAGGAACTAGATGTCCATTAGAAGCAATTGGATTGGACCAAATGTTAGGGATAGATGACATACCTTGCATAATGCCTTCCGAGGGAACATTATTGTTTTGTTCAAACGACTTCACCATATTTTGTACATTGAAGCCATTACGTAAGGCTTCCTACAGAGCCATCCCTTCCCTGGCAAGGGAGGGGGAGACCTACAAGCAATAGTAGCTTGATGGGGGCAGGATGATCCACAAGAAGGGGACATGCAGAGCCACAAAGAGGAGTGCCAATGCGGAACCGACAAAGGAACTTAGAGAGAAAACATAGCAAGCTCATCGAGAGAGCAACCACTAAATGTCAAGAGAGCAACTCTAGTTTTTGGTTGCAAAGTGAAACTTTTGAATCAGATCTCTCGGTCTTTCATTCAGCTAAGCTCTCGTTCTTACTTGGGAACAATATTTTTTCCTTACATTTGTTTTTTATGATACTTAAGGGTTCATCAAGCTCATGGGCAATCCAATGAGTCCAAGGACATTCGTGTACAAAGAAGAAGAAATCAGTGCAAAATTTAGGACTTTATGAGAGAAGCCTAGAAATCATTAGAAAGTGATGGATCTAAGAATCCACTCATTAAACACTTGCTGGGCCAATTTAGCAAGACACAGAATCCCAAGTCCACCTTCCTCTTTCTTCATTCAATGCACTTTGCAAGAGACTTTGGGTATATAGGAACTATGGCAATGACCACACCACAAGAATCTCCTTGGAAAATCTATAACCTACTGCACCTCTCTTTTTGTGGGCATCCAACAAGATAGAAAGTAGATAATCGATGGTAGAATGTAATGATTTAGAGACAAGCTTTGTTGAAGAGATATCCATTTAAAAACCTTTGACCTAAATTTAGTGACCACCCACTCCCATATTTGAGAGAAGGGAACCTAGAAGCCCAAAGGAATGCCCTACAATCTAAAAATGTCACCATCTTGAATACTGTCACACCCAAAATCAGTAATGCATGGAGGAAAAGACATTTTTTTATGATTGATTAGAGATCCACTAGCAATATCGAGTAAGTCCAAGCACTTCAAGAAGGCAAAAGCATACAAATCATTAGATTTAGTAATCACTAGAGAATAAAGTGCCAATCCATTCTATCATAAGCCTTATCAAAGTGTATCTTACAAAAATATTAATCCTCCTTACTTTCACTCCCAAAGTCCATGCCCTCCCACAAGGGAATTATAGCATCCAAAATGAATCTCCCCCTGATAAAACCTTTTTTCTTAGGGAGGATAATAGAGTTCATAATGGGGCTCAATCTTCTAGCCAAAAAGGAGGAAAAAATCTTCTAGATGGAAGTTAGAAAAGAGATGAGTCTCGTGTTGTTCAAGTCATCCTTGGATCCCTTTTTGTGTATAAGCTCGATGACTCTAGTGTTAATGGAGGCAAAAGGAGAACCTTTTGTCACACCATCTTGCCACACCAAAAGAATCAGGGGGGTCAAAAGATCCCTCAGCATAATAAAGAACTCATTAGGAATTCCATCAAGACCAGGAAACTAGCAGGGTTTCAATTTACCAATGGTTTCTCTGACCTCATTGACAGAGAGGGACAGGTCTAGAATAGAGGCAAGACTACTAGGAATTATTTTCTTCCTTTTAAGAGCAATAAGAGCTCTGGCTCTCTAGATATCCTACCCCTCTTGGGAGGCATAAAGAAAACATTAGTAAAGAAGTTAACCGCCTCCTGCAGGTTCTCCTCAATATTGATAACATGTCTACTTGAACTCTTTTTCAACATGGGGTTGAAATATTTAGTTTTCTTCTTTTTAAGCAGATCAAACATGTTTTCGTTGGGTCTATCCACTTTCCTTGCCCAAAATTCTCTTGAGGCAGCAAGAGAGCCATGAGCCAAGATATACTCTTCCTGTCTCAATTTGTTCTAAAGCTCAATTATCCTCTAACAATAAATAGAGTTATTAGGGATATCTTTTTTTATCTTTTCCATCTCTTTTAATATCATCATTCTTCTATCAACCCTAATTTTGTTAGCAAGCTTCTTGTAGTGAGTGAAGAGTGTCTCAACTTCTCTAATAGACTTCTCCCAAGCCAAGAGGGGGGAAGCAATGATATTGAACTAATGTGAGAAAATAAATTTGGTTTTGGTAATCACACTTTGGATTTTGAGCAGAGAAGCATCCAAGTGAGACAAGCCAACCCTAGAGCTAGGGTCGATCTTGAACAAGTGACTAATTAAGGGAGCATGATCAGATAAACTAAAGGACAAGTCAGAGTCACTCTCAATCTACCAAAAATCATGAATTTGAATAGTATTCAAGTAACCTCTATCTAATCTAGTAGCCAAAAATTGGTCCTTATTTCTATTACTCCAAGTCATACTAGTGTGGTAGATGAAATCCAAAAGATTGTTCTGATTAATTAGATTGAACCAAGAATGCCTCTCTTTGCCAAAAATAACATTATTCTTGTTCCCAATTCTATCTTTGGCATCAATAACCATGTTAAAGTCGCCCATAATAAGAAAATCTCCCTGTACATCAATAAGATTTTCCTAGCACTTATTTCTTTCTAGATTGTTATCAGCAGCATACACACTAACAAAATTCAAGTTCAACAGACTCATACACTTGACAACAATCCACTAATGAGTGGGACTAGAGACAACGTTTTCAACTAAATGAACCAGACCTGCATGGAATCCAATCACAACCCCACCTTTGCCATAGTCATAGTCACTGTAGTACCACGAATGAAAGGAAGAAAAAATTCCAAGGTTCTTGGTGAGCTTGAACCCTTTAGTTTTAACTTCCTTCAAAAAACGAAATCAAGGCAGAGGCTCAAATCTTCCATCCACATGCTGCAAGCTTTACCTTTAGTGGGGTCAGTCAAGCCTTGGATGTTAAAGGAGGCTAACCTAATTTGATTAATTAGAAAAATAGTCAGAGGAGAAGATAATAACTCTTAGTTAATTCTCTTATGACCATACTCGATAAGATGATCCCATACACATTTATGTGAAAACTAGTAGCAGAAAACCACTATAGAGTACTTCCAAGAACAGAGTAGGTGACAATATAATGAGAGAGGAAATGAGCATCCCTGACACTCAGTTGACACATCATCTTCACTTCACCATAACAATAAAGCATACCATCTTTTTGAAGCTTGTTATAAGTTAGAAGAAAGATACAAATCCCATCGTGAGGAAACCTCCTCAGAAGTCTCTCCATATACATTTTCTTCAACATGAAAGTGTGAGACACAGTAGAGATGAAGTCAGACACTTTTGAAAAACAGTCATAGGAGAAGACAATAACCAATAAACCAGATGAGTTCAAACCCTTATTGCAAGACTCATCATGACCTAGGAACTTCGAGAAACTTCGTCTAGGACTCTTAGTTAGTTCTCTTATGCCCATAGTCGATAAGATGACCCCATACACTTTTATGTGAAAACTAGTAGCAGATAACAACTATAGAGTATGAAAAACAGAGCACGTATCAATATAATCAGAGAGGAAACTAGGATCCCTAACACTCAACTAACACATCATCATCATTTCACAATAACAATAAAATAGACCATTATTCTGAAGCTTCTTATAATTTAGAACAAAGGAACAGATCCCATCATGAGGAATCCGCCTCAACAGTCTCTGCATATACATCTTTTGCATTAAGAAAGTGTCAGGCGTAGTATAGTTGAAATCACACATTTTAAACATAAAATAATAATAACAATTAAGGAAAACCATTATTTTCTGTTTTTGGTGGATTAGGACATAGAAGCTGACACCCTTAGGGGGTCTTTTCTTTTGATCTTGAGGTTAGTGTGCACTAAGGAATTGAGCTCCTCGGTGTTGTCCAAATCAACATCTTCCTCTGATTCACCTATTTGAGTCAACTCCTTTATTATACTTTGATCAAAGTTGTTTAATTCTTGCAAGAAAACATTCTCAGGATCTTTCACACAACCATCAATACCTACAGGGAAGGATTTTTCACTCGAATTCACAACAAAGTTAGAGCTTTTTTTTTATTTTGCACCTAAGTCCAGCCTGTTGGAGCAAGTCTATGACAAGCCTAAGTATTGGCTTGAGTCCCACAAATTCTTAGAAGAAGCTTTAAAAAGAAGACTATGTAAAGTTCACTTGTGAACTACCTCTTGTAACTTTTGAAGAGTTTACTTAATGTAAAAGTGAAAGAATCTTAAGTGGTTGAGTCCACTTGATCAAGAATGGAAAGAGGAGCCACAAATTTGTGATTTGTGGTAGGTAGAGAATCAAATCAATCATTGATTGATTGGAGAGTGATTGAGGGAAGTTAGCCTCCCAAACTCAACTATAAATAGATGGCAGTTTTAGTCGTGGTTAGAGAGACCTATCTGAAGACCTCCAAGAGCTGAGCTTTATGCCATATCAAGGTGTGATTACAAGGCACACATATGTATCAGTAAGTCATTGTATTGTACAAGCAATATACTTTCATTTTCATGATTATTTGAGTTCATCTTTCCATGTTCTTGTGAAGTGTACTACTCACTGCCATTACTCTCAGTTTTTCTCAGTCAGCTTGCAGAGATGTTTTCTCTGAGCTTGGTGCATTATTTTCAGTGATTTAACTTGGTAAAGTTAGCTCTATAAGTCTACTATAGGCTCACAAATTTTCATGTCATTTGGATTTTGCAATCTTCAGTTATGTTCATTTGAAGTCAACAGGGTCTATTCATCTTCACTTCTCTGTCAGGTACCCGACTTTTTCACTCATCTTGTCAGAGCCATTTCTCAGTGGTTACTTATCCAAATTCAGTGATTTAAAGCTTGTTGGATTCAACTTACTGTCTAGTATAAGCATACAAATGTTCATAATCATTGGATTTCTATATTTTGAGTTATGTTGATTTTTCTGCACACTGGTCTATTTCTGTAGCAGCCCGTGAAAATCGGGATGATGTCATCACTTGTTAAAACTCATTCTCAGTGTGTGGTTCATTATTTTTGATGCGATTACTCTTGAAAGTTAGCTCTTTATGTTGCCTAGACTTCCCCAAGAGGAATTGAGCTAATTGCTGCTGTGCTCAGAGAATTATGTAAAACACTGGACAGGTGTATGAACCAAGAATAGCAAGTTTTCACCTCTGAGCTAACTCCAACTTATCTATTTTGATCTATCTTTTTGAGAGTGATCTTCCAAGGTACATAGAGTGTCTAATACATCCATTGGCAAGCTAAAAGGGCCCACCATATACTCCTGGAGTTCATTTGGTTGGTGTAGATCAAGGATTTTGCAATACCTCTTCATCTTCAAGCACATACCTATCCATCTCTTCACAGTGGTATCAGAGCAAGGTCGGACAACATGGCAGATGGATTTCCTTCATCAATTGACAAATTGGATAGAGATAATTACTCAGCTTGGTCATTAAGGATGGAAGCTTATCTCCAAGGTAGAAGTTTATATGGTTATGTGGCTGGAGATGAAGTTATGCCAAGTTTCAGGAACAAAAGTCAACCAACACAAGAAGAGCAAGAAAGATTGAGCACATGGTGCTCCAAGGATGCACTTGCAAGGTCTTATCTCCTCAACTCTATCTCAGATTTTTTGTTGCCTCACATTAGAAGTTGTAAGACATCTCAGGAAGTGTGGGATGCACTTGAAGCTTTCTTTTCTTCAAGTACTAAAGCTAGGAAGCATCAACTATGGCTGGATTTCACAACTCTCAAGAAGGCTCCCAAACAAAATGTGACTGATTTTGTCACAAAGCTCAAGGACATAGCGGATCAGTTGGGAAGCATTGGAGAGGTAATAGATGAAGAGCAAATTGTAAGGCAGGTCATCAATGGCTTGAAGGCAGATGACAAGTGGGAAGCATTCACCACAACTATGGATTTGTACATGGACATGCATGTACCTGATTTCAACGCACTCATTGGACAACTACTTACTCAAGAGGCAAAGCTTATAAAAAATGGAGAAAGCTCTAAAGGTAATCAATCTTCAGCTTTATACACGGATAAAAGCAAGTCTAAAGATAACAAAGGAAAGGCAAAGAAAGTGGATGATGAAGCAGGTACATATCAAGCTAACTATGTAGGTAGAGGAAGACATGGCAGAGGTAGAGGAAGAGGAGGTAGACAAGGCAGGGGGAGATCCCAAGACTCCAACTCATGTTCTATTTGTGGATTAACTAATCATACAACTGAAAATTGCTTTACGAATTCCAGGAATCAAAGAGGCAGAGGATACAATAGAGGAAGTTATGGCTACTCAAGAGGAAGGTTCAATAACTACCATGGCAACTACAACAACTACAATCATTCAAACTATCAAGGAGGCTACAAAGGAAGGAGAGACTACAATAACTACACAGAAGACTCAACAAAGAGGATTCATTATTGATTATGAACATGGCTATGTCACAAGGTAAATCTGATGAGCATGTTTTCTACATAGATTCAGGTTGTTCAAATCATGTGGCAGGAAATGTGGCACTCCTATCAGATTTAGAAGATCCAAGGAATAAGCATGAGGTACAAACAAGAGATGATACAAAACATCCTGTGGAGAAAATAGGCAATGTCAAAGCACCTGATGGAAACATCAACCTACTCAGTAAGGTACTCTATGTCCCTACCATTACAAAGAATTTGATAAGTGTTGGGCAGATAGTAGAGAAAGGGTTGCAAGTCAGGTTCACAAAAGCAGGAGCATTTGTTGAAGATCCAAGTCAAGGATTCAGAACAATTGCAAAAGGTGAAAAGATAGGTAGACTGTTCACATTTGAATTACAGGACACTAGAAACATTGCTCTCTTTAATTATGGTAGTCAGACACTCACAGAATTGGAAGTATGGCACAAAAGGTTAGCACATATTGGTGAAAGGTCATTAAAGAAAATCTGCAGGGACCAAAGTGTACTTGGACTTCCTAATTTGTCAAAACAACATATGATTTATAAGTGTAGTGCATGTCAATTTGGAAAGTCTCACAGGTTACCATTCATGAAGAAAGGTTATATGCATGGAGATCTCTTGGAGTTGGTTCATACAGATGTATGGGGACCTAGCAAGGAAGCTTCAATATCTGGATCAAGGTATTATGTTTCCTTTATTGATGATTGCAGCAGATGGACTATCCTATTCTTTATCAAACACAAAGATGAAGTTTTTTCATGTTTCAAAAGATATTTGGCTCTTGTGGAGAATCAAACAGGTAAATCACTAAAAAGGCTAAGGTCAGATGGAGGGGGAGAATACTTCTCCCATGAATTTGATTCTTTTCTTCAAGAAAGAGGAATCAAAAGAGAGGTAACTACAAGGTACACTCCTGAGCAAAATGGAGTGGCAGAAAGGAGGAATAGGACAATTGTTGAAGCTGCAAGGTCTATGTTAAATGAAAAGCATTTACCTAATTACTTATGGGTTGAGGCTCTATCTACAGCCACTTAATTGATTAATAGGTTGCCTTCAAAATCCCTTGATGGGATGACTCCATACGAGGCTTGGAATGGAACAAGACCAAGCTTAGATCATTGTAAAATTTTTGGATGTATTGCTTTTGCTCATGTTCCTTCACAGGTTAGAGGCAAGATGGATCCAAAGGCAGAAAGGTGTGTATTTATTGGATATGACAACAATCAAAAGGGCTACAGGTTATACAACCCTACCAACAAAGGATTCTTGGAAAGCAGAGATGTAGTTTTTGATGAGAACAATTCATGGTATGAAGATTCATGCAGGAAGATCAATTTACCATATGATCTTGAAGAAGATTTTCCAAAGCTTGGTAGAGAACAATCAAAGATTGAAGAACAAGACACCTCAGAGGATGATGAAGAATCTCACATGGAAAAGATCAAAGCATGGAAGTCTAAAGGTAAAGCAAAATTGCAGGAACTTGGACATGAGGCAGAATCATCACATCATGGCCTAAGAAGATCTATGAGGGAAAAGAAAAAACCAGAAAGGTATGGGTTTGACACCTCATTAGTAACTAAACATTCTATCTACATAGCACAGGACATAAACCAAGAGGAGCCATCATCATTTGAAGAGGCCAAAGCAAAAACAGAATGGAAGCATGCAATGAAGGAAGAGATTGAAGCACTTGAGGAAAACAACACTTGGGATTTGGTGCCCAAGACTTCATCCATGAAGGTAATAGGCTCAAGATGGGTCTATAAACTCAAGAAGAATTGTGATGGTTCCATTAACAGGTATAAGGCAAGGCTTGTAGCAAGAGGCTTTGCACAAACTCAGGGAATTGATTATGAGGAGACCTTCTCTCCTGTGGCAAAGATGCCTACTATTAGGGTTTTGCTTAGTATTGCCTCTTCCAAGAATTGGAAGATACTTCAACTAGATGTAAAGAATGCATTTTTGAATGGTTGGATAACAGAAGAGGTATATATGGCACAACCACCTGGTTTTGAGAATCAAGTTTATCCTGATTATGTGTGTAAACTTAACAAAGCATTGTATGGTCTCAAGCAAGCTCCAAGAGCTTGGAATTTCAGGCTTGTTTCATTCTTGCAGGACAAAGGCTTTCAACCAAGCAAGGCAGATCCTTCACTCTATTAAAAAGAGTAATTCCGAGGTCATCTACCTATGTGTATATGTAGATGATATTATATTGACAGGAAATGATGCAGATGGTATGAAGAAGATCAAAGATCAGATGAGAGAAGAGTTCAAGATAAGTGATTTGGGTTCACTTACCTACTTCCTAGGTTTGGAAGTTGTCTACAAAGATCATGGTTTGTTTCTCACTCAAAGAAAGTACATTAAGGACATGTTGGCAAAATTCAAGATGCAAGATTGTAAGATTGCAGGTACTCCAATGGAGGTCAATCACAAATTGAGCTCACATGAAGGTGAACTCATAGAGGACATCACATCATATCAAAGTCTAGTGGGTAGTCTCAACTATGCCACATTGACAAGAGTAGATATATGTTACAGTGTGAGTGTGCTAAGCCAATTTATGCACACACCAAGGAAACCACATATGGATGCTGCCAAAAGGATTCTCAAGTATCTCAAAGGAACCATAAATGAAGGACTTTATTATCCTTATGTATCTGATTTAGCTTTGAAGCTATTTTCTGATGCAGATTGGGCTGGCTCCAAGGAAGATAGAAGGAGCACTTCAGGTTATCTTACCTTTGCAGGTTCAAAGCTTATTTCATGGTCATCCAAGAAGCAACCCACAGTTGCTCTCTCTTCTACTGAAGCTGAATATAGAGGTCTTGCCATAGCTACACAAGAAGCTATGTGGATGAAGACATTATTCAAAGATCTTGGATTGGAGTTTGGAACTCCAACTATTTTTGGTGACAATATGAGTTCTATTCATTTGGCTGCTAATCCTATTTTTCATGCAAGGACTAAACATATTGAAGTTCATTATCACTATGTACGAGAAAAGGTTCTAAGCAAAGAGATTCAAATATCATATGTGTCCACTCATCAACAATGTGCAGATATTCTAACCAAAGCATTGGATGGTACAAAGCTTTGCAAATTCAAGGCTATGATTGGTTTGCAGGTAATCTTGGAAGATTGAAGACCTCAAGCATACTTGGCTTGAGGGGGAGCTGTTGGAGCAAGTCTATGACAAGCCTAAGTATTGGCTTGAGTCCCACAAAGTCTTAGAAGAAGCTTTAAAAAGAAGACTATGTAAAGTTCACTTGTGAACTACCTCTTGTAACTTTTGAAGAGTTTACTTAATGTAAAAGTGAAAGAATATTAAGTGGTTGAGTCCACTTGATCAAGAATGGAAAGAGGAGCCACGAATTCGTGATTTGTGGTAGGTAGAGAATCAAATCAATCATTGATTGATTGGAGAGTGATTGAGGGAAGTTAGCCTCCCAAACTCAACTATAAATAGATGGCAGTTTTAGTCGTGGTTAGAGAGACCTATGTGAAGACCTCCAAGAGCTGAGCTTTATGCCATATCAAGGTGTGATTACAAGGCACACATATGTATCAGTAAGTAATTGTATTGTACAAGCAATATACTTTCATTTTCATGATTATTTGAGTTCATCTTTCCATGTTCTTGTGAAGTGTACTACTCACTGCCATTACTCTCAGTTTTTCTCAGTCAGCTTGCAGAGATGTTTTCTCTGAGCTTGGTGCATTATTTTCAGTGATTTAACTTGGTAAAGTTAGCTCTATAAGTCTACTATATGCTCACAAAGTTTCATGTCATTTGAATGTTGCAGTCTTCAGTTATGTTCATTTGAAGTCAACAGGGTCTGTTCATCTTCACTTCTCTGTCAGGTACCCGACTTTTTCACTCATCTTGTCAGAGCCATTTCTCAATGGTTACTTATCTAAATTCAGTGATTTAAAGCTTGTTGGATTCAGATTACTGTCTAATATAACCATACAAATATTCATAATCATTGGATTTCTATATTTTGAGGTATGTTGATTTGTCTGCTCACTGGTCTATTTCTATAGCAGCCCGTGAAAATCGGGATGATGTCATCACTTGTTAAAACTCATTCTGAGTGTGTGGTTCATTATTTTTGATGAGATTACTCTTGAAAGTTAGCTCTTTAAGTTGCCTAGACTTCCCCAAGAGGAATTGAGCTAATTGCTGCTGTGCAAGAGAATTATGTAAAACACTGGACAGGTGTATGAACCAAGAATAGCAAGTTTTCACCTCTGAGCTAACTCCAACTTATCTGTTTTGATCTATCTTTTTGAGAGGGATCTTCCAAGGTACATAGGGTGTCTAATACATCCATTGGCAAGCTAAAAGGGCCCACCATATACTCCTGGAGTTCATTTGGCTGGTGTAGATCAAGGATTTTGCAACACCTCTTCATCTTCAAGCACATACCTATCCATCTCTTCACACAACCCCCATCCTCTTTAAAGATAGAAGTGTTCTCAACAATCTAGGCATCAACAATACAATTTTCATCCTTGTTTAAAGCATTGGAATCTATATTTTCTTTTTCTTTAGTTTTCTTCTCTACCTCAACTTTGAAGGGGTTAGATACCTCTTCCAACAACACATCATAAATATTGGTGGGCTTCATTCGTTTCTTTGTTTGGGGTTTGCTAAGGGGTTTGGGGTTTCTAGAAGTGAGGCTGGAGGGTCCAACATTGGGTTTATTATCCTTTTCTAATTCTTGATATTTTTTTGGACAATAGGGGATACTCCTTGATTAAATGTCCTTGCTTGTAATAATTAAAAACACCATTAGGAAGATTCCTATGAAAAACTTGTTTCTTATTGAGACATTTACCATTAGAGTCCTTAATTACTAGGGAGGTTTTGATTGGCTTAGAGGTATCTACTTGAATCATCACATGGGGATCCCATTTGGGATTAATATTTCCTCTATTCCTTTGACCTAAAACCTTGCCAATTAGACAACTTAAACTATCAATCCAAGGATAATAGTCAACTAGTAAATCTAAGTACTCTACCCAAACAGGCACCTTGGTTGGTTTAGGATCCCTCGAGTTAAAACCCATAATTCATTTAAAAACAGAGATAGGTGTGCTCTTAATTAGCCACTGATCCTCACTTACAACTTTCAAAGCACTCAAAGCTTCTTCAAAGTAGAACAAAAATTAGTTATTTGGTAGAAATTGGATATGCGTCATGAACAATCCTTTAGCTTCCCAAAGTTTTGACCCACATTCTTAGGGTATGAAGGGCGGGTCTAGGACCATGAAAAAGATGAATAACTTCTTTCTCTTGAGCTAAGCATGCCAAAGATTTAATGCATTTCTTTCCATAAATCGAGTATCTTCATCGGATTGACAAACTATTCATCCAAACAGATATGGTACTCAAACATTTTTTGTTTACCCTTGTGTACCAAGTTGAAAATAGGTGAGTAACGCATACTTGAGGTCCCAACATCATTGAATAAAGGGTTTCCATGATGCTTAATTGCTTCTGCAAAGGATTTGGAAGGAGAACGTATCTGATTTGAAGAAGATACCCACCTGAGCCCGACATTGCATCTATCGTTGCCTCCCTCAGAATCCACCAACTCACATCCTTGTATCTTGTTTCTAGAATTACCTAGCGATGATGGGTTGATTCTATCTGGGACACAGTGTGCATCTAGAAGGTGAAGAGGTGTAGTATTTAGATGCTCATTGTATTCTTTCGATTGAGTTCTAGAGCTCTCAGCATAGCTGACCCAGATCATGCAAAGACATCTCCATAGGGTCACATACCCTATGTCATAAACTCAACAAGCATGCCAGAGGACACACTAAAGTTCCTCTAGAAAATAGAGCCCACATGACCCCCCATAGAGATTGTGGGCTAGAATAGAAGTCTCTGAGGAGTCGAACCCTAGCTCAAGACTAGTATCATTTCCTTGTTTTCCTCTAGGTTAAATTCTTATGCTCTTCTTTCGTTATAGAAGCTGCAAGTAGGGGTGTCAAGAAATGCCAAATGTCATTGCTACTCTTTTTAGAAAGTATTTATTTAGTTAGATTCAGAAAAAGAGGGTTACCATACAACCCTCAAATGGGGGAAAGAGGCAGTCCCCTAATGAGATATGCATGAATCAATCATACGAAGTCAAAGGGGACAATATCAATCCATCAGTAGTTTTCTTATTTATGCCATAGCAATAGATCAAAAGATTTATGAGAGGAATGATAGAGGTGAAGATAGACTTTTGTGGTGATGTTAGTTGTTATGATTTTGCTTGGATGACCTATTCCACTAGGCCATTTTACTCCTTCAATCTCAAAGAACCCCTAGAAGCATCATGCTTTTGCTCTTTTGTGACTCCTTGGGTAGATTTCTCTCACTCAGTCATTCTACACCCTTACTGAAGGTCACTTCTTCATCATTCCACTCCATCAACAATCCATTAATTCATAGCTTTTGACCCCCTCATTGGGTTGACTTGAATAGGGTATCGTTCTTCTAACCTCTAATGAACCTGTCAAAGATTTGGTGATCATAGAAAATCAATCCTTCTTTTGCCCACTTTTTTCATGATTCGGTGCCCAATCTTAGAATCACGTTAGGAATTGTTGAATATTGAAACTCTAAGAAGTAGCACATAATGAATATGAAGGGAAGGAGAAAAAAATATAGAAGGTGGAGATGACATAGCAGAGCAAATGAAGAAAACTAAATAAGAAGAAGTGAAATTCTCGATACAAAAAATGATTCTACAATCATAATGATTGAGCATCAACAACACGACAGAAAATGTGTTCCTAAGTTCTTTATATAGAGTTTTTGAAATGCATCTGTAGCAAAGAATTGTTTCACAAAAATAATGGAGGATGATAAAATTGCTTAAGGAATCGACTATAACTAGAAAGTTGTTAAAATACGTTTTTACAAAAGTAATGGAAGCTAAATTAACGTTCTAAAAGAAAGGATGCTAATTAATGTCTAAAAGAATTGGTGCTAATTTAAGCTCCAAAATAATGGATGTACAACATTCTCCCCCTCAAGCTTTTCTTGAATATTCTAGCAATCGAACCAATTTGTATCTTTGTTCCATCAAGAGCATTTTTCATCATATTTGCAAGTTGATCTTTTGAAGATATAAAAGAAATGTTGTTCTCTTTCGATACTACCTTCTCATGAACATAATGGTAATGAACTTCCATATGCTTGGTACATGCATGGAAAACTAGATTAGCTACCAAATGTATTCTACTCATATTATCGCCATACATTTCTGGAGCTGTATAAGGAAGATGTAAATCTTCAAATAATGTTTTGAATCACATTACTTCACATGTCAATTCTGCAAGCGCACAATACTCTCCTTCTATAGATGAGAGCATCACTATTGGTTATTTCTTTGAACTCAAAGATACAAGCATATTTCCAATCATAAATATGTAGCCACTAGTGCTTCATTTATCATCTTTATTTCTTTCCCAATCTACATCACTTCAATATTAGTATCCTGTGAGTAAAATAAACCATTGTTCAAAGTGACTTTCAAATAGAGTAGCACATGCTTAGCCACATTCCAATGTACATCTGTAGCTTGTGTGTGAACTCTAAAAGTAATACAATCATATAACCAATATTTGGTCGTGTATTTATAGATACAACAATGTTCCAATCAATGATTTATACATGTCTACATTTTCAAAATGAACACCATCATGCATGCTCAATTTAACATTAGGATCCAAGGGTTTTGCAAGTGCTTTACATTTGGAAAAACCAAACTTTTGAAGTAAATCACATATGTACTTCTTTTGACTCAACGATAAACCATGCTTATCATAGATAACGTAAATTACTAATGCAATACATAAAATTTCTAGATCTCAAATCCATTTAATTCAAGTAGATGAGCAAGGGGCTCCCTCTTATGCTTCTTGTGCAGGCATGTTGGATAGCAGCAAGCACTCCAGATAGGTATTGGTTGCCTGGGCTATTTGGGTAGGTACACACGCAAAAGACTCTTCAAGCTCATAAAGATAGGCATTGGAAACCCATTATCACACCCAAATATCAATTTTTTCTATACTCTACTGCATCAACTACACCGAGTCAATGGCTACAAGATTTGAGCTAACACCTCCATCCATGACATGAATTTCAGAAGAAATTTGGAGGTTTCCTGTAGTGTAGTGGCCACAATCTTGCTCTAAAAAGATGAAGATTATCTTTTGAACATGAAAATGGTCATGACAAAATATCCTTGAAATCTCATTAACCAATGTAGAAGAGTCTCCACCTAGAGAACCATTGAATAAATTTGTGCGCTCCTCCCAACCAAGCCTTATATATAGCTATTGATGACTCAATCCCTTTCAATATAAACTAGTCTTTCAAAGAGCAACTTTACATGAGAACCATTCTTTAGAGAAGTGAATTCAATTCCTATTTTCACAATCATTCCACACCACATTCTTGTGAACGAATTCTCCACTATCCTTTATCATGAAAGGTGCAAACTACAAAGAATGTTCCACAATTCCTTTCTCTTCACAAGAATTGAACCAAAGACCTTCTCCTTGGGCCCCTAAGTTTAAAACACTAAGTTAGATGTATTCCTTGTCTTAGAGAACATTTTTCTTAAGTCTAGTCTCAGGATCTTTGGCCAAACATCCGAGAGAACAAACGATGTTTGACTTCAAATCTCTCTGAACTGGCCAGACACTTAGATCATACGATTTTGTTTATAACAACATCATCACCCACATAGAAAATTATCCCCAAGCATAAATATAGGAATGAATAATGGAGTGTCTCCAAAAGTGTCCACCACTAATGTGTTCTGACTAATCATACACAAGCACCTTAGGAAGGTCCTAATGTTAGCAAAATCCAATGGCTATTCCCTAACATCCCAAGTCTTCTATAGTTAGTGAGAGGTGCTTGAAAGAGACCTTCTTGAGCCTTATGGATAAGTCCTCTCCTCCAATCTTCACCTCTTTCAGGCACGTAAAATCAAGGTTGTAGTTATTATCTTTTGACCATTTCTTAATCATAGTGACCCTATTCAAGTCTAAGTGGTTGTGAACTTAAAAGTATATAATCTTCATGCCTTTTTCTTTGAAGTAGGCAGTAGGCATTGGCTACCTCTTGTTAGTTTTTTCTTTTTTTTTTCCTTTTTCAAATTTTCGTAAGGTTTCTCGAGACAACCGTTGCTGAATGGAACCATTCCCAAGGTTGGGGATGAGAACAAAAGGACCTTGTCTTCACTTCGTTTTTCATTCTATTCCCCCCTTCTCATTATTACGTGTATTTGACATAGTCGAGCGAATGATAAAGCCTTTGATTTTTAGAGTCTCCCCTTTACTTGAGAATTTGACTTATTGGGCACTATCCAACCCATTTGAGTCCTTCACTTGACTAATTCCCTTTCGTAGTCCAAGGCAATAATCTTCTTTCTCAAATAAGTTCTTCCTTCCGTATGTAGGAAGTAGCTTTTTCAAATTATTCAGTCTCCTTAATATGGTTCTTATGTCCCTTCCGTTTTTTTTTCTTACCTAGATGTAAACTATATTTCTCCCTAGTGGCATCCTAAAAACTAGTTCAGTCCACCAAAGAGGGTTCTCCGCATCTAGGGGTGAGTCTTTGGGGGAGGTGATGTCCCCTTCCGGGCGGGGGCGCCACAATAATCAAATGTGTGCACAAAGACCAATAAATATAAAATGTCTCATTTTCTCTAGTACTACTTTCAAGGGTCTTTTCCTCAATTGGTTGTCTCACTAGGAGAAATATGAGCCGAAAAGGTCCTTTGATTGGTGCGTAATTTGAAGGGATTAGGTTAAACGTTTTCACGTTTAAACGGGACAAAGTGAATCAAATAAATAAGAAAACACTAGAGAGGTTTTTTTCTAGTCCATTAAGAAAACGGAGTAGCCCCAATGGGCCCCAAAAGAAACTAATGCAAAAGAAAAACCCAAGAAAATGAGAGTTTTAATGTTTTCAGAAAAGTAATTGTAGATTTTTTAAGACCGCCTCTCATTGTATATTATTAAAAAAACTCACTTTTTAGCCTTGACTTGAAATTCTAGGCATCATTTTGGGGCCCAAAAATTAACTTTGTTTTTCTCATAATTTTCAAACCTCATTCCAATTGACTTTTCAACCTGAGATTCAGAATCGTTCCACTCTCTTGAAATCAACATTATCTTGTTTGCAATGTTTTTAGAAGCCTTGGCTATCCCTTCAAACAAAAACATTTTCATAGAATACTAGTACCCGAAATTGTCATAGAATACTTGTACCCAAAGCCTGCTTTTCCTTCGTAGAAACATTTAGTTGAGCCCTCTACGACTCTCACACAACTCCAAATGCCAATATCTACACACAGACATCAAAAGGGTGAGATTATATCTTTCTCATGTTACAACACTAGGAATGATGATGGTGATTGGGTACCACAACCATTTTCCAAAGGCTCATGGATGCTTATGCATCCATCTACACGAGGTCCTCTTTTTGTTTGCGCTCTTGATTGTCAAAACATGAACCATCATTGGAAAGGGAGGAGTTTTGGCTTGAAGAAAAATAAAAACAAGAACTTTGGGGCTATCGTAGAATGTTTTTACACTATTTCTATCATGATGTTGTACTCACCAGATAATTGGAAGTTCCCATCAGATTACGAGCATTTTTCATTCTGTATAGCACCTTTCTATTGTCTAGAGTGCATGATTTATATATTAAAAATTCATTTATTTTATATATATATATATTTCCATGATCGTTACCAGATAAAACACCACTCCAACGTCTCTCTGTTGTTATCAAACACTTCGTGGTGATGTTGGAGAATTTTTTTTAATGTAAAGGAAGTTCGGCCTTAGCCTACTCTCTAAGACTTGTATTAAATAAAAGGAAAAGAAAAGTACAAGTGAAGGGGACTAGTGCCCATGGGATCCCCCAAGTCCCATAGAGCAGGGGTAGATCTTATAGAGTTTAGATGGCATTACAAAGAAGGTTAACCACCCTCTCATCACCCTCATGGGGGGCTCACTTGGGTTTAAGCTTGGCATTGATCAGAAGGAGCACTTTATGATGCTTGAAGGGGGCGGGGGATTTCTTACAGTTGGTGATTCTTTTACTGAGGAGGAACAACTATTTCTCAATCGACCACTCTTTGGGGGATTCATCAAAGTTATAAGAATGCCTTTCCCGCCAGATCTTCTAGAGGACCTCCCCTTTGATGGAATTCTAGAGAGTTATCGAGCAACCGATTGCTTCTCCCAACCGAGCTTGTTTCCAACTGAGATGCTTCTAAAGTCTAAATTTTTTTCTGACAATCTGCTAGAGCCTATTGGAGTTGGGACAAGTAAAGAAGATGTGTGCAACATCTTCAATGGACCAGCAACAGTGCTTGCACAAAGGAGATGCCCCACAAATTTTGCTAGCCTTTAGGTTGGTCCAGATTCCCCAATGAAGAATTTGCCATAATAGGATAGACTTTTTGATTTCTATACGAGGGTTCCACATAGCCATGAATTTCATATCCCACCACAATCATGTCCATGATAGGCACCACTTCATGTTGATGTTGGAGAATTGATCTTTCCACATAAAGCTCCAATAACTTTGCTAAAGGATAAAGTATTCCTTTACTCCCTCACATATAGTTTACTAGAAAGAATAGGTACTTTTTAGAGATTAGGGTTCTTGATTAATGTAGATTCTCTATTATAGTTAGCATAGACTCAAAAAAAATATGGTCTATATTATCCTTCAAGCAGAAGATAACCTGCAATCTCAATAATTCATTGAGATACACAAAAGAAACACAAAAGAATCTAGATCCATAGGATTAAGTTTCTCTTCACAAGCTCATGTTTTTGTTTCCATTTTTGTTTCCATTTCCACTCTAGCAATGCTCATTCGAAAAGATGCTGACTATGAAGCTTAAGAATGAATGTTCGGAAAATATTGGCATTATCTTGAAGGTTTTCACAATGTAGATAGATTTGTTTGCAAGGTTAGATCATTTGACAGAGCACTATGATATATCAAAACACATACCATCTTTTATGCATATTTTCTTAATAGATTTTGGTGTAAAATTGGGATTAGGATTTGTTCAGAAAATCTAAAGGGTCTCCTTAAAACATTTCATATAATATTGAAGATGTCAAATGATTGTTCTCAGATTATGCAGGTCATAAAACATCGGAGACTAAGTAATTTTAGAGATTTTCCATGAATCATGGGTTTAGAAGAGTGTGGATATATTCAATTTGACTACATGTTTGTAATGTGATTATTTTTTTTCAATCCTTCTTTTTCTCTTGTTTTAAAGATCTCATATACTTATTTAAGTACATACTGATTTTAAGAAGATTATAAAAAAATATAATGGTTCAACTTTAATGAATTCATGATGATAATGTCTTTTCATTGCATTAGTATTCCGCACAGTTTCTAATATCAAAAGAGCATCATTATTTTCTTATAAGATTACTCTGTTTTTGCTCTTTTATTTTTTGTGTAAGAAGATCGTTAAATAGAAAAAGGATAAAAAAGCGTTCAAAAGGTTTTCACTGTTAATTGAATTATCAGTCTCTCCAACAGAAATAGCCCTCAAGGATGGAAACATTCCATCATGGAAATCAAACTCCCAAGGAAAAGCTAGTTTTGAGTAGGTATTCTACACTGGTAGAGGAAGAGACAGAGATAGAGGTTTAAGAAATGAAAGAGGAAACATTAAACAAAAACAAGCTCAACATGAGAGTCATGCAGTAGGTAGAGGGGAGTTTTGAGGCAAGGGAAGCCAAAGAGGTCGTATAAATTTATAAAGAAATGATTTAATTAATGACATTAAAAGATGTTGGAATGCTAGTAAACTTGGACACTTTGAAATTGATTGTAGGTTGAAGAATCAAATAACAGAAGGCAGCAAAACAACTATGCGTTCACAAGTGCAAATGATTATGAGAAGTTGTTTATGGTCCAACATCACATGATGAATACGATGTTTGATGATGTTTCAAAATCGAATGGTAATGTCTAGTATGTTGATTTAGGTGCTTCAAATCACTTGTCCAGTAATGGAAAATGGTTTATCATTTGAAAAAAATTGTCAATTCTTGGATATGCTAAAACAGGTGATGAAACATAACATCTTACCAAGCATACAAGAAACAAAACATGTAAAACATCTTCCTGATGTGCTGCATGTTCAAAATATTACAAAGAATCTAGTTTTTGTTGGACAAAAAGTTAACTTGCGATTATAAATTTAGTTCAATGTTGATGGGTTATATGTAAAAGAGTACAAATAGGATGAAAGATTGATTGCCAAAGGAAACAAAGTGGATAGGATGTTCACCTTAAATGTGAAAATTCTTGAGTTGAGTGAATCCATGTTTGCAAAAGGTGTAGGAGTTATTGTTGATATAGAGATCTTGCACAGAAGAATTGAACATGCAAATTTGCAGAGGCTAAAATTGATGCACACAAAGGAGATTTTCAATGGTGTTAGGCAATTGAGAAGGCATTTTTGTAAAACTATATTTTCGGTGAAGAGTCTTGAGTGAATCGACGGGTCGCTTGAATTGTAACCCTTGACAAATAGAATAGAACCAAATTCCTTCTCAGTGTATGTAGAGAGATAGGCATCGGACATGCGGGGCTATTGAACTATGTCACTATAGGGAAGTTTAACCATATGTTGAGTCTCTATGGACTTTTTCATTTGTCCAATTTATCTATATATTGATGATTCTGATCCTAGAAGTATATATGAGTGTAATTAGACTCTATGTCAGATTGTGTGAAGTTCCTATTTGAGAAGTCTAAGTATTCCATGTATATGTAGTAAGTAATTTTTTGATGATTAGTTCAGTACAACAAATAAGTGGATTCGATAGATAGAAGTCAATTTCTGATGCAGGGAGTATCAATCTATTTGAAGTAACTAAGGAGTTGACGAAACATAGGGATCTACTATATACTAGATTCTGTCACCCAAGAACCCCACAAACCTATTCCTTTCCTTAACCGGATTGGACACAAGTTAACACTAGTTGGGGATCAGTTGTTATAGCCTACATGCCGCTAATGCAATCTGAAGAATCCTACCCAAATTATAAAAGTGATAAGAATCCCTTTCGAGTGAGAAATACATCAAGTACATTGTAGTGTCAAATAGGCAAAGTCACGTGTAAAGAAAAGATTATAAGGAGTCAGATCACTCTCTCGACGTAGTCCTTAGTTTCCTTTTTTTGTGAAATAACAAAAACTTCTTCAGTGTTGCCGGGTGAAACTTTGGTGCTCGATAGTGCTTCAGGGCCCTATGAAACACTAGGCAATCTGGAGATTGTGGTTGGGAGTAAAAAGATATAGAATACTCAATCTATGCAAATTGAATCTCCATAAGAAGTTGTATAAGAAGTTGTAGCAGATATCACCAAAACTTAGAAGAATGATTTTTGAAAGCGATCAATACCATAGACCGGGAGAAAATGCCTATAGAACGACAAATTGGAACTTCCTTTCTGAGATTCGGGAGTAGCAAAAAAGAACTTTAGATAGAAGAACTAGAATTCATCCAACAACTAAGCTTGAAAATTCTAGGAAGTCTACCACTACCCACTCGTCAACCATCATCCACTAGTTTTGATTCTGAGGACGTTGAGGATGCACTTGAATATTTCAGCCCAAGGTCGATGGCAAACCCAGAAGGTGGACAAAGAAGGTAGTATATGGCCAGAGTATCTTACGCCAAATTCGAAAGATTTTCAAATGACAACCTAGATATTCATGTCCACACATTTGAAATCAACTATAGTGTATTAGATAATCAAAATGATGATGAATACAAGGCTTAAGCATTCCAATCAATGTTGCTCAATGAAGCTACATGGTGGTTACGAAAATTCAATTTAGACCATTTCCAATAGTATAATGTAGTTAAGGAAGCCCTGCTGCTAAGATTTTGCTTGAAGGAAAATCTAGCATAAATTTTTTATTTCTTACAAAATTATACACAAAAGCCAAATCAGGGTGTGCAGGAGTATGCAATAATTTTTCGCACTCATCTCAGATAAGTTCCTCCAACAACTGCCAATTTACCGATAGTTCTTGTTAGACAATGATCCCTATGGACCAATGTCATGATCCCTATGGATTAAGTGTATGGTGATCTGTGTATACCTTAAAGTGTGCACCATAAAGATAATGTCTCCTAACTTTCAGGGAATGCACCATTGCATACAACTCCTATTCATGCACTGGCCAATTGCAATGCGCGCTACTCAATTTCTTGCTTTCAAAAGCTATTGGCTCGCCATCTTGGCTCAAAACTTCCCCTATGGTTATGCCATTAGAATTTTTCTCTAAGTCAAATGGTTTCTGTGGATCTACCACTTTGAGTATAGGAGCCTCTCAAACAACTTGTTTGAGAGTATCAAGACTCTCTTGGTGCTCTTGGTTCCATTGGAACTTTGCCTTGAAGCAAGTTCATCATAGGTGCTGTTATCGATGAATATGAAGAG